>BROG01000321.1:472500-809834 GCA_030159075.1 Atrina japonica | reverse complement strand
ACTACCGTACTTGTCCTGCAGGACCATTGGATGTTTTCATGATTGTTGACCCCTGATATGTCTATATACCTATCTGCAATTACTCTGGTACATTCATGCTTAAAGAGAGCGAGGACTGTCAGTTTATCCTCACATTCATCCCTTTCAATTTTGAGCATTCCCTCCCATATTCGAGATAAATCTCTCAAGTTGAAGATATAATGAAACTTGGCAGGTGTAGGCAACATTTTCACCTAGAAATAAAAGTTGAAAATCAAATACAATCAAGCAAGTATCACCATTCATTTCTATTTAGCAGCATCCATTATGAAGTAAACACTGAGCTTCTAGTTCTACAATAAAGCTGATTGTTTTGATGCAGCCTACTAGGACTGTTGATCATTTTTAATTCATCAATCTACTCAATGGTTTTTTTAAAAAAAAAAAAGATAATTGTGTAACAAAACATATTTATTTACACTTTTTGTTGATGCTACTGATAGAATTTAATCCTAAACATCTCAAAAGGAATGAGTTAAAGCTTGTTTACTGTTGTCAAAATTATTCTTTCACATTTTTTGATAATTCTGCATGAATTTCTTTCAGTAGAGCATACCCAACAGTATTTCTTCACATGTTTGACATTATCTGCACAAAATGAAACAGTAATCTATACTGTATGAAGTAGGGAGCTAACTGATACTTAAGAAATAGATTGTTACTGGAGAAAACTCACAATTCATTGCCAGTATAAGAATATGTTGGAACATGTTTCAGCGCTCTA
This sequence comes from Atrina japonica, assembly GCA_030159075.1. Classification (NCBI taxonomy): domain Eukaryota; kingdom Metazoa; phylum Mollusca; class Bivalvia; order Pterioida; family Pinnidae; genus Atrina; species Atrina japonica. The sequence continues at coordinate 809,071 of BROG01000321.1, read as the reverse complement.
CAATGCGACCAAATCACTCGCAAATGCAACCATTTTTTAGATTTTAGGGAGTGTTTATCCTCATTCAGTCGCCACATTGCGACCAGTTTTTCCCCCCCAATCGGAAATCAAAAGTTTGTCCGTTCTCACTGTGAAATTACATGATCGAAATCATGGTCTGTTATGTGCTTTACAACAACAAATTTGGTTTTCAGTTTCGATAAACTAGAGCATCTAACTCACGTGGATTACTGTATAAAAACACGTTGTATTGCTCTCATGTTTTCGAATTGAAATTTTGCTAACAGCAGACGATGACATTTTCTTCTCTCGGTCGATTTCAACAGAAGCATCATTAGACACTACTAAGTTTAAATGATCTTGGTTAAAGGAATACTGGAAAAGAGTTATGGCTAGTGTTCGACTAGGCCGAACTTTCTGCCCGGATTTCGATTTTAATTTAAGCGATTTTTAAGTGGTAAAATCCGGGCAGAAAGTTCGACCTAGTGTTCGACATGGGCAGGCAGACCACAGCCTAATCGTGGCCGTTTTATCGTGGGGCAACACAATAAAACAGCCGCGACAGAATCCCCAAAGGGATTAACCACAGTCAGAACTGGAAATTTTATCTGTAAATTAAAATCGAGAGTCAAACACCCGAATGTCGGACAAACACCTATAAATTAAAGAACTTCATAGTGTTTTGTCTGACGATTAAGTCATGGGTGTTGGACTCTAGATTTTAACTTACAGGCAAAATTTCAATTCTAGTGGGCAGTCTGTTTTGTAAATTCTGTCGAAAAGAAACTGGCGCTAAATATTTAAAAACAAAGTTTAAGGTTGCCTCAATATTAGAGCAACAAATATGAAAAATATAGGCAAATAAACACTACTGGATTGATAAAAAATGCACAAAAAGGTCAACATGCAGTTAATAACCTTGTTTTAAATGGATTGAAACAATAAAATATTACATAAACTTAGAAAATTAATATTTTATTTCATTTCTATATTTTCATCCAGTGGGTTTTTTAAGAACACATGAACACACACAGATATATATATATATATATATATATATATATATATATATATATATATTGGCGAGTAAAAGTTTTGGCTGGCTAGTAAAATTTCTGGTTCACTGGCCAAATGAAGAGTGAATTTTTTTTAGTGTTGTAGAGCCCTGTGTTTTGCTTGATGTAGTTTTGTGGCAAGCTTGGTAATTACTGATGGCATAATGCCAAAAGGGACAGGTAAATATTGCATCAGATCTTATAATAAATCAATCATTTGTAAGGAACATGTGATGTCTTCTGAGTATATCAATGCCAGGATGGTTCTTACTTTTGTTAATTGCCATAAGATACGTGTAGCTGGCACCAGCAATTTGACAATATCACATACGTCAACACTGAATCTATTTGGACAAAAGTAGCCACAGCCTACAATACCTGTAAAAAAAACCCAAACAAATAGAATTTATTTCATAAACTTCTGTTCATTTTAAAATAATGTTGGAACTTATTAGAAAGAAGAACTGTATATATTCCTAATCAAAGAGATGGTTAAGTAATTAAGATTTTTGTTTTATGTCCAAATAACAATAATAACAATGATGGTCAGTGTAAAATCAAATATTTTTTAGGTCAAGAGAATTTTTTATTTTGTACATTTGTTTACAAAGAAAATAAGAAAAAACCTGTCTCTAACTAAAAAAAAATTGTAAATCATTCTAATGAATGATAATGCAGTAGTTAGAGTATGTTCTAAATACAAAATTGTACAATACTGAATAAATATAGTAAAAAAATTGTTAAAAGTTAATGACAAACAATTACTGTTGATGGCAAGTAATACTAATTTCAAATGTGTGGCCCTTCCAGCAAGGTGACCTTAATCAGAATGTGAATTGATTGAATTCTATGATCAAAGATCTGTTATAATAATTATTTGTGATAACATGTCAGATAATGGAATTTAAGTAAACATGAATAGATGAATGAGATGAATAAGCAAGAGCTAATTTTCTGTGTTTTGGGCTATTTTCATTTAGTAAAACTTCTAAGGGTCGACTGTAAGTGGATTTCTCAAATTGCTGGCTATTATTATAAACATAGTATAAAGATAGAAGTGTCAAAATAGGAAATGTGTAGAAGGGAAAGAAGGGTTCAAATAAACACACTTCACCTTATTTGAGTAATTTTCCTGATTTTTTTTTTGGTGAAAAATTTTCAGGTTCAGGTGAGCCTCTTATTTCTTGATACAGATTATAACATTGTTGACAGTATTAACCTTTTACCTTGCTTGCTCTTACTTATTCATCTCATTCATCTAATATGTCTAACTATGACTGTTTTTTTAGTCTACCTACTTTATATTTACTGTGCAATCCTTTTTAACTTAAATTTCATTATCTGACATGCTATCTCAAATAATTATAATAACAGATCTTTGATCATAGAATTCAATCAATTCACATTCTGATTAAGGTCACCTTGCTGGAAGGGCTATATATTTGATGTTAGCATTATTTGCCATCAACAGTAATGCTGTTTGTCATTAACTTTTAACAATTTTTTTTTACCATATTTAGGGCGACGTCTATTTATTTTAACCCTTCTTTACCTTCTAAACATTTCCTTATTTTTACACTTTTTATCTTTATGCTATGTTTGTAATAATAGCCAACAATTTGAGAAATCCACTTAGAGTCAGCCCTTAGAAGTTTTAGTAAATGATAGCCCAAAAACCTTTTCTGACCCATGTCCTAGTGATTATAGTAGCAACAGCCATGTTTATTGGTGGGTAGCAGCAAAATAACAAATTTGTAACAAACAATAAACCTTATTGATCATTTATGCAGCATTTCTTCACAAATAATTCTGCAGTTACTGAGGAAATTTATCTAATTGTCTAACAGACAATGGACACAAAGTGATAGCAATAGATCATCTGACCCTTTAGTTACCCCTCCCCCAAAAACAATAAAGACAAAACACAAACATACCAAATATTTTATCAATAGAGTTGTTGGATGGTAAAGTACAGTTGAAAATTGAAAACTGCCGTTTCAGTCGCTGAGGTATATCATTTCTGCCACCTCCTGGGTGAATCATAGCAGCAATGAACTGTACATCAACTATTGAGATAAAATCACCAGGTTTGTCCAAACTGTACATGCCATGCATTTCCATCATCTGTCTAGTTATCTCATTGGTGATCTAGGATTAAAAGTAATCAATTCTGTTTCATTTTGCAAGCAGTACCACTTTCTCATCAAATTCCAAATTTAAATACTTTTGGGTATCTAATAACAACACTTTCTGGAAACATGAGCATAATTGATTTATTGATAGTATCCAATATAATGTTTACAGCATATATAATAAACATGAACCTACCTGATCACCCCACTCATTTATTACAGGCATATTTATATCATCAATGAATACAGTCATTCTTCTGCCTCCTGGTGGGCCATATGTACTACCCATTCTCTTGTCCACATAACTTTCAATGGTCCTCTACAAAGTAACAAATAGTCTAGTATGACAATTTTTATAATTTGGTATTTTTTCTTTTACTTATGAGCTTACATGTCTTATATCAATGCAATGAGAATTTTTTCACTTGCAATGCCTACTAGAACATAAGACCTTGAATTTAAGTCTGATTTCTTGTCTTCTTCAGTCAACACCAATTTCAAAGCAATATGAACTATCACCAAGGGCAATTCAAAGGAAATTATAAAGTCAGTAAGGGGATTGTCAGTGATGGGAATGAACAAAAAAGTGAATTTTTATCGACGAAATTGAAAGGTGAACAATTGAACTGAATTTTGTAAGCAATAAAGCAATTCACACATACATCGGGCAAAATAATTTACTCTGGGATGTGGTACACTAACTCATATACAACAACTGAAAATCAGCAATCCATTCCAAAAAAATCAATAATTCTCATATAACAACTGAAAATAAAATTTTTAAAAATCACAAAGAATGAAAGGAGGATGAAAAGAACTGGAATTTACCAAGTAGAGTAATGGTAATGGAATTGGTGAACAAATTTATTTTACTGAAAATCTGATAATGTGCACCAAACTCTGAACTATATGACATGCAAAAAATTATAATGCTCATTTTGCAACCATTTATGTCTCCAAATTCGGAACGACAAATGGAAAATTCAGAAAAAATCATAGGAAATTGGATATCTTCTATATCAAGTTTATACTGTACCTGCAACATGCAAAAAATAGGCTTGTTTTCAAAAAAAAATCCCAATAACACTGATGTAAACAATTCTGAGAATAACAAAAAGGAACCAAATTTGAATTTAATTCTGTGTTGTGGTTCTTAGCACTGTTTATGAGTCTCATAGAAGTTGGATGAGACAAAGCAACGTTAGAGTGCAGAAACGAACAAATATGCAATTATTAAAGTTATAAAGGGACATAACTGTAGAATGGTAAATGACTTCCTGCCAAAATTCTATCTGTCTGCAAGTTATTGTTCTTAGAATTGTGTACAAGTTTCAAAAAATTGGGATGAGACAAACTAAAGTTAGAGTGCAAAAATGAAAATCAGAAGAACAGAAAGACAGTAAAGGGTAACACCTATTGCCCCTTTGCCAAGCTGCGGGGTTTTAAAAATAACAGAGATCCAGATAGTGGTGCATTGATATTCTGTAGGACGGTTTACTGTAGTATTTTTGGCACAGTTTGGTTCATGGTTCATCTTGAGTTCACGATATGCTGACGATTCATTCCAGATTTTGCTATATTTGGATTCATTGTCCAATATCTGTTTCTAACTTATATCAACTCAAAACAAAAATGGCTGCCACTCTCAAGCATGGGCTTAATAATAATGTAGGAAGATGGTAATATGTTACAAATAATATCAAACTGAATGTCTGTAATACTGTTACATTGATGTGACTTATGAATGCAGCAACATAAAGAACATGGCCATTCACTAACATCATCACCCAGACATTGACTTAGGCTTAATTGCCTGCGCTGGAAAGGGGAAACAGGGGTACACACTCTTGGGTACTGGAGGACAAGGTGGGGACAGATAAGTTCACAGGAGGCCCTTGAAATTAAAATACCAATACATTCCCCTCATTCACAAGCAACTGCTTGATATGAGACCATTTTCTCAAACAGAATTGGATGCATCTCTTTTTTCCTATGAGTATTAATAAATCTTTTAAATGACAGAATGTTTCTTTTAATGTCTCTTCAGATTTCAAAATAGTCTGGTGAAATAATGTATTTGTGATACATATGGTATTGAGAGTCAAATAACTTGATACGTATTGTTGTGAAGGAAAATGTATCATTGCTCCCCTAGATCCAGGTATCCCCAATCAAAATGTTACATTAAAATTTTGGATAAATCCAATAAGACATTTTCAAGTGTTTCAGGAAGGACAGAGAGTAGAGCAGCTTCTGTGAATAGAAAAATTTAGATTTCAAAGGGCAATAAGTTCAACAAAAACAAAAACTTAAACTCATTTCAGACAATATTAAGCCCGATACACAAATAAAGTTTAAGTTTCAATGAAACTAGTTGAAATTTGTAGGCGCGAAATTACTTGCAAAAGAAATTTTCAATTAACAAGGCGCATAAATATGATTGAACACCGTTTATGAACTTGTCCAAGATGTTGATGGTGGTAACTTTTGATATAAACTTAATAAAAAGCTATTGAGATTTGTAGGTGCGAGAGTACTTACACAAGAAATTTCATTAATATTTTCATTCCCAAGGGCTACAACTCCCACAATTATAATCAAACCATTGATTTTTGGATGTGTCCAGGATACTGATGCTGGTAACCTTGGATGTCAATTTCATACAAATCCACAGATCTTCTGCATATCTTTGTTTCCAGTTTGTGATGCAGTGGGGACAATTATAACATATCATTAAAGTCATAGAAATATAAATGTACCTGAAACATCAATGGGGTAGAGGCTGATGAAAAATTGAAACTTTTGCTAAGATGGCAGTCTGAATCATAATGTGACATGTAGCCTTTGATCATCACAGTCTTAGCAGTACCTTGTTCTCCAATTAACAGAACAGCCTGAAAAAGAAAGAACAGGTTTTGTTAAGTTAAGCAAATTCATACACCTAATTGTTAATGCTCTACAAATACAGTGGACTCGATATCTTGAAATTCACTAAATATACCCAAATACTTCAAGAAATTGGGAATTTCAAATGACGGATATTTTCACTTATCCTTATCGGACCATGCATACAAATTCTAAGACCAATGCTTAATAGAGAGGGATATATAATCTCTCCTATTCCCAATTTTCATATTTGATGATACTTAAAATCTCAATATATTGCAATAACTACCAGTATTATTAATATACTTCTATTTTTAATTCATTTTTCTTAATCATTAGTTACAAATGCAAGAATATGTAGATGAGAAGTTGTTGCTTTTCAAGACTTTCTTTCACATCTCATAACAGTAATGATTAAGACAATCTTGTGTTCATGAATACCAAATGATACACACATCAGCTCTTATGATATATAGAACAGATAAATGGTGTCAATTTTATCAAAGTAATTATAAATTAAATTCTCATCTTGATGCATGAACAGGTATTTAATTCTAATGTACTTACTTACAAAAAGTAAGATTTTTTTTGGTTGATAAAATACAATTTTTTTAACCACAAATGTACCAAGATGTAAGCAAATATTTTGATAAAAACAAGAATTCGGTCTATGAGTGCATTGTGACCTTGAAGATATGATCCAGGGTCAAAGTCATGACTGATAACATTACACTTTGAATGCATTCCAAGCAAGGGTTGGCAAGTTATAGCCCAAACAAGGTTTGTGATGAACAGACCAACAGAAAACCATGGTAAAACCAATATGTCTCCTTGCTAGACCATATGCACCTCTTGAATCCATTTATTATGTTAATATTACAGATAGGTGTATCTAACTACAATACAGATTACTGGCATGTTTCTTATATAGAATTCAAGACTTGGGTCTAAAACGAGGTATTTCAGATAAAAATCAGGAGGTAATATGAAGTTTCCAGAACAATACATTTACCTTATTTTGCTTGGCAACTGTGTCAATGAGAAAGTTGGTTCTAATGTTGTCAACATTTGGCACTAGAATAGTTGAAAATTCTGGCACACTGTCAGATGGATAGATATATTCCTCTACTCTCTGTGACCAATGTTGCCAGTTGCCTGTACAGAAAATAAAAAAGTATCCATTTCATTTTCATAACATACCGAGACTAATGAAGCATATGTCTCTTAAAATGCCTGATACACTAATACTTGCATTTATATTACATTGGCTCTCAATTAAGGTATGCCACCTGTTATTATCTAGCTCTTTAACATGTGTTTGTATTAATTACAATTATATCTTCAATTTTCAAAGATTTAGAGATATACAATAAAGTAATAAAGGTATTTATTAGCAGTTTTTGATAATTAATCCAGCATTTTGGTTAAAATTATGATAGAAATTCATAGACAACAAACATTAATTAAAATACTTATGAATTAACAGATTAAGCATATAATCAAATCAAATATTTTTTTCTTTCCAGGCAACAACATTTTTATGGTGGGCAATCATATTCCAGCAGCATTTGCCCAGGTGGAAAAGTTGTTGAAAATTTGAGGTAATTTTAGGCCTGTATAATAATGTAGTCTTTACGTGTGGTGTCACTCACCACAACAATGCCCTGCTGTGTGAAATGGTAACACACAAAGTGTGATTTGTTTCTGAAAGAAAAGATGACATGAACTAAATAAAAAATTGATGTCAAACATAACTCACAACAACATGCAAACTTTAACATACAGTATAAGACAATCAAAAATTGTTAATAATGATAAACAAAACCAACAATGGATACAGTAGTAATTCAGTCCTTTATATAATGTTAACTTTAAAACACATTTGTATATAAATTTGGAACATGTTTCCTTAACAACCTCAACACAATTTATAATGGTGAAAATGTTTCTAATTTCATTTGAATATTTGTCATTTTGCAAGCCAGGTTCAAAGGGATAGAATTATGTTATAAAGAAAAATGCAAACTATTTCAACCATCAGATACAGAAGCAAGCAAAACTGAATCAACAAAATTAATTGCTTCATTAAAGCTGTAACTATTTGTTAATGTAAAAAAAAAATCAAATTATAATAAAGGTGATTTTTATTCAAGTTTACAATGAAGAAATTATCAAAAGTAATGCAACAAACGATGAACATTGTCTTTTAAAAGTGATAAAATTCCTTTTCCATCACTATAGCATCTACATGTTTAAAATTTAGGATTATTCCATATGCTGATGAAATTACTAAACAACACATGTAAGTGACTTTTCTTTTACTGACTAGGGAGTCTGGAAGTGTTCAGTTTTAACATTCCAGAATTGTTATCATCATAATAAAGAGAAAGCAAACGATGTCACACAGGAGAATGCTTCATTTATAACTTTTAAATCAGTGAACATTTTTGAAATAAAAATACAACAAAAATAGATAAAACAACAACAATAATAACATTGTGGTAACAGTAATAATAATAATAATGACTATAATTAATTGAAATAGGCCTATCCTTTTCAAACAATTTAAAAACTGAACTTTAATAAATTTTACCATTTTCGCCTACAACATATTCAAATATTGTCTCTTCTTCCTGTACGACTGGTAAATCCAATCCACTGTCTTGTTTGATCATGAATTCTTCCATTTTTGCACGATCATCCAACTCCAATAAAGCACCAAGACTCCACATCAATGCAAATATAAACAGTTTCTCCAGATGAGATGGTGGCAATGTACCCTTGTCATCTTTCTTTGGTATTAAGCCCTCTAACAGGTTACATGCCTAAAGAGAAGTTCAAAGCAGAATTGATTGATCCATTTTAATATAAAGTGAATCAATAAAGCTAAACATAAACACAATATTTCCAATTAGAAAACATTCTAAAAGTAAAAAGCTGATATAAATATAAATAAGTCGTGTTCCTAGCACAAACAAAAAAACACAAAAGGTATATGGACAAATTGCAAAGTATTGTATGTCAAGGGTGAAGGTCAAAGATTGAAGTCATGGTCAAACTTGGAAAATTGAAAATTGGAGTCTCAAGAACCTGAACTCTCTTTGGAATTCATAACAACCAGAAAAGAAATCTTGCAACTATCCCTCACTATCATCATTCAATACTCTAACAAAATTATTTACTTCTTGTTTACTCATTTTTATTTTGGGGTGTGGAAGGTAACATTCACATAAAATCCCCTTCAACTCAAAACCAAAATTAGGTTACTTAACCCAGTGTGAAAAGGGGAAATCATATTATGTAAGAGATATCAGCTTCTCAGACATTGAATTTTTGCAAAAATGGTAAAATAGATAGGATTTTTTTTTTTATTTTATTTGCATCCAAAAATAGGTAGTTTTTTTTTATTTTGTTTTAATTTTACAGCTTATCAATAGCAACATAACCAAACAAATTAAATGCAAAAATTAAGTGGAAAAATGTTCCATCTATGGAAATTTTCAATGTGCAGAGCCGTCTGAGAATCAGTATTCCTTTTTCACTTGGCTTTATGGGCATATAATTTATTATATGTCTATGACAAATAAAGACTGTACGTGCATTATAAAAGAAGATTTTTACCTGGGTGATCTGATTGCTTTGTAGAGTTTCCATTTTTGGAACCAGGCACAGATTCACATAGTTGAAAAGTTCATCAAATACTCTGTCAAATAAATTCAACAGCAGTTCACTTTCTTGAGGGTTCCTTGTAAGAAGCCATCCCTGTCAAAACATATATAATTTTAAAATTTGCACATTATTAGTAAACCTTTCATAATTGATGAAATATCACTTATTTAATGGAAAAGGATATCTCTTTATGATTAAGAAATAATTCAAACACTTTAATTTTTCTCTATTTTGTGACAAACCTAACAAGAGGTCCCACATCACTCACCTGAACTGTGTTTGTAACTTACAAATGTATATTTTTAGGATAGGAAGTACAATTTTCAAATGAAACACTCATTGGGGTGGAGGTATACTAAAAATGACAAAAGTCTTAAATGAACTAAAAAAAATAATTTCCCAATTTCTACGGAAAACACAATCTTGAATCATACATCAATGTAGGCTACATCACTCAGATGCAATTAAGTTTTTTATTTAATGTAGCAGTTCTGGAAAAGACGATTTTCAAAAATGGATACCCTCTTGGACATTTTTTACCCTACCCTGGCTTCATCCCTGAGCCGATATGGCCAAAAAAAGTACAAACTTGGCAGAAGAGCTCAAGTTCCTACTTCCCGTAATGTTTTGTTAAAATGCCTTTAGCAGTTTTAGAAAGCTAAACATTATCACCGAGGGCTATTCAAGAATTGGCCACATTGCGGTTGGGAGGCACTTGAATTATTATTTTATGCATGGTGGGTCAAATTTTAAATAATACCATTGGTGAATAGCATAAAAACTTATTTTTATTTATGGATGGTACGACCTACCCCTCCCCCACCGAATCAATTTTGGAACAGCCCTGATAAGGTACAGCACTGGATGACAGTATCATTTGAGTCAATCAGATGGCGTAAAAAATTTAGACTTATTGATTACACAATACAAAATTCCACAACAAAAACAAGCTCAAGACACATATAACATACCTGCACGATTGGTCGCCAGTCAAGAGCAGAGGAACTCATATAAACCATACCATTTCTAGATACTGTGGCTGGAGAGGCATTATCTATGTTGTGGACTTCAAACACAACTTTACAAGCTGGTGACATAGGTATACGATCACCATTTGCAAGAGTAAGCGTTTTATTATCATCAAGTACAGAGTTCAGATTTTCAATCCAGATTGCATCTACTGGTCCATCTAGTACAATCCATATGTTCTCCCCTGAAATTCCATCATACTTCAAATTGAATTTCGTTTTGTGAAAAAGTATTTAAAAAAAAAAAAGAAAAAAAAAAGCCTGTAGAAAAAAAAAATGTCAACTTACCAGTCACTCAAGTCCCCATGCTATCTACAGAAGAACCTGACCCAAAGATCATCAAATTCATAAATTTTGTTACCCTTACTCTGCAAATCAAAATTGAATCAGGTCAGGGGTGAGAAGAAATGTTGCAAATGTTCAAAACCTTCACACAATGCACACCCTTACAATACATTAACTTTACCTCATCACAATGGGTAAACTTACTCAGGTAACTAAAACATATCATGTTGACAAAAGGTATGAGCATTTCAAATGAAGTAGTTAATAAAAGAACAATTGCGTATCAAAGATCTTTAATTACATAATCTATCTATTTGGGAAGAATGATCAAACTTTACATGGACTTGATCTAAGAAACCCTTACTTTATTCATTTATTCATTTAGATACAGAAAATGGCATCTGATAAGTCCCACTGAAATGTCTTCATTCCTGATAAAGTAATAAATACTTAAGAAAGAAGTTTTCAGAATTTAAATTCTAACCATGTGGTCTGGAGAGAGATACAAGACTTGTTATACAATGACATTTATACCTTTCTTTGCTTTTAGTGTTCTCCTCCACAATGTTGAAAATATTCCATCTGTCCAGTCATTGGTAGCCACATCTAATCTCCCAAACATTTGTGGTGCTGTAATAGCTTTTGGGTTCATCCTCATTTCACGGTGAGGTGTACCACAATCTGACATTGATTTCAAAAGAACATGGATACAACAAGATTTTCCAGCACCACTTGGGCCCAAGGTCATCATTCCGTGACGTACCCTCTGAGTTTCAAACAACTGGTAGCAGAAAAAAAAATTATCATTAATTTTAATATTTTATTTCATAAAGCTATAAAGCATTTATTTTTTAAATCTTTTTGCACCTGTTACTTTAAAGCTGATTATTGCTCTGTAAATCATTGCATAGGTTTGAAACATGACCTTTTTGTCTCTGCTGAGAAGACATTTGAAGACGGATAAAACATGATTAAAGAAAACTCAGAAGGCCATTTTCTTCAATAGATGAAAACGGAATTAAGGTGATTTTTGTAAGACCTCCTAAATGTAATACTTGTGGTTTTGTTAAAATTGGCATAAAACACACAGAAAATCTAAATGTTAACAGATGATTGGCAACAACACTGAATACACTTATGACTATAACCTGACAGAAATTCAAGCAAGGCTGCACTCAAAGTCAGATTTAAACTAAAGAGATCATTCTGTTAACTAAATTTTGTACAGCATATCTATATTACATGAAAGACTTAACCAATGGCAAGAGTTTTGATTTCAACATGATACATCATGTTCATAAAAATCATTCAATATTTAATCTGTGCTATCTTATTACCAGTTTATTCACCAAACAAGGTGTTAAAACCTCATCATTTTTCAATTTCAAGAAACAATATATCTTTAATTTTTCATGGTTTACCTGAACTAGTTTCAGATTCCATGGTGGATGGTTAATGAGCTGTGCATTATCAACTTGTGTACCAATGGCCACTTGCAAATCAGCATAAGTTGCACTATCAAGAGTAATGCCAGGAAATAAATCTGCTATCAGACTCATGAACAATGGCTCATCTTCATCAACCTAATAAAAAAGACCAAAAAAATCTATACTTTGGCAAAGAATGTAAAACTTCAATCATACATAACTGGTTATACCCATGATGCATGTTTTCTTTCATTTTGGAGTGTAATTGGCGACACTCTCAACTTTCTTTCCAGTAAACTGGAAAATTTGTCATCATCATTATTTCATTATTATGTCTATCAAAAGCACTCAGTGATCAAAGATACAAAGTTCTCAGTTAATAAATCCCTCTATAACTTAGAACGGTCATATTTATAATCCATAAAGAAAAGCTTAAAGGGTTTGATAATCTATATTTGTAAGGCAACCTGGCCAAAATGATGAGTTCAAACACAAAATTATTGCTAAAATAGTTCTCTTTAGTACCTCCAGAGAACAGAAGAAAACAATGAGAAAATGTAAAATATTTGATACACATACCAGTTTTGACAGGTTCATGTCTCTAAGAACTCTCATCACAATGGTACTTTCTGTGTCATTTGGTCTTGCCCTCTTGTTTGCTCCTAGTGTTCTTAACACAGACAAAATGTTTCTCAATCCAAAATCATAATGTACCTATCAATGAAAATTAAAATTATATTTGCATATCAAAATATCAACAAGAGTTATCAGAAGACAGAAAAGCTCACATGAAATGGGAGTAAATTTTCAAAATAGGTTTCTGCTCCAGTTAAAGTTTTTGAAAAGTAGGTCAAAGTCCAAGGTCACTAGGTCAAATTCAACCAAATAAAAGTTCTGGTTGTAAGGAATCTGTATCTGAAATATCAAATCCCTGTCCCTTGCAGTTAAAAAGATACAGGCTATGGTAAAGTTTGGATGCCAAGAACGATGCTGGGGGTATAACATTAACTCTCCTGACTCTAGTTCCTGTGAGCTAAAAAGTTACACTTGTGGTTGTTATAAGTGCTGCATCACATAGTTTTTTTTGTTTTGTTTTTTTTGGTTTTTATTTTTGTTTTGCAATCTAGGGTTGTTTTGTTTTTTGGTTTTTTTTTTCTTTTTTTTTTTTTTTTTTGAGGAGGGGTGTAATATTTCATATTCCCTAAAATTTTCAGACATAAATTGAAACAATTTTTGTTCTCAGATGAGGAGTGAATTTAAAATGAAAGTGAAATAAATGCCATCAATGAGACCATGGCGATTTGGGATAAATTTAAGATGTAGTGAATGTTTTTCTGTGGTAAAAGGGCGAAAATTTCCAGGTATACATTAAGAGTTAGACAGCCTAGGATATAGAACCAATTATCCAATGAATTCAAAGGATTAATGTTGTCTTTTTGTTTACTCATTATTAAATGATAAGATATATATATCTCAATTTTTAATGTTTGAACTTCAGGTACTGTACACTTCTCATGTATGAACTGTCATCAGCAACCATTTATAATATTAAGTTTTCCAATATTACCAATACATATATAGTTACCTGTTTTGACAACTGTTCTTCACACAGTTTGTACAAGGTATAGAATTTCTGAGCCAAAATAACATTTTCCAAAAACCCACAACTAGCAAGCTTGACTCTCATGATAATTTGTCTGTCAGGAACCATCATAGCTACTGTTCGGAACTGTACTTTCAAATTTTCTGGCAACTCTTGACGACCAGCATAACCAGGATTCTACAATAACAGTATATCTTGCTTACTTATGTTTATTTAACTTGAATAAATAATTTTATTAAATAATTCACTTTTTCCCATAATTTCTGTTGACAGTTTTCTTGAATTTGGAACTTAATCTGCAACTCTAGTAATTAACTGTGTAAAGACTGGTAATGGACATTAAGATTAAAATCACTGGAAGTAGTTACCTAATTATCAGTTGCATAACCAATGCAAAAATAATTATGTTTTATCCAAAACAACAACAAAATACAATATATAACAGTATACTGCAGAGCCTACATTACATCCATGTTTTGTTTACCATGTTTATTAAGCAGTGTACTAAATGTTACACATCAGAAGATGTACCTAATAATCTATGATAAACAGAATCTGTACTTTGGTACACAAGTTACTCAGCAAAACCACTTACCATAGTCAAGAAAATTCCAAATTCTGAATTCAGTTCTACAATATCACCATCTGTGAAGATGAATTCTTTCTTTCTATCTTTTTTAGCTGTGAGCACAATGTAAATCTGTTGAGCTGCTACTGACAATACTGGCAACTCAATTCTGTTGAACTCATCAAAACAGCCCCAAGATCCAGACTGAGCTAACCCTGTATAGAAACAGGAAACATATACATCATACCATACCCATTTGGCTATGTTATCAGCACTATAGAACCAGTTCATGAATATTGAATTTTTGCATTTGAATGGAAGAAACTGTTGTGTTTTGATCGGGTACATTTAAAGATGGGTTACTACTACATGTATATTGTTAATTTCCATTACATGCCATTCTATAAAGAATGCTTGTGGAAGTGAAAAGCATGACATCAAAAGCCGCTTACATAGGAAATATTTAGGGGATTTGAAAGTTACCTACACTTAACATACATGGTTGTATTGACGACATGCAGAGACATCAAAAGTTGACCACATGGACAGTGTGTAGAAGTGTCAAAAGTTGCCTGCATAAGGAAAAGGATTTATTGTCTTGTTAAAATTAAGTTCCATTTAGACATCAATTTTCAGAATCACCGAATCACAGACTGTCAAAGAAATTGACCTATCACCAAGTGTCTAACACATGGCTGTCCATGTGCTTTTCTGATGTCATCCAATTGTGATGTCATAATCACAGAAGTGTTTGACAAGCTATTTAATTGTGACGACATAATGGAAAAGTTTGCCAAAAGGTGCCGTGTCAAGAATCATTTGGCAATAGGTCAATTGTCTTATAACCACAGGACAGACTCAGTGGGCTAAGAGTAAATGTGAATAACCAGTTGTAAGCTGTCTAAACACCAAAATAACATCTAACTTATGCTAACAATAACATACTGTAAGATACAGAAGCCCACTATTCATCTTTGTTCTGATAAGTTATATATCAGGCAGAGACAAACCCGGTAACATGTAGTAGAATCACTTATTTACCTTTATAGATTCTTCCAAGTCCTCTAAAGTCCATCTGATCTGAACAATTGAATACAACAACATATTTGCCAAGTGCTTTACCCATATCCTTGGTTGTTTCTGTTTTTCCAGTACCAGCAGGTCCTGCAGGTGCACCACCCATTGACATACCCAAGGCCTGTGCAAGTGTGATGTAACATCTACAAAAAAAATAAAAGTATTATGCATACATGGATATCTATGAACTGTGTAATTTCTCAAAAACCCAATTTCAACTTAACTGGTAATTTAGTTCTGTTCTAGAAAGTTGACCATAGTCAATATGTCATATTCATTTGAGTTTTATACACTAAACTATTTTCAGTAGCAAAGAATCGGTATAGCATCATTTTTATCAAATTGACCGTTTCTATCAAGATTGTTTATCCTTATTTAACGCTAAATTAACATCTATATATACATTGAACAACAGATGTCCTTGTAATCGATTTCTGAAACACAACATGAATTTTTATCAAATAAGTTGAAAGACAAGTGTTATCAAAATATGTCCCGACATATAACTCATTCAGGATTGAATTAAATGAACATTGCAAATTAATGTCTATACAGTAAACCTACCTGTCTGTCAATGGTGTAATTACCAGCCTATCTGTACATCCTAAGAATTCATTCTGATAGATGAAGTCCACATCTGTTATCTGTACAATACACTGATCTGTATCATCTTTGAAATAAAATCTAGCTTGCTTCAGCCACTCAAAATCTGATGGAGACTTGATATGCATCCTTGTCTAAGAAAGGAAAGTCAAGTCAGATTAATTTATAGTCAGTGTGAAAATGACTACAGTAAATAAACTTGAATTGAATCTCCATTACACAAAGATGATTTCACATTATCTCTTAACACATTTCCATAAATACAAGGTGGGGGGGAGTTGTTAAGATCACCATACTGCATACCGGTGGAATGGGCTTTATTTGCCTAAACTGTTTAATTACTTTGTGTTCTAAAGATATGTACTTATTGGTTTATAACTTCAATGACTTTGAATCAAAGTCACTGTAAATCATCACAACAGATCTAAAACTTCTGGTAATTATGCTATAAAGTAACTGTCAAGTTTCTAGGCTTTTTTCTTCATGAGAAATCATTAAAAATTATACCATAGTTATGTGATTTTGAATAAATGTGAAGGTTAACAATTTTCTGGAACTTGGTAAAATTCAATGTGAAGATGCCATTTATCAAATTTGAAGCCACTTGGTTAACAAAACAAAAGATTTTACTATATCACCACTGTGACTTAAGAATAAGGTCATTGATTTCAAATATGTTGCTGAACATGATATAACCATGGTTTATATCAAGTTCCAAGTCTAAATGCATTTTGGTTTATGAGAAAAAATCATTAAGGTTCCGCTAAAGTCAAATTTCATTAAAAGATTCACAAAGTAATTATTCTTTAAGTATGAGAAAGTCAAACTTGAAATTTGGCATACTGTTAACAATTTATACAGACTTGCAGCCTGTTATGTGTTTGACTTGTTGGTACTGCCAGAAATAGTGTTTGCTTCGAATTTATTAGAAAAAATGAATTGAAATTTTCAAAAAATGCACAGCTTTAAAAGACAAACTTTTCGAAATATAATACTCATATACTGTTACTCAGGTTTTCTACTAAGGGCAAGCGGGACATCTTTTTAACTAAATATTTATTTAATGAGATATTTTGATTTCCCAATCGTAATCCACAGCTGCTGACTGCGCCATCTTTGAAAGAACATGACATGCTACAATTTCGCTTCCATACAAGAGGTCGATTATGAATTTCTTTTCTTTAGTTGTAAGATATACCGGTAATATGAACCAATTAACAAGCATTTAATGTGTGTACACCTTGTATGTTGCGGGAACATTTCCCTGGATTATTCTCACCACTGTTACCTGTTGTTGGTGCTGGTGGAAAGTGAAAGTAGATGTAAACTACTAGCCACTTTACTAATTTTGTTTTATTCAAACATTTAGAATTTTTGTTTCAATTATACATTCATTTCAAACTGAAAATAGTTTCAAATAGATTTTGGGAAATGTTCCGTTCATAAAACATCATTATTTCTTGAGTTAAGTTACGGATAACTTTGTACCAGCAACTTCCAGTTGACTGATATTCAGCTGATCTATAATCACAAAGATGTAAACAACCCTATTTACAGAAGAAGTACAGATATTCAAAGGGAATACTGAACAAATGATTGTCTATTTACTTCGCAATTATCCATTTTTAATATTGTCTCAAAGATCAAACAAGATTTAATGATAAAAAACAAATGAGTTAATCAGTCCCTCGTGTCAGCCATGACTCGGCATGAGCTACAAATGTTTTAAAAATTATTTTTCAAAACTCCATCATTTTTTTATTTTCGGTGAACATGGGATGATAAACTACCTAAATGATAGTTGTATATGCTTATAGCAAATAAAAATAAATCGTTTAAACTTTCTGTTTCCATCACTAAATTGTATGGAAAGCCACAATTGCAATAAAAATGTCACTTTTTGCATTTCTGACAAATTGTTATTTTTTTGTTACCAGATATGAAGTACAGTCTTACAAAAGTATTTAGTCACTATCAATATTAACTATGTATTTCATATAAAAGTATGTTGTTGACAAAAATATTGTGAAGCCCTTTCTTATCCCCAGAGACATTTATAATGTGTTATATATGCCCTATGTCTCTTAGTCAATATTTCATTTCAGTATAATTTATTCTCAGCCTCTCAGGTCATAAAGCAGTTTGAACAGGTGTTGAACGAAACATTTAAGAAGAATTTATTTGTACATGTAAAAAATCAAATTTATCCATTTAACTTATATCTAACTCTCTTTTTTCAAAAAATAAGAAAAACTTTAATTTTCTTTATTTTCTAACTTTTTCAGGAGGGAGAATTAAAGAAAAAAACACTGATTAAATTCTCCATACCAATTTCTTTCTTTCTCTTTTTCAAACCAGAGAACAACCTGCATATCTAACATAAACTTAACCTGAATGCTATTCAATACCCTTCTTTTTTCACTTGTATAAATGCTATGCGATATATATTTTTTACATCTTGTTAATAATGTAAGTAGAATTTATTATAAAGAATATTATAAAGAATATTTCTAGCACTATTTTTTGTAATTCTAATGGCATTATATCCAAATGTTGAAAGATATTACAGGTGCATTTTGTTCATGAGTATGTTATCTTTACAGTTATGGTCCACCATACATTTATATGAAAGTAGTTCCCACTTGGCAAAATGGCATCCATTTTTTTATTTGCCTACCATGCTTTACAGTTGCATACCTTTTTGTGATTAATATTTTCACTTAAAAGCCCCAACTTGCCCTAGATATGGCTTTAAAGATGATAATGCTTAAATTTTAGGGAAAACAGAGTAGTCATTTACTGTCCAGAATTTTTTAAATCAGCAAGTGATATAATTGCAAAGTTCTTACTCCACATGCATTTTATGGCTTCAGTGTTATAATATAGTGATTAAGTACAGAATTCTGCAAATTTTGGTGTATAAAACATGGTATAATATTCTATAATAAGTTCAAAGTTTGGTTTTGAAAAATCAGTCAAATATGACTTAAGCAGAACCTTAAAATATTTACGATATATATTCACTGTGACCTTGATTTAAAGTCAGTGTCAATTATTTTCACAAACCTTGTAAAAATTGACTACATTAAGATCCCAAGAAGTTTGTTAAAATATTTTCCCATGAATGTATATGGCCACAGTGACATTCATTGAAAAATCACTCCATGCCAAAAGACCACATGGCTTTTGGAACAAGTGAGCTTAAAACAATTTATATGTAGCCCATAAAGTGTAAAAGGAAAGGACGGAAACACTGCAAACCTATAGCATGAACCCTAACTTAAAAATCCAATGAGTGACGTATACATTTACAGGGGTGGAAATTAATGGGTGCCCGTTCGCCCGAGGCGACTGAATTTACAATCGGGCAAATTGTTTTATGTACGAAGTCGCCCGTTTGGCGAATTGATATTGGGAATGTTTTTGCCACTTTGGGGCCGTTATTTGGTCCATTTCCAGTCAGAAATAGTATTTGTTTTTTTCTCAATTTTGGTCCTTAAAATTCCCAATCTGATGAAGCAAAAATTTTGACATGTTAAGTTCAAATGTCCACTTTTATCAAAATGAAAGTAGAAGTACAACCATTCTGCATTGGTCATTTCAAAAAGCTTAAGTTTCGAAAGTGAATCAATTCCTATTATTTGTAGTTTAAATGGATTGCTAAAAACCAGTTAGAAATTAAAATAATTCTTTTATTGACAAGTAAATACATTAGTCTTTACCTCGTGCCCAAAAATGTCACAGAACACATCGTGTGTTGATTGTTGTTGCTTGCAGTATATGGAGGAAATGGAAGTTGGGTGTGTGTAATAAATGAACCGATACCGAAAGGAACTGAATTTCAGGATGTGTTAAAATGATGATACATGTACATGTAATACTATACATTGTATAAAAGTTATAAAATCTTCATCAAATATAGGTGAATGATCAAAGGAAAATTAGTTGTTGTGAATAAAAGTTTTAATGAGATACTTAAAATGGATAGCTATTGTTTTAAAAAATGAAAACTTTTGTAATTTGCATCAATTTAAACACACAGTAGTTACATATATTTATTAAAATAGCAATAAATTAATAAAACACAAAATTTGACTCAAATATTTTTTTTTACAATATCAGTATAGCACTTGCCTGGCTGAGCAAGTTGTTAAAAATGTTGAGGTCAGAAACTGGTTAAAATATTTTCAAGTAAATATGATGGGCCCCTAAGTTTAAATCTGGGCACCCAGAATTTAAAACTCAGGAGCTCATTTGGCTCCTGAGTATTTTTTCTTAATTTCCATCCCTGCATTTACTCAGTTAATATTATGATATTTCAAAATCTCTTCCATGAGTGACTTGACCATTCTGATCACCATTTGGAGACATGATTTGCACAAAGTCAAATTTAATCTATATCATATGAGATCACATGGATATTCGTATATATGTTTACTAACCAAATCATCAAAAATGTCTCTTTGATGAACATGAATTGTGACTAAAGTTTCATATTTGATTCTTTCCACTTTTGTCAGGTCATGTGTTGTCTGTTCAATTAATCTATTTAGCATGTCCAAAAATCGCTGATTCGTTGTAGGCATGATCTTTTTGTCACTTCTGGCATGCTGAAGTGCATACTCTGCATCTTTGGTCCAAATCATCTGTATTCCAAGTAATCCAACCTGAAAAGGAATCAACACAATAACAATGTTCAAGTAAAATACATTAAATAAAGAAAACATATACATAGGAGTTTAGAAAGTTTTAACTCATCAACCCCTGAAAAACAATGGACTCATCTGTAATTCAATGACTTAGACCAGTCCAAAAGAATCTTTAGGGGTGAATGAGTTAATTAAATAGTCAAACATTTTCATCACAAAACATAGTTTGTTATGAAAAGACTTTCTGAGAAATGAAAAATACTATACCTGAGCTGGAAAGTTTGCTAGAAAGTTCATCAGCTCAAATTCAGGTGTATTCAGACTTCTCCAAGCATCTCTTATGACACCATGCAGTGATTTCTGCTGTTCTTTCATCAGATCACCCAACCAAATTTCAACATTTCCTTTTGCAATTATGTCTGTTTCAAGCTGAATTGTAAAACAAAAGAGGATTTTGGTTAATTATTTGCAAATTAATCACTTCAAATTGACAACAAACAAATTATTAATGTTGCTAAGAATTGAATCAACTTTTTCAAGAAACATGGATAAAGGTACCATTATTTTTTCTCCTTCCCTTGATACAACAGCCAGCATTCTGTCGTAGTCTTTTTCATGGAATTCCACCTCATTCACATTTTCAAATACACCCAAAAGATGTGCCTATAACAGTAAAAGAGAATTATCTTGTATTAATGTGATATATCGTTTGAGAATAATACATAAACAGGTATAGTAGAACTTTGGTAAACTTTTAAGAGTCAAATTTCTTTGACGTTTCAAATAAATTATTGGGCTTTTTATATAAAGACATGGAAATCCTATATATGATTAAAAGTCAAAATTTTACATATACATATAATTTGCCCACTGGCAATTATCATTCTTGCCATAAACACACTGCTTTTTTACTTACAAAACTTATGTTAATTTCAGCAATAATTATAAAAGATGTGACTTATATGGTTGTGAAACCGTCAGATACACCCATTAGAATCTGTGAAATTACATATTGTATGGTTCTCTATTACCATTCATGAGTCAAAGCCCAAAGTATTGAACTTTTCTAAGTGATTCCTTGAACTTTCACCCATTAAAGATTTACATTATTTATATTTTTGGTTCTTTACACTAAACTCAGAACTATATGTGGTTAACTGAATTCAGCAATACCATACAATTACAAAATATCACAAACACAGAGGATCATTTAGTGCAAATGGCTTATTATCTTGTCATTCTGATATACCTGAATTGTGTGCGAGTCACTAGCTTGTCCAAGAATCTCAAGCAAAGCTGGATCTGATATGAAGAAAAATCTTGGAAATATCAATCTCTTCTTTTCCAAGTATCTGAAAAAATAAAATAAAGATAACAGTTACTATTAAGATAAACTGTGAATTCTCTATTCGTCATTTTGAATAGCCACATCGTTAATGCTTTATAACACTTTGCTGTGAGTAAACTTTCATTATATGAACATGTGTGTGTCTCAGTTATGGCATATGCACCCAATTTAACCACTGAGAAAATGAAAGGTACCTTCATAGTGTAGGGATACTCGCACCTTATTTAACAATATTGTATACAGTTGTATACTTTAGATACTTTTTGTTTTTGCAATTTTTTATTTCAATTCATTGATTACTTAATCACTTATTCATTTACTTCTTGAATAAGACATCAAAAGATATATTCCATAACTATATTATTTCATAATAAAACATACTGATGTGACATCTTCCTTTGTGTGCTTGAAATAAGTGTCTGAAAGTGATTTAGCAGTCACCTGAGTCTAAATTCAGGCAGTAAACTTTAAAAATTCAAATTGAAATAATTATTAAAGAGATAGTATTTTAACAAATTGATCAAAGTCATAACTTATTAGCACATAAAAACTGAAATACAATACACCTTATTAAGAAGCAAAATGAAAAGAGGGAAAAGAAAGATGTTATTAGCTCTGTAATGGAATGATAGTTATACCCAGTTAGAGATTTCTGACACAGTTCAAGTTGTTCTAGTAAATGTGGCAATAGCTGGCCCAAAGTTTCATCACCAACACAACACTGGACAACATTTGTGACCTCATGCGCTCTAAGCATTATCTTGACCCATGATTTGTCAATGTTCTGAAACCTCTTGGCTTCCTATAAATGTAAAAACACATTTGAAATGTATCAATGAATAATTCACATACTTATCATTTTAAAATTTATAATCCAGCAACCAACACAACTTGATGAAAATATTTATTGAAATTTCCAAAATTCTATAGCATTAAAAAATTTCAACAGACCCATGCCATCCAAATCACGTATTTTCTTGCGATTTGTAACAATATACATGTATATCTATTGGAAACCTAAAATCCACATGTGCATTTAACAGTGAAACAATAACTTTTTGCTAGGCATTACTTGCATTTGCAAAATACAGAGTAATCTGACAAAGCAACTTCCCCCGAGTTCTCAAAACCAATGAAAACTGTTACATAATGAATTTACAGCACAAACCCCATATTTACTGGACATAAATTAATTGACTGATTTTAGTTTAATTATTGTAACATCAGACCATCAGATAATACCCTGAATGTCATGCTAAAAATTATATTTTGTATAATTGAAGTCTTTATTTCAGTCGCCATATAAATTTAAATAATCAGGAAATTTCGACAAGATCTTAATTTTTATAATGACAAAAAAATTACTGAATTTAGTAACACAGTGAAAATTTACCAGATATCCCCAGCAGTCTGACACATTACTACACTTTTCATATCTGAGTTAGCAATTAATATCTATATTGGTTATGTTGAATTCTAAAGCATGCATTCTATATCATTTCCATGGTAACACTAAATTTGAGATAATATTAAACCTAAAGCAGCAATACCCAGCTATTGCAATGTGTTCAATATAAAGTGAAAATTAAAAGCAATCCAAATTAAGTAATTGTAGTATATCCTATACCCACAACTTTATTATGACAATGAACTGCAACACAAAATATGACAACAATCCATTGAAGAAAGAGATAAAAACCTGAGGCAACTGTTTGGCAATGTCACCTCCAACAAACACAGCTTCCAAGTATACCCATAGATTCTGCACTATTAACCAGTTCTCAAGAATATCTGTTGTATTTGATAACTTTGCTACCCATTCTTGAATAGTCTTCTTAAACGGAGCATTGTACCTATTGAAAACAAAATATATATTGTCAGAGAGCACAAAAATACTGAGTGAAATTCAGCATGCAAAACAGAACAAGCTAGACTGATAACTTACCTGCAGTTTAAATGTTTTACCAGATTCACTTGTTATCAGCTATAGAACAAAGAACAAAATTATCCCACCTTGGACAGGCTTATCTACTATGTCAGTTGAAAATTTCTCTGTCCACACTCCAGAGTGAACACAAGCTGCATGCGCTAAACCAGAAGTTAACCAGAACTGTTTAAATTTGTTAGTGCTATTAATGTATTCATACAAGGTACAAATTAAAACAGGAATAATTAATATGCAAATAATCAATTGTTTGTTACACACTATCTGCAAGAACTACATTTTGTTTTTGTGTAACGACAGTGCGTGTCAGAGAGAGTAAAATATATCATTCCCTCCATTTAATGATAAGACAGAAAATGATTAGAGATTTCCCATAGGGGAGAGATTCTTTTAGTCCATATACACCAAGTAGATAGTTATATCTTAAGGTGTTCTTTCACAGAATTTCATGAATATTTGTTTAGCATTTTTTTCTATTAAAAAATGTTTCTGTTCGGTACAGTTTATTGCATTGTTTTAAAAACTGCATCCAAATTAGGATGTAGTGGGGTGAAATGATTATCAGTCAACCATTAATAAATTATTTTCTCTATGTGCCTCCAATCAAGGCTTAAGAAGTCAGTCAGTGTACATATATAATAGATACATAAAGATTATTATTCATTTTATTAAAGGGGCATTAGCTTTGTTTATAAAAAAAAATACATTTTTTTCCCTACTTTTACTGCTTGAATCTTGCTGTAGAATAACACATAAGAGCTATAGGCATACAAAATAATTTGTTCCTATATATTTTATGAAAAGGTCAGGTCTAGTGTAGTATGCAAATAGTAAGGTTGAATTAATCAATTGCAAGTGAATAATTGCCAAACTGGGTTTCTCAGGCAATTCTCACAAAATATATAGAAATTTAAGAATTGTTTTGCATGTGTACATCTATTTTATGCTATTGTATATCAATCAAAGTAGTAAAAGGAAAACAATGTTTTTGAAAAAAACACAACTATTGCCTCTTTAAACATGTGTATTTATAAATTAGACAGCTGTTTACGTTGCATCAACATCAGAAAAATCTGCTTTAACTTTTTTCTCTCAAAATATGTATTTGAAAATACTACATATTGATATACCTGTTACTTAGTAATGATCCCAATATCATCAAGCTATCCTCTAGGAATGTAATGATTTCAGATGTCTCCACACCTTTAAGCAGTAATTCTCCTCTAGCTTTGAAGTTGGCAAAGCTGAGAATACGACCATTCCAGTCTGTTACAACTTGTGAAAGTTTTGCTTCAATATCTTTCTCCTTCACAGCAGATATACATACATCCTATTGAAATGACAAATTAAAATAATATTTTCTGTCAGAAATTTAAAATATTCAAAATTTACTTATATAAATATGCTCAGATGAAAATAAAGTTATCAAAACTGCACAATTCAAACTGATAATTGCTGAGGATATCCCTTCATTTGAACTATCAAAAGACCTTGTCTTCCTGATTAGTGTTTTACGGCTTGTCTCTGTTGTAGATTTTGAAGTAATAGTCAAAACAGGAGGGAATGGAAATTTAAAAGAGCAATGATTCCCATCAAAGGTCACCTGAAGATTTTTGTTGTATTGTATTTTGTATAACTGGTTACTTCATATATGCGTTTTTTAATTGGTAACTATTTTGGTCCGCTTGCAAGTCAAATGCTCTACTGTTAGACCACTGCAAGTCATCAACATTTTGAAGATCTTTGCATGTCAAACATTTTTGCTTCATTCACTTTCTCTATCTATTTTACTTTTCAAAAGATTGGCCAAATACATGAAAAATCTATTTCACTTGTGGAAGTTTTTTTTGATAGAAAGAAAACAGCAAAAATAAAGTTTAATGAGAAATAACTCAATAAGCTTCAGTCTGACAATTTCTGCCCTGCTGACTCTCTTGTGAACAAAATTTGCCCCTAGTAGCTCATTCATAGCCAGGTTTAATTTTAGTGAGCAACCTTTGTAGACAATGACTGAAGGGTCTTACATATCAAATATGAAAGCAATGAATATGGTGTCAGTTTTCAAAAAGAAGATTTTTAAAGATTTATCAAATTGTACCATTTATTTTGGCTCACTTTCAAACCCTTAAGGATTTTTAAAGATGAAGCGGCTTCCTCAGCAGATAATCTGGTCAAATATGGTTGAAATCTGTTAAGTGGTTCTAGAGAAGTCATTTAAGAAAACGTCTACAGAAAGATGGATGATGGAAAAGGGGGATCCTTTAAGGTTAATTGAGCAAAAAGTACGAGCATAATTTATATCTTTGAAGAAAAATAAATCACATGCTCGTTTGATGCCAAAATACTTTCAACTATTCAAATTATGTATTCACTACCTCTGAATAAAACAGTTTAATATCACTAGTCTGAAAACAATAGCTTATTGACGATTTATAATTAATTTAAGGAATATTACTTCTATATCTTCTTTGTATTTGAGCAGAGGTGCTTTCATGATGTCCCTCAAGGTAAAGTTTTCTGAATCAAAATCAAAAGTATGTCCAGTCAACTTTGCAATTCTATCCCAGTGACGTTCTTTCATTGCTTTGTTTGACATCAGCTCTAGCAGTGGACATGATTCACTGAAATCATCTATTTTGTTTTTCAGATCAATAAACGCCTGCCAGTCCTTCAAGGCTTTTGGCAACCTCCGGCATCTGAAATATGGCATTTTCTTCTTTATTTTCTTAAATATGAATACAACTGTACAGATCATAAAGCTTTTGTAAATAAAAAGTAGCAACAAGAAATTAATTAAATTTAAATTAAACTCTATCTAAACAGAGAGAATCTATCTTCTGTTTACAGTCTTGACAACAACCAAGGTACATGCATTTTGAGTTTCTAAAAATTTGAAATTATCATTGTGATTGACAGTTTTGACTTCACCTAACAACCCAAAATCTTTCTGTGCTTCACAAAACAATGTATGCCTTAATGTTTTTAAAGATAATTAATTAACTCTGTGAACAACTATAGTGCAAACAAACAATTGCCATTTTCAGTGTCGCCATAAGAATTGAAGATGGAAATTTTGTCTTCCTTCAAGACCAAGCAAACTTTGAACCTTGAAATGCATTTATCCTACCTTGTGATACAATTTTTCTTTTGTCTTTTTGACAGGTACACACAAATCACATTAAATGTTTCTTGTTTGGTTAGATATCAATTATTGTTGTTATGTATAACCAAAAACCCATGTAAAATATTCTTTGAACAGTTAAATGACAATACTACCTGTTTTGCAAATCTGATAGTTCAGAGTTGATTTTGTCAATATCCACTTCCGTCCAAAGAATATCAAAGTAGCCATTTATAACCGTCATGACTGTACTGTAGAGGCCATACAATTTCTGAAGTAAACCCAGCTCCTTTTTTATTCTCATCAAGACTGGATATTCAGTAACTATCAAACCAAATAGTTGTTCACCAGCAGAATATATTTTATACTTGTTGTACAACTCATCAAATTGACTCTGAAAAGTTAGTATTAAACTATAAGTGAAAACATGATTCAAAAATGAATTATATCATTAAGCACACTATAATAATTAATCAACAAGAGTTGTCAGAAGACAACACAGCTGTCAGGTTTTAAGGTCAAAGGACTTGTAAATATTTTGATTCCTTCAGCTCAAGTTAAAAATTTTGAAAAGTAAGTAAAAATCTAATGTCAAGGTTGCTATGTCAAACATCAAACTACTAAATGCAAGGTCTGGTCATAATAATTATATATGTGAAATGTCAAAGCACTGTCCCTTGCAGTTAAAAAGATATAGGCCAGGTTAAAGTTTTGCCTACGGATGCTGATGCCAACATCAGGGGTATGACATTAGCTCTCCGAACTTTCATCTCAGCAAAGCTAAAAATGAACTTATCATATTAAATCAAGTGTAACAATATATTACTGTCATGGTACAGAGGTGCCAACACTTGAAAATTAGAAAGAGGGAGATGTGTGGAGCATTAACAACACAAAAATGTATTAAGCCCAGGGTTTAATGATGTCAATCACTGAAGTTGGTAATAGAGCATAAATCTAAATATATATTTTGAACAATGAAAAATGAAATTTATGCAAAAAATCAAATATCTTATTCAAAAGGTTGTGTTCATGGTTAAAAAAGATTCTTATTTAATTGACCAAATTGATAAATAATTTTTTTTCTGTTAAAATATTTATCAATTTTTCACTGGTATTGGTTGTTTTAGAAGAAGTCTTATGTTGTATGATTTTCTTTTCCTTTTTTTGGTGATATCATGTATTTCTTGATGTGTCACACTACAGTCTTTTATATATGTAATACATCTTGCACCAAATCCATCATGATGGATAGAAGTCAATCTTTATATTTTTCTTTCTTTAAAATTCTGATTCCACTATTTTATTTGTTTTTTTTTTCTGTAAACTAGGCCTCACTGCATCGATGTGGTCAAGACCACATTTCCTACAATCTTAAATCCAGAAAACAGAAGCAGTAATCACTTAGGCATTTTGAATATTCTTACACGTATTGAAAACATGCAGAAGATTGAGACTGTCATTATAATAAACAAAATAGAGATGAAGCCTTCAGATTTTCTAGAATCAGCAGAAATAAATAAAAAATTGCACAATAATTAAACAAAATCATATATAATATTGTTTCTGTTAAAAACTTAAGGTTTACGCCAAAAGCGTAAGAGTTGACAGCTCTGATGGTATTCAGGAAGAACAGTCTTAAATTTGAGGTATAGCTATCTTTGATATAACATCAAGTTTATCAACATAAAACCAGTTTGCTATTTTACTGTATAATCCATCTTAGTGGTTTATTTAATGAATTCATTTACACAAAGTAAAGAATTGCAACACATGATCACTATGGTGTCACTCAAGGTGTTAGATTAATGTAACAGGATATCGTAAAATGAACGAGATTTCAATCAAATTTAACAAAACTCCTAAATGATCTTGGACACCTCATTATAAGTAACTCACTAAAACAAGAAAAAATACTTACCTGAAAAACTTGCAGTCTATCATTAGCTTCAATTGGAGAAATACCCTCACACATTGGCCCTTGCTATATCAAGAAATCAGAAACATTTAGTTGCCAAGATTTTAAGAAATGAAAATAATATATTTCAAAATGAAATGAAATTATATATATATATATATATATATATATATACACACACAAAACTTGATACAAAATTGTAAAAGATTAAGTCAGTACATAAAAAGAAATTAAACCTAAATCAACCTAAATGTCTGGTTTTAATGCACATAAACTTGACTTCGTATTCCTGTATCTACCTTGTCATAGATTTACTCACACGTATAGTAGTACTGTTTTTCCTATTCACAATAGCATCAAAATATATTGTTGGTTTCTATGCAATAACCAAAGTTTGGTTTACATTAAAATAGGGAGATTTTTTAAAATTCAAATATTTGTCCCAAGTTGGGCAAGTTTTGACCCATTTAAATGAATAGAGTCCCATCAACTGGGGATGATAAATAGCAGTATAGTTTAAAATTGACTCAATGTTTCTGGTAACACTACTGGGACCAGACCAATTACCCTAAAAAATTTGGGTTTTTTCCCAGGAAAAGAAAAGCATTTGTTCATGAAATATTACAGCTTTCTAGGTTCAGTATAATTTTCTTTCCTAATATTTATTTTAAATTGCTAATTTAATACATGTTATCTACACAAAGCAAAGACATTTGTAAGCAAGACATCTAACAATTATCAGACTTGTTTTTTTAGGATCATGAAAGATTGTGTTTGACATGTGGTAGTACATACATTTTAAAAGTTTTGCAGCAGCAGCAACTGCTATGCAGGTACATATTTAGATCTATTTACAGGACCAAAACAATGCATTTTTAGATAACTGGCCTTTTCCAAAAATTTGGTCCAGTGTAAGTACAGGAAATAATTGACCATTTCCAACAATTAGTCCATTGTCAGTACAGGAAATAATTGGCCTTTTCCAACAATTGACCTATTGCCAAATGCCCGACACAGCACCTTTTGGCAAACTTTTCCATTATGATGTCACAATTAAGTGGCCAGTCAAACATTTGTGTGATTTTTACATCAAAATCTAATGAAGACGAAAAACCACATGGACAGCCATGTGTCCGACACTTGACAATAGTAAATTGGTCCAGTGACAGTACAGGAAATAGTTGGCCTTTTCCGACAATTGGTCCAGTGTAAGTACAGGGAAAAATTGGACTTTTCAGTCAATTGGTGCAGTGTCAGTACAGAAAATAATTTTTTTAAGTTCTGAAGGACTTTAGGTATAAAGCATTAACTGCAACAGATACAATGATATATGACAATTTTTTACACTATAAAAGATTTAGAGATCCATCCAGTCTTATACTTTTAAACACTTTCAAACAATTTCTATAATGTTTACATACAGAATCATAGTTGCTCCCAAATTCAGACACATCTCTGTGAAACACTTCAACTGATGTCAACAGCTCTTCTTTAAATGCTGGCTGTACTGTTACTAGTTCATCTTGCACTTTATTCTACAAAAGTGTTAGTTAATAAATTACAAATGTAAGAAAATTATATACAAAGCTTTAGATTGTTTGGAATCCACACAACAGGATGTAGCTTAATCCAATATGCTATAATTAGCACAAGGCATTTAATTTTTACCTTTTTAATAAAGGAGAATAAGTTACAGCTGGCACAATAAGTTATGATATGAAGCAAGGAATGTAATATGCAATTTCTAAGAATAAAACAATGATATTTTACTGTAAAATGAAGCACAATGTGACAAAATAAAAATTAAGAAATTTTGTGAAAGAGCACATTTTACATATTGAATGCATTATTTATATTCATCATTCCTTTTCATTCAGCGAGTGATAGTCAGCATAGAGAAAATTGAAAAAAAAATTCAGATGGTATTTTCTCCATGAAAAATATTGTGTATTGCACAACGGTATTCCTACAGAATATAATTATTACACATTATTGCATTTGTGTGCATCTTTTTTATGGTCCCTGGTTTGAATTCATGTCAAATTGGTGAGAAGTAAGTACACTAACAGAGTTCCCTGACCTATTTTGATGGGTCAAAGGCACGGCGCCACAGACACTAAGTC
Organism: Atrina japonica; assembly: GCA_030159075.1. Classification (NCBI taxonomy): domain Eukaryota; kingdom Metazoa; phylum Mollusca; class Bivalvia; order Pterioida; family Pinnidae; genus Atrina; species Atrina japonica. Next base: position 777,634 of record BROG01000321.1, on the reverse strand, counting down.
TCTGGTGCATTTCCTGGTAAAAATTGACTTAAAATTCAAACCAAAAAACATATAAATCTTGTCTCTGTATAAAAACTTTGCACTTTTTGGAAAATAACAGCAGCAAATAAATTAACAAGAATATTTGTTATTTTTTAAGATTCAATTATTTTGGAAACACCACTTACAGACGAGGTCAGAAGTTTCTGAAAAGAATATCTCAAAGAATCAACCATATCTGTTTCTTCTTTTCTTGGTACAACTTCAAAATCATGTAACATGGCATATGATTCCTACAAACAAGATAAACAGTATCAACTTCTGGCAATATTCATTATTAGAAACATGATTGATATATGATGTAATATATGCAAGTGGTGGCTTGTTTTACAATAAAAATAACTGATAATATGAAAGCAAGTACAACAATGAGTCCTTTGACTTTATTTGTGAAACTGACCTATCATTTTACAAAATGATTTTTAAGTGTCAGTTTCTAAAAATTGCCTATCCTTATTCTAATTTCATTTAGTGTTGATTGATAAATCATTCAATATCTATTTTATTTTGCAGACACATGCAAACCTGTGGTTATGATGAAAATAGAAAAAGGCCAAAGATGATATTAGTTATATCCTTTTGATTTTTCTTTTATCAAAAGACTATGTTTCCAATACAATAAGGTAATTCAGTTTACAAATGTGGCATATAATATGTTGGACTATTCTCTAATTCCCTGATCTTAACTATGTCGTGTGGGACTATTCTCTAATCCCTACATCCTAACTATGTCGTGTGGGACTATTCTCTTATCCCTACATTTTAATTATGTTGTGTGGGACTATTCTCTAATCCCTACATCCTAACTATGTCGTGTGGAACTATTCTCCAATCCCTACATCCTACCTATGTCGTGTGGGACTATTCTCTTATCCCTACATTTTAATTATGTTGTGTGGGACTATTCTCTAATCCCTACATCCTAACTATGTCGTGTGGAACTATTCTCCAATCCCTACATCCTACCTATGTCGTGTGGGACTATTCTCTAATCCACTCATCCTAACTACGTCATGTGGGACTATCCTCTAATCCCTACATCCTAACTGTATTATATAGGACTATTCTCTAATCCCTACATCCTAACTATGTTGAGTGGGACTATTCTCTAATCCCTACATCCTATGTTGTGTGGGACTATTCTCTAATCCCCTCATTTTAACTATGTCGTGTGGGACTAATCTCTAATCCATTCATCCTAACTATTTCGTGTGGGACTATTCTCTACTCCCTAAATCTTAATTATGTTATAAAGGACTATTCTCTAATCCCCTCATTTTAACTATGTTGTGTGGGACTATTCTTTAATCCCTCATCTTAACTATGAAAAATTGAATTTTTTACATCCTAACTATGTTGTATAGGACTATTTATGTCTTTAGTTAAATCATTCAACAATTAAAAATCTTTATTGAGTTCTTAAAGAAGAAATGTAAAACAAAATATTTCTTTAATGCAATGTGTCATCAATAATTAAATTTTTCGAAGTGATTTATTCAATTTGATAGCTTTTCTTTACCTCCACAGGGCCTAACATCATGTCTAGAGATATCTGATTTTCTCTTATCTCTGTTAAAGCTGCCATTGCCTCTCTTACATCCTCAAGATCACGTATTGGACGTGCCAAACGTTTCCCATAATCATCCACAAAATTCAATATTCCTTCCATCTTCCTTCTGTATAGTCTATTTAGTTCTTTGCCAAATAGAAGTTTCCAAGCTTTTATTTCCACTCTGAGAGCAAGCTTCAAAGGTTCTAAAAAAATATTTGAAATTCTATATTACTGCACATACATCTTTAGGGATCCAATAGAATTTGTCCATTGTCTGTCAGTTTGTTTGTCATTTACAGAAAAACCAACAGGCTGGCCGACAATGCACAAAAGTGGATCCTTAAAGATCACTAGAAGTCAGTGAGCTGAAAAATTGATTTTTTTTGGATATTGGCAGTTTCAGTCCTTCCAATGACAGATGACCTATGACCAGTGACCCTATAGTTCTAAAACTTTGACAAAATATTCTTTGTGTCGCATCATACAATTTTCAAATGCATGTATATACAAAAAGTTAACAATGTTTATAGAAGTTAGCATTTTCAGTCATCCCAAGTGTGGATGACCTTTGACCTTCAATCAATGACCTTGAAAATTTAACAAAATAAAAAAAGAGCCAAGTTGTGCTCACCTCATATTAACAAAAACATGGTAAGATATGTCCTATGATGTTTTGCTTTTACTACTTACCTGTAAATAATTCAATAGGTCCAACAATTTCTGATGTAGGAATTATATCTATACTGTCTTCTAGTTTCCTAAACATGGCAACTTTGGCCTTGTATTCAGACAATATAGGATCAGTGGCAACAAATTCCTGTAGTAAAAAAACAATTCATAGAGAGCAAACTCATCGACAATATGTATACACATTATGGAAAAATGACAGAATGACTATGTCAGAAGCTGTATACTGTTTAGCCTAAAACAAATTCTCTAGTCTGGATCACTTCAACCTGACCAACCATTCTATACATGAACATATTCAAATCAAACATTTTTGAGACTTGTGAATGTTTTTAGTTTGTCAAAACTGCTAATATTCTAAATATTTAACATCATAATCAAACTGTGGCATCATGTTTACAGGAAAGTGAAGTACCATTAATCACTGAAAATTATCCTTAAACCTAATGAAATAACAAAATTCAAATCATGAGACAAAATTACTGGATGGCAGACCAAGTGAACATTTTTAATCAATGGCATGGACAGTTAAAGATTTCCATTGAAGTTTCTAAGTTTAACATAATTATTGATAAATCAAAAAGTCAGTTGTCAAAACCTGAACTAGAAACTAACTTCACAGCAATCATAAATTCTTTAAATAATAAATCTGAAATTTGAGGGTCCATTTATTTCCTTACAGTAACAGCTTCTTGTCTGTCTTGTTCCCAAAGAAATGAATAGTCAGAGTATTTCTGTAGGGCCTCCATAATGTCTGGTTTCAATGTGCTCAGTGCAGAAGACATCATCATCACATACTTGGAAACATCTTTGTTGTCTGCAATACTCTTGTAATAATGTTTCAGAGGAGTATCTGCAATCCTGATGGTAACTCCCATATCTAAAATTAAAGTACAAGAACTGGCTAAGTAAACTTAACAACTCTAACTAACTAAAGAAAGAGATAAAATTCATCATACAAAACTAATAAAAGAAAGAGCCAGATAAAACTCATCATCAGAAACAAACTAAAGAAAGAGCTAGATAAAACTCATCATCAGAAACAAACTACAGAAAGACCTAAAATTCATCATCAAAAATAAACTAAAGAAAGAGCTAGATAAAATTCATCATCAACGAGGATACCGCAAAGGCTGTACATAATACACCCACCATAGGTCAATGACCAGTTTGTCACAAAGGGCTATAATTGAAAAAAAATTTGAAAACCAGTAGATAATGTTAGTTTCTTAGCTCTGAGAAATTTGGAAATCTAAACTGAAAATCTGGTCTTATTGGCAGAACTATAAATATTTATTTCTGCCTAATGTATGCACAACATAAAGAGAATAATCTGTAGTTGAACATTGTGAAAATAGTCTCGCAAATGTATTCAATAGCATTGCTCATGAAAATAGAGTCCTGTATATTCTCTTTTTTTTTTTTTTTACAATAATGAATTACTCAAGTTATTGAGCGGAAACTCTTTCTTCAAATATACAAGGGGTCGTAACTTTGTAAACAACTGGGGAAAAATTTTGGTTATCGAACTTGTCCAAGCTTTAATGGCAATAAACGTTCTCATAAATTTTCAAATTAATGCATTACAAAAATTACTCTGTTCTCTTTAACCTGCTTTTTTGACATTTTATTTCTGTTGGAAACTGCCAAGATGATTTCTATCTAAATAATTACCAATCCCTGGAAGTCCCGCTAAGGTTACAGTAGATGCTTTTTTGCTATCTTTGCCTAATTCCTTTGAGTTTTGTCTATCTCTGTCCTGTCCCCACTGATATACCTTTTTACTGATGTCTAGAACAAATTGTGTAGCTTTATTCAGTGCTTGTTGTACATCTTCCAGTCCAGGTTGCATCACCTTTATCACAAAAATAAAAACTGTTGAACAATAATTGTCTCACTTCACTGCCAGCAATCCCTGTCACACATGATTAACATCTAAAATGCATGAAACCTTTTAAGGACACAAAATGATAAACCATTTACGTAAATCTACGTGTTTGAAATGATTTTGAATCTCATAATGAAAAGAGGTGTAATTGTTTTTCAACTTCAATTTCATTGACTATAAATTAAGAATAAATTCTATTTTCAGATATTTCATAATTTTGACATTTTACTCACAACATTTGGAATTGAGAGAGTAATATTAGCTGTAAAAAAAGACACTCTGCTACCATGCCATCCACTAATGCCTTCATCAAAAGGAACAAGTCCTGACCTCCGCCCTCTGAAAACAAATTACAAAATACTTTGGGTGTTAATTTTGAGTAATATCAGTTTTTACCAGTCAAATTCTGTAGAACTATGATGACCGAGTGTCAAAAAATGGCAAATTTTATTTATGATACAGAATTTTAAAATTAATTCTACAATAGATATACATGTAAATACATTTCAATGCTACCAGTCTGTGGCTTGACTTTATCTTGAATATAAAACTTAAGAGAATAGAAAATTTGCACAACACGACATCAAATAAGCATACTTGATTTCATATAACTTTCATAGACACACCCACATATCACTTGGGACTTTATGAAAATGCAAAAGTAAAGTTACAATCAATGAGTCATAATGCATTGAATTACCAATACTTGTTTTTTCATGATCTACTATTGAATTAATACTGCTTGCAGTCTACATGACACTGCACTTACAAAGATAATTTCTAACATTTTATTACAATGGGCTAGGGCCAGGCAAATCAACAAAAATAGGCATCATTTCCCCATAAATTGGAAAAATCACTTTTGAATTGAATATGCTATAAATAAGTTTGGAACAGGGACTATGGATAGCCCCATTTTGAGGAAATTGAGAGGTCCAACAAATAGATATATTCATTGCTAATTTTATTAAAAAGACCTTTGCTATGGCATACCAGTACTTTCCCTATGTATGAATGGTTAGATTTCTGTATTCAACATATTGGTTTACAGGTCATAGCAATGTTTTACTTATGTATACATTAATAAAAAAGTATAAATCACTTAACAAATTTATTAGAAAAGCATTTAGTACCCTGAGAAGAATCTTTTTCTCATGACATCAAGTGAATGTCTTGTAGCTTTTAAAAGGGATTCAACTAATCTGTGGTTGAAATATTCTTTAAGTTCATCACAAGCTTCTCTTATATGTTGTTCATCTGTCACTTCAATGTCTTCGGTGCTGCAGTGATTTTCTGGTTCATCATCTGCTGTCAAGGTAGTCTTTGTACTTTGTGCTAGAAAAATAAAAATAAATAAGGTAAAATACCTGTGAAAGTTGAGGTTACTATGACAAGTTATCAGTTAATAGTTTGACTGGTGTATTACGTTTCTGTGTTGAATTTATTTCTTTCATATACTTATCTGCTAATGTAAGCATTGTAAATGCATAATTCAGTTTGAATAAGCATAGTTGTGGCATAATTGTGACCCAAAGTTTAAGTATGCCATACTGTTTTTGCTATCAGTGAGGCTAGTCTTGGAGTGCCAATATTTTAGTTTTACTTTCATTTTTGTAGTTGTATTGGAGTAGCTGTAAGGCGTAGCATAGGTCTAGTTATTTTACACTGCATCCTTGCAGTGAGTTTCTTAGCTCTGCTATATTGCAGTTAGTTTAGATCTGATAATAAGCTTCTTAATACAGTACCTAATTTTCTACACAATAGTTTATCAGTTAGTTTTTATGTTTTCAATTTTGACGCCATTTTGCCATTTCTAGTGAAGTATATCTAAGAGAATTATATTGGGCATATTATATCATTGAATTGACCTTAGGTCACCTACTTATTTCACCTGTCGATATGTTACCTTGCATGACTGATAAAACCAGTCAACAACACTTTTTTTCTAACTAACTCCATGATAATCATGTATTGTTAGTCAGGACAACTTTATCCTCTTTCTATAGGGTCACGTACAAAAGTTAGCAAAAGGGTCTAAATTACTTATTTTAGCATGTAGTATTTGGTAGTTGACTTTAAAAATGTAATTATGTGTTAATTTAGGTCAACATAGCAAGGCTTTTGGATTTTGGCATGTAGGCTAATTTCTTTCAATGTAACCACGATGTAAGGATATCATATTACTGTGAGTACCATTGTTGGTCGTAAATTAATATTATGGAGGTCTATGAATTAGATACCAACAGGGGGTGTGGTTAGAGTAATTTTCACAGGTTGTGCACTTTGTAGTAAACTATAAGTAGCAATTTATATTTTATATAGAGTCTAGTCTAGGTATTTATGTAAAATGTATTTTTGTTGAGTTTTGTTTTTGACTGAGACTGCCACCATTGACTGACTACTTTTACACTTGTTGAATTTAATTAACTTGAATTTATGTAAAATTTACAAAAATATCTGCTCTTGAGTGTTTTTATTTCTGGATTCTTTAACACCTGAATACATGTTATAAAAAGAACCTTAATAGGTGATCTTGGGAAGAGTGTGTGTTTCCATATCATAAAAAACAACATCTTGAAAATAAACAGATCTCCTATTACATACCAATATAACCGCTAATCAGCCACACACACACACACACACACACACACATATACAGGTTTGGCAATATATAGAGGTTTACTATTTTCGAGGTGGTCGTTTTCATACTGACATGTCTTTAATCCCTGTTGCATATCGTATCCTGTTTACAACTCCCCATCATAAATTCAGATATTTTGTCCGTTGTTTAAGTTTGAAGAGTTTAGCCACGCTATTAAAATGGCCAAAATTAAAGCGTTCAAATTATGTAGCAATACATGTTCGATGGCCGGAAAATCTAGGTCTGTATCTAACATTAACCCGGAAACATTTCTAATGTGAACTTTCATCGTTTTTTGTTTAAAATAACTCTTTGACATGCCGGTAATAAAAGGTTTTAAGGTTATATATCTCATCTACTCATAATTATTTCTTGACGTGTAATAATTGCTGTGTAAACACATGACATGTTGATTTTTCCAACTCTCACAGAAGCTTGACCTTGTCTGACTTCTACACTTGGGTCATACAACCGGAAACCCAGAGTTACTTAGTTAGTATGTGACACTCTATCTTATCAGGTTGAAAATGCATTTAAGAACTAGGTAAGAGAATGGCAGATTTATGGCCAAGCAAGGAATGTTAACAAAGCAGCAAAAATCTTGAAGTAAATGGCAGAGGGGCATGGTTTTAGTAAGCTTGTCCCACCAAGGTGTATAAATGTACTATATGTAGTAGGACTAGGTTAAGGAATGGTGGGTAACAGCCCAAACAATCAAAAGCTAACAGACAGATAGACGGACAATACCATACCATATTACATCTCATCTTATGACAGGCATAAATAAATTATGCATAAAATACATCCATACAAAAAAACACAGAACTGAACAGGTCACCAAATTCAACTGACTTGTGTGATACAAATATGGATTAAATAATTCTGCTGTACTCATAACAAATCAAGTTTAGTATCATATACTTACAAAGTACCTCCAATTCTGCCAATGCATCTTCACTTTTGACCTGATGAACAGCCTCTATTTCTGCTCTGTGTAGGAAAATTCGAATGAGTTCTTTTACAGCATCCTCTACCACATGACTCATCTTGTTGATGTCTACTGCCATCCTTTCTGTGTAAGTCTATGTACAAATTTAATCAAATTAAGAATGTGTTACATATGTGCCATTTTGTAATTGCTGACACAGTTGATTACCAAATATTCAATGTCAAAACTAAATGTACATTGTAAAATAAAACACGTTTCATGGATTAACTTTCTATTCCCAGTATTTTAAAGGATAAACCTAAGCATCAATTTGTACAGATTTCAACTAACTCCCTCTATTTGATGTGTATTTTGAGCATCCCTTTCAACAACCTTGTTTGTGACAAAAATACACAGAACCTGAAATCTTATGACCAACAGTGTTAGACACACTTGAAACCTTAGTTTAAGAATTTTTTGTTTGATGGCTATTAAACAAATCTTTTACCATAACCAGAAACTTGACTATAACACAAAAGAAAAGGTCTTTGCTGTAAAACATTTCAGGAAGCTTTGCTACTTCCTTGAAAATAAATTGTGAAAAATGATGGCCTCATAAAAAATGAGAATAACTCACTTAAGATTTGCACTGATGAACTCCATACTAATCAAATCTATATCTAGATAAAACATTTCACATTTATACCTCCATTTTCTTCAAGAACTCGTCTACAAGCCATGGAGACCTCTCTGGTAAGTCACAAAGAAGTGTTTCACTTATTTCTTTCAACATGGAATCAATGCGAGTTACTTTTATGTCAATGATCTGAAGAGAACAAAGGTATCTTATTCAACACTCATACATCAATCCATCCATACATACAAACTTGTATCATCCAATACATCACTCTTGAGTTATTTCCAAAAAGATTCATCTAAAATATAAAATGGCTTTATAAGTATTATTTTTAAACAAAAAGATGAGAAAGAGGAAAATTCAAAATACATAGATCAGCCACAAAATAGAACAAATAGTGGAATTTTATGAAATTTCCTCGCATCAATTACTTTTTCTTCTTAAAAGCACTCATGCTTTGATTTACAAAGGAGGTATTATATATTTTTCTTTCCATTGCTTTATTGTTTCAAACCACTGAGCAGTTACTTTTATAGAAGGGAAACTATTTTTTATATTGCAACAAAGTACACATGTATAGTAAAACAGCACCTTTGAAGTGAATTGCAAGTAATTTTGAGATATTATAGTACACCAGTCTTGTCTGCTTTATTGTTAAATTAACTTGGAAAAATAATGAAATGAAGTAAATTTGTATTTACCTGTTTGACCACAATCTTGAGTTCAGAGAGTGCAACTTTTACTTGTGCAAAATAAGATGGCAGGCTAAGTGATGTCCAAGTGTGAGAAATTAACCCAGGGCGAAAGGCAACATCCACCTATGAAAATCACGCATTATTTTTCAATGACTGAACATATAGACAAGTAGATATCTAAACTAAAAATGGAAAGCAATCAGTTGACAAATAAACAACAGGGAAAAGGTACTTAATAGTCACATGAACCTAATACATACAATTTCTGTGTTCCAAATTTAATAAAGAAACTATTATTTTCATACATTTCATAAATTTAGGTGCATTTTCAACAGCAAAAGGTTTTAATCAAGTGATTAAATGATTTATGAGATTTTATCACTATAACAATATTACTAACGTGAGAAAGATTTAACATAAATTTTGTTGTTTTTTACTTTCTTTAATTCTATACTCCTACTGTGTCCCCATCATGACCCCATGATCAATGGTTTGAACAAAATAGAATTTGGACTATTTAATGAAGCTCTTTTGGTGATCTATGCTCCAGTGATCTTAATCAGATTCTGGAGACATCCATATTTTTTCCACAAATTCTTAACTATCTCACTTTTGAAAGACTCTTGACCCTCCCTTTGAATACACCTGAATCCCCTTTACCCCAGGATGCTTTGTGCCAAGTTTGGTTGAATGTGGTCCAGTGGTTTGGGAGAAAAAGTTGAAAAGTTGACGCATAGACAACCCAATCTCAATGGCAATGAAAAAGGCAATGGACAAATTTTATCAGAAAAGCTCACTTAAGCTAAAAATAACAACATGCAAATAAAACCAAGATGCATTTGAGAAACAGTATGCAGTGTTGGTTAAGAGGATTTTCAAATATTGGTGAATGTTAGTCATAGTTGTCAAACTCATCAAAGATCATATAAATATAAAGCAAAGAGCCAAATTTGTTTAAATTTTCAGGAAGGAAATTTAAGTCATTTAAATGAAATTAAAATACACATAAATATTGTTAAATTTGCTTAGAAGAATGATAAAATCAATACAAACTATATGTACACAATGCATCCAACAGTGACCACTTTATATTTAACCTACCTTTTTCAGTGATGGCCCCAGCAGAGTTTGAAAAATTGTAGGTATTTCTGCTCTCAGTTCATTATTTTCTACCAGCAGTAGCTAAAATTGATTCAAATGTGCTTTATGTTAAGTTTTAAGCACATAAAATGATATAGACCTTCATACAACACATCCTTTAATCCAATGAATATCAATGACAAATTCTGCACCCAGAATTTATTAAAACTTCCACCATTTAAGAAATTTTGATATTCTAACTTTTGTTTGGAACATGTAAGAAAAGGCATTCCAGCCAAATATCTGTATGCTGAATATTTTTTCTTCTATAAATAATATTAAGGCATCATGATACATTTTCAACATTTATACAACAACCTATGTAAATGTATTTCAACATGTTTTGATATTTAGACTGGATCCCTGTGATAAGGAACACATGCATTAATGAATCTAGTATGTACTATTTACCAATCAGTATTTCATGTTGTAAATTTAAACTGGTATAAAAGAATTTCAGTGAGAACATTTACTATTTAATCATCACTACTGTCTTACTACTTCATATCTATATTATAAACATAATACCAAAGTTATAATGCTCAAGACGATATCGTTTCTGTCAATTAGACTTCATCAGTTGAGCTCCAATTTGAAAAGTATATGTATTTTCTAAAGATAAAGTGGTATCATACAAGGCCAAATAATATATCTCTAAAAGAATAGCCGAAATCCGTCTAAGAATAACCACTGTAAAAAAAAAATGACTATCTTAGCTTTAGAAAATTTTCGAATTTAAATAGTGTTAACAATGCCAAATATTACTTTAGTATAAGATGAACAGCTGGTACCGAAATCTAGGTTTATGTATACCCTCGGGGACTCAAAACGGTCCACCAGCAGTGGCAACGACCTAGTGGTTAAAAATATTATAAAAACATAATACCAAAGTTATAATGCTCAAGACGATATCGTTTCTGTCAATTAGACTTCATCAGTTGAGCTCCAATTTGAAAAGTATATGTATTTTCTAAAGATAAAGTGGTATCATACAAGGCCAAATAATATATCTCTAAAAGAATAGCCGAAATCCGTCTAAGAATAACCACTGTAAAAAAAAAAATGACTATCTTAGCTTTAGAAAATTTTCGAATTTAAATAGTGTTAACAATGCCAAATATTACTTTAGTATAAGATGAACAGCTGGTACCGAAATCTAGGTTTATGTATACTTTAAATAAATTTATAACAAATTATGTAAATATCATAAATTACCTGCATTTGATCATGATATGATCTCAGTCTCTCTTTTGAATGAACTAGAATTTTTGCTGTCTCTGGTATTTCCAAATCTAACTTCATCATATACTCCGCTTCTTTGATGACTTCAAATATGTAAGGGTCAAAGTTGACGAGAATTTCACCTTGCTGGTTTTGCTGGGATGGATATCTAACAAGAACAGGTACTTGCAGATCTGAAAAGCGTACAAATGTAACCCTTTTAAGTGAAAGTTAATGTGTTAAACTTGAGTTATTGCAGGACACTCATGGATGGACAAATGTAAACCATAATACATTACAGACAGACATATAAAAACTGTTAGGAACAACATTATGAAGTAAAAGCAGAAGAATTAAAATCAAAAGATTCCATTAAAAATTGGACAGCTTACAGGTCTGAATAATGCCAATTTCTGATAATCAAGAGTACCTATAAAAAATGTACCCTTTTTCATAAGTTCTAGCCTCATCCCTTTGCTCCACAAGAACCACATTACTTCTCTTGAATTTAACATCAATTAAACTGACCCACAGGTTTCAGAATAAAAGAAAAATGTTCATTATTTACTGTATACAGACAATACAATGGGTAATGTATCCCATAGCCTAACACAAATCACAATAGTTATAATAATAATTACACTAAGACAGACAAGTATATATCATGGTAGTAATAATTTGTGTACTTACAGTTTGTTGCCACCTCTACTGACTTAATCCATGCAATATGATACAAGATCTCATACTCTAACAACACTCTAGCAAGTCTGTTGTAGTTTTTGATGATTTTTTTGGCATCGTCTGGCTTCAGACAGTTTGGGTGTTCCTGGGTGATTAAATAGTATTGTATACAGCAAATTCATTTTATATTCTAATATTTACACATATTCTATATTATTATATTTGAGTAAAAAAATAAAATATGATTTGGCAAATATGATCGTTTTACAGAGATGATCAAAAAATATTTACAGAAAGTGACACAACAAAATTGTGTGTTCATTGAAGAAAAAAGAGGCTAATTAAGGCCTTTGTAATATTCACCTGAGTAAAAATTTAACAAATTGTTGCCTTAACATGATTATAAAGTATGATCAACTACCATGATGTCAAATACAGTGAGATGATCTTTAGGCAAGATTCCACTATAATTTGACTAACATTGGAAATTCTGGTGGAGTTAAAATCACAAGATGTGAGTAATAAAATCTAATTTCTTTACTTAGGAATTGATTAATCCAATTATTGAAGATCTAGTCCCAACTTGGGAATTTTCTTTTTTTCCTGGCTTGTTCAACACAAAAATAAAGTTACTGAGAGTTTTGTGCTAAAAAAGGCTAACATGTTTCTAGTTTCAGTTTGTATATGTTGAAGTATTGTACTTACAGGGCTCATCAGGACCCTAAACTTGATTCTGTTTCTAATGTTAGCAGTCTTAATAGACAGCTCTTTATAGATTAATAATCTGGATATGCATTGTAGGTTGTCTACCTGCTGGGCTACCCCCGGGTACAGCATAACTAGTAATTTTGACATATATAGTACGTTGTTTTACAAGCCGGGCTCCCGCTGGCTACAGCACTAATCTGTATGAACATGTAGTTATTTATAGGATATTTTGTCTACCTGCTGGGCTCCCCCCGGGTACAGCATAACTACTAATTTGGTTATACATAGTATGTTGAATAACCAACGGGCTCCCCCTTGGTTACAGCACTAATCTGGATGTACATGTATATATATATGTATAGTATGTTGTCTACCCGCTGGGCTCCCGGGTACAGCACTGCTATGGATATACAGGTATATTTATATATATATATATATATATAGTATGTTGTCTATCTGCTGGGCTCCCCCTGCATACAGCACAGACCTGCTGGGCTACCCCCAGGTCTTGACACTATATATACATATATTCTTTCATTGTTTCATGGGTGACCCCGAGAAGGCCAAAGTTATGATATGTTTGTTAAATGTGAATTGATTTAAATGTATAAATGTTATATAAGTGTTCATTAATTAGTATTTTGTAATAAATATGTATGTAGTCTAATTCACTGGTTGTGTTGTGTATAAATTTCAGTTTTTGTGTGTATTTTTTGTGTATTTCCCCCTATCCCTACAGCACTTAGGGAGAACAGACAATCAAATTTCCTGAATGTGACACTACATATCAGAATTGGCAAAAACTGACTCCATTGTATCAGAGAGATTAATAACACCAACATAAATATACCTAACCCAATGAAATGTCAATTTCTAACACCCTGTTCACAACATTTTGAAAGAAAGATAACATGAAAAATTTAGAAGATTTTGCTTACAGCAAAAATCATCATAGGTTCCTGAATTCTCTGTGCAAGCTGTCTGACCCACATGATTTTTCCAGCAACTGGAGGCATATTCCTTGGTACTGCAGGCTCTTCTTTATATCTCATGTATAGCTGCATAGTTAATGTAAACATGTGTATTAAATCATATCCTTTTCAAAGTATGCGGCCATAAAGGGCCTCAATCACTCACCTGAGAACCATCTACAAATGTGGAAAGAAGACCCAGAAGAGTATGTACATGTAGGCTGTTCTGGCCAAGAAACATAAATATTGCTGTTTTAAGAAATTCATAAAAAATTCTAGAAATCAAATTTCATCAAAATTCTTGCACAAAAACATCTCTTCAACTATATACAAGTAAAACACTTTAATGCTCATTGTGAATGCAAGGCAAGATAATTGAGGAAATCGACAAAGTCTGAAAAGACCTCAAAAACGTGCTAAAAATTAATATTCTGATTTCTATGAAAAACACAAACTTGAATCATACATCCATGTAGATCACTCAGAAACAATCTGTTTTTTCAATTCATGCAGTGGTTCTGGAGAAGAAGATTTTTAAAGAGGATACCTTATGGGACCTATTCTGCCATGCTCTGGATCCACCCCTGAGTCAATCTGGCTGAAAACTACAAACTTGGTAAATGACCTTAAGCACTTGCTTCCTGTAAAGTTTCGTCAAAATTCCATCAGTAGTTTTGAAACAAAAGCTGATCGTGTGAAAAATGCACCCCTCCCCCTTCTTTTTTTTTGCAATCTTAAAAAAATCATAAAATATTCTAGAAATTAAATTTCTGCAAAATTCTTGCACAAAAAAAAGTCTTCACCTAATTACAAGTAAAAAACATTAAATGAATACATCAAAGTGAATGCAAGGGGAGATTATTGAGGAAATCATGCATCAAAAATTAATATTCCGATTTCTATGAAAAACACAAACTTGAATCATACATCCATGTAGATCACTCAGAAACCATTTGTTTTTCAATTCATGTAGTGGTTCTGGAGAAAAATATTTTTAAAGAGGGTATCTTTTGGGACCTATTCTGCCCCGCTCTGGATCCCAACCTGTTGCACAAAAACATTTCTTTACCCAATTACAAGTTTTGTTTGTTTATTGTTGTTTAACGTCCCACTCAAGAATATTTCACTCATATGGAGATGTCACCAAATGCCAGTGAAGGGCTTCAAATTTTGGCCGATGCTCGGCACTTACAGCCATTGAGCAGTGAGGGTTCTTTAATGTGCCAACACCTATTGTGACACGGGACCTCCAGTTTTTACTGTCTCATCTGAAAGACAGGAAACCAACCTATCGCCAAAGGGACTCAAACCCACGACCTCACGATCCAGAGTCGAGCACCCTACCAACTGAGCCAGGCCGGCTCCCTAATTACAAGTAAAACACAGTAAATGAATGCATCAAAGTCTGAAAAGACCTAAAAAACCGCATCAAAATTAATATTCTGATTTCTAAATACAAACTTGAATGATACATCCATGTAGATCACTCAGAAATAATCTGTTTTTTAATTCATGAAGTGCTTCCTGTCAAGCTTCTTCAAAATCCCTTCTGTGGTTTCAGAGAAGAAGTCGAAAATATGAAAAGTTACGAACGGACGCCGGATAACGGATGGGGAGTGATCACAATAGCTCACTTGAGCCTTTGGCTCAGGTGTGCTAAAACATATATAAAACATGAAATTATATTACAAGAGTGGAGAAAACATTTAAATTGCATCAATATTATCTACTAAATACTGCACAATAGCAGTTGTTTTGGCAACATATCTATCTTTAGTCGACTTTAACCAGGAGACATGTTTCTAAACATTTTTGTATCTGCATTATCTGAAAGTGTCAATGGTGCATTGTTTCATAACAATTACTTCAGCTCTTAATAACACCAACTTCTGAATTGTGACTATGAAAAATGTTTTCTGTTTGCCTTTAATCTTGGATATCTTTTGTAATCTCCTGGTTGAAACCTTTTTATTAAATCACTTGCACTGCCATGAGAAATGGTGACATTAATCCCACAAACAGTACAAAGTGCATGGTTGTTCTATCAGACAATTTCTTGAAACAATGAGCCTCAGAATATGTCATATATGTGCATTAAAATCAGAGCAGTTGACATCACTGTTTTATACAGATAAGACATGATCCTCAAAGCAAATGAAAAAGGAATGTTAGTATTCACATCTCAGCAGGTGAGATGAAATCTGCTAGATATTGTCTTATTTTTATATATTATACTCCATGATCTCCTCTGCACCTGAACCAAAGGTCACATAAGGTACTACAGCAAACTAAATGCATAAAATTGCACCCACTGGATCTTGGTTTGTAGGTCTTATCTGAAACACTTGTGATTTCCACCTATGTCAAGACTGTTAAAAGGACAGTCACTACTTTTGTTTGTATTTTAAGGTATGACTAGGATTTAGAATGCCAAACCTCTGACATGTATGGCAAACATTCTAATTCTAGACCACCACACGAGGATTTCAAAAATAGGAAAAGGCAAATTTCAACTTTTGTTATGTGAACACACAACACACAAGTCAATATTTGCTCATTTGATCTTGCTATGTTGCAGCAGTTAATAAACTCTTTTTGGGGCAAGGTCCTGTACACTACCAATTGGAAATTTTATGTCACAATGGGCCAAATTAGGAAAAAAGTAAAGACACAAAACTTGTGATTCATTTAGCTTCTCTTATTTAACTGTCAACATGGTTTTCATCTGAAGGCCTTTGAGAGTAGTCATAAATGTACTAAAGTCTTTTTAATGTTTAATACTGAATGTGAATGACATGGTGAACATTTGCTTAAAACTGAGGAAGGTACATAGCACGAAATCCTGGTGTCACAGTGAATTGAGTGTTTACCAGCAGCAAGTCAATGTTGGTCCAGTTGTCTTCGTCAATGCACAGAATAATCTTATCAGTCAGTGCATTATCCATAAGACTTTTCTGAGAACTTGTATTGTATTTACATCTAAATCTCCTATTTCAAATCTGAGGAAATTGTCTTCCTCCTCCGAGTTGTAAATAATGAAATATAGCTCCAAAATATCATTATTGTACAGTGAACAAAGCGATGCAGATGCCATTTGTAATACTGTTTTCTCTGAAGCAAGATTTTAAAGGTCATGTAAGTCATTCAGTCTTTATTTTTAGTGATAAAACTGACAACCAATCAAATCAAAGACCTATCTATGACATGTTCGTATCTTTTTATATTCACCAATGGTCTTTTACATAGGATTCTGTAGTATTTATAGCAATATATATGTGTTTGGCATTGAGCACGAATCATTTTCAATCATATATATATATATATATATATATATATATATATATATATATATATATATATATATATATATATATATATATATGTGCTTGGCAGTGACTGTGTGTGTACTTAAAATCATATATATATGTGATTGATAGGATAAGGGTTAAGTGGGACAAACAATTTAAAGAAAACCTTTTTTATTTCTTCAATTTCTCCTCCATACTGTTGCAGAATTGTAGAATACTTCTCCTCTATGTTCAGACAAGGTATATTCAGTTTTTGGAACCTTCAAAGAAGGAAAAAAATAATAATTCAAATATAAGATAGTATTAGATATAAGATAATATCATAGACCAATTTTCCATACAATCATGGAAATTTTTTTTTCACAATCAAAAAGTTAGACAAGGGGATTAAGGTACGGTTTGCATGTTCAGTTTTTTCCATATATTGTACACAAATGAGATACAACATTAGACACAAAAGAAAGCTCTATCATAAAATAAAATTTTATAGAAAATTATGTTTTCTTGCAAAACTGATGCAAAAACATGAAAAATGACAGTTTATGTTTTTAATCATTTTCTTATCCAAAGTTATCAAAATAATGAAATTAATTTGTTCAAAACAGGGGCTGAAAATTTCTTAAGTCCGAGGTCTGGGACCTACACAATTTACTTTCGGACCCTGTCGTTTTCCTGCTGTGTGCGTCCGACGACCTAACAAGTCTGAATCAGTGAATGACTTTTCTGTCAAATCTTTCTTTCTAACATTTTTGTTTCCCTTGTTTAAATCCATATTTAATATGATAATTGTTTATATGTGTTTCCATATTTGATAATATATTATTATATTAAAAAATTGACTTAGATTTATTGTAATTGGACCCTGGCAATATTTAACAAAAAAGTCCTGGACCCAAGCAGCTGAAAGAAAATTTTCAGCCCCTGCAAAAGTGTTCAATTTATTTCATTATACCAATGTTAAATCTCATTCAGTAAAAATGTACATAATAATGAAAAATTACCTCATTTTCACTCTAATGTTTTAAATTGAAATGGTTACCATGGCAACCAAAAATGATACCTTTACACATCTAACATAAGTGAAACATTATGGCAATATATACATTAAGGTGAAAAGTAACAGCTTTTTTTTTAATTTTATGAATACTAATCTGGGAGAAAATTGTATTAGACTAACAATGTATTGTAACATGACCAAAGTTTAATATTAAATCTAAAAAACTTATGCTGTTAATGCAAAAACATGTCTAAATGGCTCTCAAGTTGCTTACTACAACAAAAATACATGAATATTTGCTCACAAATTGTCAATAAATAGAAGATTATTACAAACTTTTGAACAGGTACTGTAGATATGAAATATAAATGGGGATATATAGCATCATATTGAAACTAAACAAAATCATCAAAATAACTCCGCATGGACTTGAGCTGTCAGACTAAAACATGCAATAGATTTAGTGTTCAAAAGAAAATGAAAATTTTTCAATGTAACCAAAATCAACACCAGAAGTAAAATCATGAGTGCACGAAGTGACAGTTTGTTATCGCCGTAATCTTTGATAGTGTATTTCTACTCATATGGGAACCAGTGTTATTGTGCTTGTTGAAGGTAACATTAAAAAAAGACAAAAAATAATACAGTTTTTGATTAATTTTTATGACCAGGTGTGGAGAAGGATTTTAGAAATCGCCTCTGGATCTCGATGACAACTATTCTGTGGATCCATGTGTCAGGGTCTCAAGACCTCTCACTGTGGCCAAACTCAATACTCGGTCTTCGATATTATAAAACAAATACGGTATGGAGAATACTTTAAATCAAGCTACACAATCATTAGAACTATATCACATTTTTCCGAGTTTTGGTTGTAGTCGTAAAGGAAATCTCAAATGCAGGGTTTTCCCTGACGCAAAAATTCTGCGTATTTACGCGTAAAAATCCTAAATGACGCCTAAAATAAGATCTATAGCATCCTTGTGGACGCATTAAATACTTGATGTCTTTCGAGATTGTTTGAGTAAATAAACCAAGCATGCGACCTATTTCTACCAGTTTGCTTCCTTTTTTATGTCCATTTTTAATTCTTATGTTCTAGTGCAATTCCACAAGAAAACCAAGAAACTGAATTCATCATTTTATCTATTATAAAACAGGAAAATCTTTACCTCTAATATAGATCTAGATTCAACAAGACAACATCGTTCATCACTTTATGGGTACTTCCGGAAATATAAACCATAGAAGGGATACCAAACCTGACTTTCATTTGAATTTTGGAAATCAAAAAATAATAATGAAAGTACTAATGATAGTTATATAAAATGATTTATTTACACAAATGTTTATGTAAATCTTACATATGATAAAGTACTTTAATACTTGAACTGGATAAAATAGATATAATTTTCAAATAAATAAATTTGAGACATCAGTTAATAGGCTACATGTATTTAGTAACTTTTCAGTTTTGCATCTATATTTCTAAAAACATGTAATTGTATTACAATTTATAGATTTTTAATATAAATTTTCCATATGATTTCAAATGTAGTTAAAACAACTATGTTTAATTTAAATTCTTATAAACCTTTAATCTATAGTACATGTATGTATACAATAACTATATATTGAATTAAGGGAACTTTGAGGGTTCAAGAACAAACCAAGAAATTACTATGATGTTACAGTAACGTATAAAAATGGCGCTGAAGTTTTGTTTCACACATGAGTGTGGGAAAAATTACTCACTTTCCCAACATGATTAAGTTATGATCAGAAAATAAATGCTACACATGTACTCTTGATATTTTCCCTATAGGGATGTCTGTAATTATCAACAAAAGTGCACATTTGACATTCAGTTTAATTCTGTTCGAATTGAAGTGGACTGCAAATGGACTCCTAAATTACCAAATAGACTCCTAATTTTGTAGTTGTGGGAGTCCATGGACTCCTCATTTGAAAATCCCAGGGAAACCCTGCAAATGTCATTACTTCTCAGTATATTCAGGACATACATTATATAAACTACAGTTGTACAATATTGCAGGTGGCTACTATATACTTCATGGCCCGACACTGCCAACAACATGACGTCATCACATGTATTTTTTGTGAATGAAATTGACGTCATCAAATAAGGTACAGCGCCAACTTTCGTTCAAAACACGAGTTATCTCCCTGTACTTGCAAACCTTACCTTAATTCTCAGTGTAAGATGAGCAGGAAAAAGAGTGGGCATGATAGACAAAAGAATGATGGATATGAATTGCTCTTGTTTATATAAATTTGAAATCATGGTAGCATGATTTAATATGTTATCTTAAACCTACTGAACAGCAATTGTTATTTAAATGAAAAGTCAAAACATTTTTCTCTCAAAAGCATGCAACATTTTATGGATTTAAGTCATTTAGAAATCATAATTGCTTTTCTTTTCAGGATAACTATGACAAATGTACAGAAATTTTCTAATGTCATGAAAATAAGTAATTTAAGTTGGATATACTGTCAACTAAACTTATAATGAAATGATAGGGAGAATCTTCACTACCATTGGATTTTAATAATTGGAGTGAGGTAATTTCATATGTCACGTTAATCAATTACACTTTCAACATTGGCAAGTTAGCTTCACAAATATTTGTAAACCTAAACAAAACATCTTATCTCTTTGTATTTTGTCTGTTTTTTGCTGTTGTCTGTTTAAAGAATTAATAATATCATGATCACTCTACATACTGTATTCAACCCAATAAGCACCCATATCCCTATAAGGCCAAAAAACTACATGTGTGTTTTCTGTTACATGTCTCCAAAAATTAGGGAAGGTAGGCCGGCTGACGGGTCTCGTCTCAGAGCTATTTTCTTCAATTCAGCTCGTGCAATGATAAAAAATTAAACATGTACTTATTATGGCAATATTTTTTAATCCATCCAAGTATACAATTTTAAAAATCAACAATAAATTATGTTTTTTATTTTTATCATATAACTCCGATCACTAGTTTTTTTTATAAACCTCCACCATCTTGGAAATTGAGACAATGGGCATACGCACAGTCCAAAATGTCCAGATTTTATAAACAAAATCTGATGACTTAAAAAGCATCATTTAAAGTGTCGACATTTAAGATTATATACTTGGATGGATTAAAAAATATCTCCACAGTAAGTACAGATTTAATTTTCAATTGTTGCACAAGCTGAATTGAAGAAAATGGCTCCGAGATGTGACAACTACATTTAAAATCAAAAACATGTAACTTCAAAGTTCCAGATTTTGATTTGATAAAAAGTAGTAGGCTCATAGGGGAAAAACAGGGTCGGTCGGGTAACCGGAAACACACATATTTTATTTTTTGGCTTAAGTGCCTCTCCCCCTTTTCCCCACATATGGTCAAGTATCTTTCCTAGCCATTTGACATGGCAATGTGGACAAGAAAAACATAAAAAAAGATAACTGTTTATCTCTGGCTCCATGCAACACAGGAATGCCAATGTGTCCACAGTATTAACTACAACAACTTTACCACAATACCTTATAAAAACTTAATTGCTCTATGTCAATTTGACTATTAATTAGTCCCAAAAAGCCCCAACCCCTTTTTACCTATTTTTGTAGAGCCCTGGGTGCTTTATTGGGTGGAATATGGTATGTATTTTTAATTCCTTCAAATTACAATAAATGTTCTTATTCGATCTTAAATTAAGCAGCAGTATATCATGTTTTTCATTCCCAATCCTAGTTAAACATATATTTAAGCCTCTGTCTTTCAAAAAATGAAGGAATATAGGATTTGTCTTGTATGGTTAAAAGTGTCTGCCCATCCTTTTATCCCAACCAAATATTTTAAGGGATATCAATAAGACATTTTGCAATATATCCTGATCAAACTTCACAAAAATATCCCTTATTATGTAAGAGAATATAGCCTTGACCCAATGCCATATGACATATTTCACAGATTTTTGTCATTGCTATAAGTCATACTGATCAAACTTCACAAAAATATCCCTCATTACCCAAAGCAGGGTTTCAAAATTCTTTTTCAGATATGCGAGTCCAGGACTTGAAAAGAAAATTTCTGGTAAGTCCATATCAGAAATTTCAAAATCTGTGCTGAATTTTGTTAATAAGTAATACAGAAAAATTATAAATGAATACAGATGAGGCAAGTCCAAACCTGAATTAACCAAGTCCCAGACTTAGGACTTGGGGAATTTTGAACCCCTGCAAAGGTTGATGATGCCTTAATTGTAAATTAAGGATTTAAAACAAAACGCAGATGTAAATCAATGTTACATACATTCTAAGTTGTTACCAAAGACATATATAACAGTGTCACATATATGTTTCTGTTGGCACATTATACACATGAAATCAATTCAAGGTACATACCTTCTCAGATAATATCTCATAGATTTGTTTAAACACAAACTATTCTGATTTTTAGATCTATTTATTATTATTGTATATTTTCTCCCTTACACCAAGTTGTAGCAATTACTATCTATGTTTTGTGTAACAGGTGAAAATATGAAAATTTTAAGCAGAACCTTAATACCATCTTATAAAAAAAGGAGAAAGAGCTGAAATGGAAACTGGACAAATTGAAAAATTCACATGTCAAATATGCTATCAATTATGCCAGTTGAATCCAATCACATTTATATGTGTTCAGAGAAATTAAAACGTACCTTTTCAACAAATTCAAGGCTTGAACTGTTGACGACATTTTCTTAAAACAGCCATCCATGAAGCCTTGAATATTTGCCTATGCAAAATATGAAATGTTTTCAAGTCAAAATAAATAATAATCTGCATACGTATGTTTGCTTTGTTTATTTCGCAAATCAAACAATATTCACATATAATGTCAACAAGACCAAAGACCAAAATCAAAATACATATGAATGTTCAAATGATGTAGCAGATGTCAGCCATTTGAAATGTCAACAGATTCTATTTTTGAACAAAAGATTTTGTTTTATCAGTTTTAATTGATTGGCCAACCCTTTTCTGAGAATGCATTTCCTTCAGCTGTAAAAAACTATTTTGTTTTCACTATGCTCCTTGAAATTTGTTGAAGTGTTACAGTTAATATCAAAACTGCTGTGAAAATACCTCCAAATCCGACATCTGTCGCTTGAAGTCGTCAAAGTCATTATCAAAGTCTATCTTCCGTTGATCTAAAACATCATAGGGTTTCTTCTTTATGCTTCCATATACCTGGGCAAATCTAGCAGCATATGGTTCAATACCTTCAATCTTTGACTCAGATAATGCTGAAAAATCTTGAATGTAGTTGAGCAGAGTGATGATCTGTAAATATTAGAGAAATGTTTAAACAAATATACAGGAAACAATAAAAATCTAAACTGATGACATCTTGCAAAATTAAAAGATTTTAACTAAAAACACCAGTAATGACAATGTAAGAATTTCTTTAACATAACCATACTTTTACTTATTCTTTTACCAAAACAAATAGTTTCTGCATATATACTTGAAATCATATGAGCATTTGCAGAATTATGGGAAACATTTTTACATTTTTATAAGTGATTTCTACATAACTCTGAAGTGATGTTAAGTCTTTAATTGTTAATTCAATTGTCACCTATCTTAAACATAGAACTTTACCAAAGATTACAAAGCTCATCTCTGACACATAAATATTTTTACATCCCTCATTAACTTGTCCTCAATAATATTCTTAACCACAAAAATGAAAATAGTCTTAGTCTATAGCTGGGTCATTTTTGCACATCATATTAGACTAATTTGAACTGCATTTGATATGTAGCCTGTGCAAAAGACTATTTAGTTATATAAGTCATGCAAATTTAGTCAATGTATATGAAGAAAAAGCTGTCTAGAATGAATTCAGATGCATCTGATTGGCCACGTGAGTGACCTCTAAAGCATTGCAGATTTATTTGAGAATCATCTAGTTTACATTGTAGAAACAACAATACTTAATAGCACTTTTTCAAATGATGTTATAATTGAACCACAAGTTATCTAGTTTCAATAGGCCTTCTGTGAACCTAAAAGATACAACAAATCAGAATTGTGTCAAATTCAAATTTTGTGTGTAGCAATGAATAAACAATTTTTAGATACAAATATCCTCTGTTGATGATAAGATCCAACTTGAATACTGCCGAGGAAATTCTTATTCTAGTAAATACCTTGTCAAGTCTTTTACAGAATGTTTCAAATTTTCCAAATATATACATTTCAGAAAATTCAAATGGTCTTTCTCCAGGTGTCTGCTCAATCTTTTGCTTGGTTCTTTGAAACACTGCCTGATAGTTTTTGTATAAAGAAACACAATGCTGCAACTTCTTGACCAATGGCTTCCTAGGTTGGTCCCAAACTCTGTTCAAACCATCATCTGTGATGAAGTTCTTGCATGCTGTTACCATTTGGTTTGTAACCTACACATTTCAAATGTATATAAATGGCAATAAGTGAATGTTGTAAGATACATTGAGATGCTCCCGTCAAAGTTGGAGATCAAATTTTTGTAGGTTCTGAAGGTGGATGAGTAGTGTCTAATTAAAATCAAAATAATGATTGTTAGGGTCCACAAGTTGAAATTAGAATTAATATCAACCATATAATAGGGAATTCATTCATCCAACTGAACATATACCATAGTTTTGGGAATATAATCTGTTACTTTTTTTAACACCTGTCTTACAGTTTATATATTTAAAGGTGCACTCAATAAATTTTTCAAATCGAGTTTATGAAATTTCAAAATATAGCAAAGTTTAAAAATCTTGTTTCACTTTTGATTTGTGTGACTTTACAACTTGTCAATGTCTGAAACCATACATGTTATTTCTTCAGATCTGCCCCGACCCCAAAAATGCATCAACAGAGTTGCCATGAAGTGGGGACAAAAAAGTGACAATAAAAAGTATGGAAATCTGGACAACCAACTAGTCCAATTTTGAATGAAAAATGAAACAACATAGATCTGAAAAAATTGTAAATTAGACGTGGCAATTATTCACATCAAACAGGTACAAATAAATTGTAGACCAAGATTTGATCTGTTATTCATTTAGTCCTTAATACCTTAATGAACAGAGATGTCATCCTCTCTGATGTGTTATAATGTCTAGAGATGCTATGTATCATACGAATTGCATTGATTAATCCTGGTAAAGAATCAGTCATTGAAACCTACAATAGACCAAAAAAAGCAATAATGTCAAGAATTTGGTAATGCCTCCATGCTCATTATAACTGTTTCAAGTTTGCTTCATGTTCATTAAATTGTGTTCTTGTATACATTTGTATAAATATACATGTATGTGCACGAAGCCTACTTATCACAACATAATTCTAGTGCAGAGATCATGTTCACAATTTTGTTAGGCCATTGTTAATGTTAAACTATCCACACAAAGAATTTTACTGGTAAAAGACTTTTCAAAGATTTTTTGTTAATCCTACCCTAAATGATTTCAATTTGTTTGCTCCATATTCAGGAGTAAAGAAGATCTTGAACTAATGAATTATCACCATATCTTAAAGAGGCATTAGCTGTGCTTACCAAAAAATAATATAAATTTACTAAAAAAATAATATAGATTTTATTTAAGGTCAGGTCCAATGTGCTTTGCATATACAAATAGTAAGGTTGAATTAATCAATTGCAAGTGAATAATTGCCCAACCTGGGTTTCTCAAGCAATTTTCACAAAATATTGTATAGTTGCTTCTTTTCACAAGTGATCTAATTTCCCTATATATTTGTCAAAGAAAATTATGCAAAATTAAATGCCCTGAATATACTGCCTTACACTTATGAAGTATCAAAAAGATAATTGTAGCCAATTTGTAAACAGTCTTGTGCAAAATTTATATCTGTGAATAAGTTCCTTTCAGAAATATGTGAAATTTTCTCCCTGTGAAATTAAACAACTATACAGTATACAAGAATGTAATCATTTTTATGCCTGTGTAGTGTGTAAATCTCTGTTATGGTATATCAATTTAAGTAGTAAAAAAGGAAATAATTTTTAGATATAAACATCAGTAATGCCCCTTCAAATATCATTTGGTTCTAATTATTACCATATCTAAAATATTGGTTGGTTCTCGCAATGTCTTATTTTCAAACTATCCAAACCCACAAAAACATATTAACCTAAAGAGTCATATATTCAGTTTGAAAATTGAAGGAACACAGACAAAATGAAATTGCAGATTTCATAAATACACTGTGAAACAGGATCCTAATTTCACAAATAACTGGAGATGAGACATGAAGGTGTTCCAACGGTGACATGTCGATAGTCCGACGGTCCGATAGTCCGACGGTCCGATAGTCCGACAGTTAAATCTCATGGCTATCAAGAGGATTAAACAGAACAAAAAGTCACTTAAATATTTGACGCAGTGTCTGCTTTGTCACCACGCAATTTGTAATAACTTTTTAAAAGCCATCTTATTGGGTTCAAACCCATCTTTTCTCCATTAAATTGGTCAAATTGTGTCTTAAGACGGTCATCCCAAACATTTTCCCCCTATTTTTAAAATAATTCTCTGATTTTGAAATTTTTATTACAAATTGTGTCGTTATTACAAATTGCGTGGTGACACTGCTTCTCCTCTGCAGCGAGTTCATCGAAACTTGACGGGAAGCAACTAGTTTTCTACTTATCAAATATGGCCGCACTGGCTTCTGACTGAACATGCATGGATAGTGCTCAGGTATGCGACCCACATCCACTTGGGTTATTTTTTACTGTTTGCGCTACATGGTTTGTATTTCAACGGTGGACATGTCGTTATTTCGTTTTGTCGCCCGAAATAATGGTAATCTTCGTTTTTTTTATTGGCGAAGGAGAAAAGATCACGACGATCATCGTTATGTCGGGACAATAATTAGCGGGGCGAAAAGACGACAGTTAGCGGGGCGAAAAGACGAAGATTATCGTGACGTCGGAGCAACAAAACGAAATTACAAATAGCAAAAATCAGCCACCATATATTTCAGCCAGGAAAACCCGCGGTAGCTTTTAATGTCTTAAGAGGAATTAAATTATCTGTAAACATAGATGTGGCTTGGAAATGGTACATGTATGATCTGAGAATCAACTTGCTATAAATTAGAAAGTGAAAATAGGCAAAATTTGCCACATGTAATTTCCAGCTTCGATTGGATTTAGTTGTATAAATGGTGTCAACTATTTCCGTTTTTAAGATATTTATTTTTCGTAGGACTTTAAAAGCAGTAGTGTATCGTTGACACAAGTCATGTCAATCCTATGGTGGCATACTTCTGCCATCTACATGCAAGTTGTTTTCCCAATGATTATGTTGACATGCAAGATAAAAATAAGAAAACAAAAGCAAAAAAGTTTGTTTTATGCCCACATATGACATTTATGTCAATATGCAAGATAAATATGTTAACATGCAAATAATTATGTTAACATGTAACTTATTCATGTCAACATGCAACTTATATCTTGCATGTTGACATAAATAAGTTGCATGTTGACATAATTTATAAGTTGCATGTTGACATAATCGGTAGAAAAATAACTCGCATGTAGATGGCAGAAGTATACCACCATACAATCTTTTGAAATATTAGCTTTTAATGGAGAAATTACCGTAGTTCTGAAATATCAACTATACGGTGGAAACAGTACTGACCAGTAGCAAAGTCGGAAAATCACAACCAGTTGCGTTTCATTTATAACTGAAGAAAAAAAGATGAATCGCAACATGTTGCGAGTTTCCGATGATTTGTTAAATAACCAAGCACAAGAAATGGTATGGATAATGCGTACTTTACTGAATGTTCAGAAGATATAGAAATTTTAGC
This sequence comes from Atrina japonica, assembly GCA_030159075.1. Taxonomy (NCBI): domain Eukaryota; kingdom Metazoa; phylum Mollusca; class Bivalvia; order Pterioida; family Pinnidae; genus Atrina; species Atrina japonica. The sequence continues at coordinate 749,673 of BROG01000321.1, read as the reverse complement.
AAGTATTAAATGATCGGCAAAAAGTTCAACACAAAAAGACTTCTGTATGGTGGCATATTTCTGCCATCGAGTTACGACTTACGACTTTTATGATGTTGACATAATTTTGTGATTATGTCGACATAATATGATATGTCGACATCATAGAGAAAGATGTCGACTTATTAATTCAACTTGTCGAGATAGTAACGCCGACTTGCTAGATAATTATCGCGGCATATTGAATTTATAAGTCGACATCTTTTTTCTAAGATGTCGACATCTTTTTTCCAAGATGTCGACATCTTCTCATATTATGTCGACATATTCACAAAATTATGTCAACATCATAAAAGTCGTAAGTCGTAACTCGATGGCAGATCTGAGCTGAGTGCATGCATCAGTTTCATGATTTGCATGGCAGAGTATCACATAGTAAACACTTCAGCGATAATGTTTTATGCAATGGCTTATTCCATTCCAATATTCAGATATATTTTCTTTGGCCATTGTTGTACTGCAGTTTAATGTTAGATATTTGCCGTTGAAGTCTACGCCACTTTCGCCTCGTGCGTGGTGCATGTTCCCCTCTCATGGCTGCCCTCAGGGTAATTTTTTGCAGACGCTCTGCATCTTTTAGTTTTCTGATAAAGATCCAAATTGATGGATGCTTACACCCAACGCTGCTGTTCCGCTGGGAGTGGAAACCTGAAATGCAACATAAATGCAATAAATATAATTACCTTTTTATTTTTCCATTTGATTACACTGCTTTTTGCGCTTTTTGGGAGATTGGGCCCGTAAACCGGTTAACCACACACAATTGATTTGCTTTATCATCCAAGTGACCGTCCTGGGTCGGCACTAGTGTGTAATCGAAAATCTTAATCTGACAAGTCAACGTAGGGGCCTAAGTATTTGAGTAGACTTAATGGACTTTATATTTTGTGAATTTCCAGCCAGCTGGGAATTGGGTTTTTCAAAATATATGCAACTTATTCTGAATTTGAATACCCAGCTACAACCCAATTCCAAGTTGGCTGGAAATTCACCTGTAGTTGGGTATTCAAATCCAGATCTTGAAACACCTAATTCACAGCTGGCTGGGAATTTGCCTGTAGCTGGGAATTTGTAAATAACCAATCCCCATGAATACTCAATATCCAGCTGATTGGGAATTAGGTTGTAGCTGTGAATTCACGAATGTAGTTGGATACCCAATTCCCAACTCACAGCCAACTTCACAGACACATCAAACTGCCTCCGACCTTGGCCCGCACATACGGAAGCTTACTAGGTCCGCATCAGTATTAAGTTTTTTTTATAGTTTGTTATAACAAATTAAAAATTTATTAATTAAAATTATAAAACATACTGATGCAGCCCAAAAAGCCTCCGTACGTGCAATATATCAATCCCTACCCAGAGTTATCGCTCTCTCTTCATTCCTCTTATTAAATGCCAAGACTTGCATAAAATGCATATCACTGAAACAGTTTGGGTGCAGTTGAGACAGTTTTTTCGCGATTTTAGCAAAGGTATTTATATGTGGATGCTCGTGTTATGAAAAATTAATTCGCTTATACAATACGTAACTGCACAGAAATTTATCCATCCACAACTTTAAACCTTGTACACTTAGAAAATTGTGATTATTTCTGTAATTTTCATGACGACAGTTTAGCAGTTTTTGTACCATATTTGAAAATTGTGTATGTGTTATGTAGTATATTTAGAAATACTTTGATGTACTTTATTTGTACACAGTTTTTGTTTTCGGAAAAATAACGATTTTTATCTGTCTCAAGTGCACTCAAACGGACTATACCTATTATGAGAACTATCGACAACAGTTTCTGTGTATTATATAGGAAATAATACTTCTTCAACCCCTATTTGTGGTGTATTTTGTAGGAACTATTCCATGCAGTATTAATAGAAAAATAAACGACTCGTTTGAACGTAAAAATTTCATTACATATAATATGCAATTATACATATACATGTATATGCCAAAATTGTTTGCCAAGCAAGAACGAGAACTCTCGGTAAAGATTGGCATTATGTTGGTCGTCAACCGCGGGAAATTTAAACGGCGGACCACCGTGTAAGGCACTTTTTGTTGTACAACAAGGTTTCTGCGTCTATATATCTAGAGAGATTTATTACAAGGGAATTTCTTTTTGCAGTATTAAAATTACTTACCTTCGACTAGGTTATTTGTCCGTGTGTCCCTTGTCTCTACTGAACACATTCCATATCTGTGGTGGAAAGTTTCCATCTAAATAGGTGTTCTGGAAGTAAGTCAGGAGATCTGTAATTTCCGGGTATCTGTTCCGCAGTCGCAAGGTGTCAGGACTATTAGCAAGCATGTGGAAGTTCTGTCGAACGAGTAGAAGAGGGAGGTGTCCAATGGACATCATTTTACGTAGTAGTTTATTTACTCTTCGTCTTCGACGGTATGCCCTTGCTAGTCCAACTTCTTGGATTTTACGCCATATGCTCTGCGTAAAGTGAAAATAACATGCGGAAAGCGTACTTTGCGGAAGTTCAGTTTCAACAGCCCAACTTTAAAGCGGTCTCAAAGTCGCACACGACTGTGCGAGGTCGAAATCTTCTACCAGTAGCATGCCTGACTTTGGATTTTAAAGTGTTGGAAAAACTGTCGGTAATGACCTACGGTCTTACCCGTCATCTAGGACCAAGCAAATGTAAGAAATCTGCCCATGTATTTACCATGGATTGTGACCATCTGTGTATAAGGATGTGGGCTACTTTTAAATGTTCCATCGACATACACCGTAGAACATCCTTGTAAAAGGCGCAAACTCTCTGTTGTAGCAAATATAGCTATCCCCCAGTTGTTATCATGATGACTTAAAAAACGTTTACCAGACCAGGTTTTCTTCCACTCCCCTCTTATTCTTACATCGTCGACATTGCGAGGAATACGGGGTAGAACCGATTCGCGTTGCCTATGCAAAATGGAACGGACTCTCTGGAACTCAGGCAGGTCATCATCTTCGTAATTATCAATGCAACCTTCAATAACTTCATTGTAGACCCCTCTTAATTGGCTTCGTTGGGTCGTCTTTGATAGTTTCTTTCATTTGATTGATAGCTTCGGCTTCTCGAAGCGTATTGTCTTCGGGGGTATGATCATGTTCATTTACCGATTTAATTTCAATCTGCGGTTGACCTTCATCAAGATTAAATGCATTGGTTGATAGGGTCGTCCTGCATGTTTTACGCCAACACCTCCAGTGGAAGACAGTTGCCTTTTTCTTATTGAGTTGGTACCGATATCCATTATTTACCAAGACTTTCCCTTTTTTTACACCTCTCATCACGTAAGCCATGGTGGTTAACTTATGATTGGATACGTAGGATACCCCTATTTATATAAGCATCGTCGGCAACATTATAGAAATTATGCCGCTTTTTTTCATAATAAACCAATTGAACGTCTACAATTTTAGACACCGCTATAAGCCATCATCAAAGACAAAGAAATTTACATTGTAACTTCCGTTGTTAATTTCAAACTAGCGCAGCCTTTCAGATATTATTACAAATATAAAATGCCGACCGATGCTTTTAGAAATAACAGAACACCCGATGTATGTTCATTTCATATACTTGCTACAATGTAGACTTCAAAAATGCCGACCAATATGGCAAAAAAAAAAATGATAATGTAGAGTCAAAAAGCAACTTTCGGTGAACAGAATAGTCATCAAACAAGATGTGTTTGTGGAACATGAATGCCCCGGCGGCATCTTTGATAGTAAATGAGAAATATCAAGCAACCCCGTCTTTTCCTAAGATATCTTAAAAACGTGATGAAAATTTGAAAAACCCGGAATATATATAAAAATATATATATATCACTACAACACCACAAAAAAGCATTTAAAAAATAAATAGACTTTAAGCATAGCCTTTTTCAGTGGCGTAGGAAGCAAATCAAAAGGGGGGGGGGCAATTTTTTTTTATTTTTTGCTTGCAAAAATCGTTTCCATGCGCTTTTTGAGTATGAAAATGAATAATGTTATACTAGTATGCAGTAGTCGCACAGTTAGAAAAAATAAAAGAATGTTGGGACAAAGTTTAAACTGAATGCGAAGAAATGTGTGCATCTACACACAAACGGACCATGGAATAAATGTTTGAGAGAGTGAAAATGAATGAATCGGAGCGAGGCGCGAAATTTTTTTGAAATTTCTTTTCCATTTTCTGACTTTTTATACCAAAAATTAAGTTTTACACCTCATTAATTCATTCGCCAAGTAGAGCGAGGTGTGAAAATTTTGTGAAATTTCTTTTTCATTTCCGACTCTTTACACCAGTTTTTCAACTTTAGGGGAACGATATCACTACTCATTACGCAAAATTTAAAAAAAAAACCCCTTTGGATATTTTTTCCGTGTTGCGGAACAGAAGGCAGCGTCAGTTGAATTCCCCAAAGGTTTAGGATTAACTTTGAGGTAACATTTCTTTAGGAGATCGTCTATTATTCATCTAATGATTTTTTTTTTTATCTGCGTCCAGACAAGAAATTAGGTCTAGTAGGCCTGAAGCATCAGTAAATCGCAACGGTTACCCTTTTCAAAAGAAGTTTGAATCAGCGAAAAAGCTACTCAAATTCGGAGAAGAATTTCGTTCTAGTCCTCTAGACGTTTAATTTTGACCCTTTTAAAAATATTTATATAGATAAAGTGGGAAGTCAGATGAGGTATTCTTTAGCTTCCAGACACATAACCATTGTTTTCTCCGTAGCTCAGTTGCATCGTAAGATCAACTGATATATTAATCTTTTTGCAGAGCTTAGCTAGGAGTAAACATTTTTGGTAGACTTTAATTTAGAAACTCTGGGAAGCCTTTTTTTCTATAGATAAAATTTGTTTCGAAAAAGTGGGGTGGCCCCTTCCTCTCTGGTTCACACAAACACCTAACACAAACCCACCCACCCCCCCACACACATACACACACAGAGGCAGAGTGAGATCCAGGAAATTCAATGTTAACGGAGGGAAAAATAATTTGTAGAAATTATTTTGCCGAGCGTAGCAAGGCGCGAAAATTATGGTAGACCCTCATTCAATAGCTCTGTATTCCAGATGTAATGATATTATTAAAAAAAATTTGGTCAGAAAAAGTGGGGGCCGCCCCCTGCCCCCCCCCGCTCCCTACGCCTATGTATTTTCTATAATGAACTGAAAAAAGGTCAAAGGTCAAGGTCAAAAGGTAAAAAATGTACCAAAAGTATCAAACCATCGGACTATCGGACCGTCGGACTATCGGACCGTCGGACTATCGAACCGTCGGACTATCGGGATGTCCCCGTTCCAACGCCCCTCTTCCAATGACTCCTTTTTGTCTCTTTTCAGATCTGGTGTCTTAAACAGAGACAAGTTCAACACAAAAGGAAATATGATGTAAAATTCTTAGATTGCATACAAAAAAGGTTTGAAAAAAATAACTGAAGTGTACTGGTAGATATAATCTCTCACCAACTCTAATTTTGAACAAGTTTTGTGATAGAGGAAAGTATAGTCAAACTGATATATTTCAATCTGAATGCTCAAATAACAAAAACTTACTGGATCACACCTGTACAAAGGTTCACAATACTTCTCTAATGTGTACAGGTATTTAACATTGTCTTTTGCCTCATTTGCACTGTCTGTAATCCTTTTGTCCAATTCCTTCCATTTCTAAATCAAAAGAAAATGAGGCTTTTGAAAAAAAAAACTTTTGATACAGAAAATATTCATCAACACTACTGTCATAAACGAATACAGTGGAATTGACTTACTAAAAGTGGTCTGATTTGTGAGGTGGTCTCTTAAGTGAGGTACTGTACTTTTTAGATATTCATAAGAGAGTGAAATGTGAGGTTGTTACTGTTACTTATGTTTTTTTTCTGGCCATTATCTCCTCGTCAATCAGCTAGAGAGATATTCAATCATGTGTAAAAAGGGTGAGTAATTCTTAACTATAGGAGGAGGTGCGTTAATAGGGACATGGGCACATACTGGGTCATATACGGTAATGATAAAAACAAACTTGAGGCATGTTCTAGTAATGCCACTGATGATCTTTTCAGCACATTATAGTTAATCTCTCATCTATTTAGCATTTTAATTAACTAACAAGCTTCAAGAGAAATAACTCAAGTTTTATTTAAGCATTTGATGTTTTTCAGAGCTATAACAGTCTGAAAAGTATTCAAAACTTAAACTATTTTTTTTACGATTGACAAACAAGTTAAAGCAACTTATATTAATATTTCTCGTTGGCTCTGAGGTTGGCGTATCGCGGTGATTTGCTGTGAGAGGAAACAGGAGTACCCAGAGAAAACCCATGGGTCCGAGTTCGCTACTGCCATAACATCTCACATACTAACGTCATATCCAAAGATCAAATTCGAGTCACAATGGTGAAGAATGTGTGGGCTAACCATTGCGCTACCCGGACACCATCAGTAAGTCTTAATCATTTTCTTAATTGGCATAACAGACTCTAAAACAGTTTCCAAATATGGTTTAAAATAACAGTGAAATGAATGAATAAAGAAATAACAACAATATCTTAACTATAATGATATATATTATTATACTTTTATATTTTGAAAATAAATATTGGAGATTTATAGTAAACTGATATTTTTAGGGTTTATTTTAATTATGGAATTTTGAGAACAGGACTCCACAAATCATCTAAAACAGCATTAAAGAAGAAACTAAATAGTTATCAAGGATGACTGATAATACCCTGCTTCTCCTGTGTTTCTAAGTTATTTCTCTATCAGGGAGAAACAGGCATCACATGTTGAAAGTAATTTGGAGGGCCTTGGAGGTGGGGCTGCTGAACACAATTTTGAAAGAAGCCACCCACTTCCTAATTTTTGTGAAATATGATCAGGATCTATTGCTAAATGTCTGACTTAAAGTCTGGAAAAGAGGACAGACAGACATGCAATCAAACATAGACAAGGACAAGGATATTCTTATGTAGTACCCACCTTAAGAAAAGTGGTGAGTACCCCCATCTTAGGAAAAGGTGGGTGTAGGGTGGTGGTGTATAAAATATTATTTTAATCCAAAAAAACTAATTAAGTAAATCACCTTCAAGACTTTTGACCTTGCAATGTTTATGATGTTGATAACCATACGACAGTCGTGGCTCTTAATCTGTTGTAGTAAAGCATTGAACCTTGCCATTAGTTGTCGCCAATGGTCCAGTTCAGCTAATGGACCAGTATCATCTGCTTCTTTTCTCATTTGATCACTTTCTGCTAAAATCTGGAAAGTAAAAGGAAAATTAAAAGATTTCAAAAAATATTACACACTTTTATCATACATGTAGAGCCTAGGTAGGCAAACATCAAAATAAGGATTATTTAGTCTTAGTCTTACATTTTCTAAATGTAGAGACAGTACAAAGTAATTCCAGGTACTATATCACAATTTACAAAGCTTCAACATATTCAAATATCTGTTTATGTTGTCTATGGACAGATCTGTTGATATAAAAGTAAAACTTGTCAAATCAAACCTGTTCAATCTGTCTGCACCAAACAGTTGCTAAATCTTCCATATCACTGACAATGTCTGGGTTTGAAGCAACATGTATGCAGTCTGAGACAATCTTAATCTCCTTCAGGTTGATTTTCTCACTAGTATTGGTCATCAAGTGTACACCTTCACCAGAGTTTGATTGTGCACCTAGTTAACAAATATTTTTCAATCAAAACCTTGATTTATCTGACAGAAAACCAATATTTTGCATACAGATAAATGGAAAGACTGAAAACAATATTCTGTGATGTAGAACTAACTGGTCACACCAGGAAAAATGGTAATAATTAACATGGATTAGTTGATGAGTCAAACTGATCTGCCAGTTACCAGTTGAGTTAGATACTGGAAGCAAATGAAACAAGAAAAAGAAAAAAAATAACAATCTCATTAATTAATTTTAGGTCTGAATAACCTGTTGGCCAGAAAACAATTCAATAACTGCAATATGGCATGAAATATTAAGGTACACGTATTTCCATGTATATTTTATATTTTTAAAATCCTGCTGTAGCTAAATTATTTATCAAAGGGTTACCATTTGTAAATGAAAAACAATTTATGAAAAATTATTACTTTGAAAATTTTTTTTCAAAAATTACAGCTTTTACTTGACATTTTCAGTGTAGTTACTTTTTCAGAGACCTAAAATATCAGATTGAAAAAGAACTAAAAATAATGCATTTAAAGTGCAGACAACTGAATGCGATATTTGCATTTGGTAAAGTAGATTACAATACCACCGGCCCTGTAGAACAAGTGAACATAATTGTTCACCCTGAAAATATATTTTATATATCTTCGGATACTCACTTCTCAAATACATCAGAAAGTTTTCATAGCGATCCAAAAATTGCTTTTTTGTTCTTCTTCCTTGAGGACTTTCATCCAAATCACCCCAATTTTTCAAACTTTTCAAAAGAGGTTGATAAACAGATGTCAATAAAGTCTCAAATGCTGACAAAATGCCTGTCTGCTTTGTAAAGTCCAAAAATCCAAAAAAGATTTCCTGCAAACAGAAAACAGTAATGCCGCACTATGAACATTTAATGATACAACTTTTTGCATCGTGTCTCAAATAAAATCAATTTCTTTCTTTTTACATTTGTTGTCTATGTAATGAAAAGAAATGATTGTTTCAAAACCATGAAGATAAAATTTCAATTTTTTTCAATGCTGTTTGTTATGCTAACAAAAAATTCATAAGAATTATTTTCTTTTTTTTTCTATGCATTGTTTTGAAAACTGCATCCCAAATTAAGACATACAAAGTAAACAACTATACCAAATTCTTTGTATTATATATAAACCCAAATAGAACAAGGTTAAGACTTTTTTGATTATTTATACTATATTTATCTGTAGTTTTTTCAACCCATCAGTAATCTCTAAAAAAAATTAGTTTAAGTCTAATGTTCAACTTGACAAGTAACTATCAAAAACAAAAATAAAAGCATTGTATTTCAAAGCTCAAAGTTAACTGTTGTCAAAGAAAAGCGGAAAACAATGCCAATACATAGACCGGTATTTGCTTTGCAATCTGACTAAAGATGCACCCTATCTCAGTACAATAATTTATAGAAGCTCTAGGCATTTATACCATGTTTTATAAATGATTGCAAAAGTCCCCCTATACACCTGGCTTTTCATTCAACAATACCAATTTCTTTCTGAAAGTAAATTTTGTGAAATTTTTTCATAAACCATAAAAAAATTACTGCTAACTGAAAGAAGGTCCAAGAGAACAATGAAATGACACTGACAGGAAAAAAAGACTTTAAGATCAGCTAACTTATGTAAATTCTCGTGTCAAATCAATCAATAAAAACAAACAAACTCCATAAGTACTCGATTCATGTTAAGTTTTATCAAAATCCCATTAAGAGTTTGGAAGAATAAGCTAATAGTGTGACGCCCTCCATTTTTTTTTTCATTTTTAAAAATTTATAAAAAAATTATAAAAAAATAATTTCAACAAGATTCTTTTACAAAAGTATTTCTTCACCTAATTACCAGAAAAGGCATAAAAATAATGCTTCATGATGAATCAAGGGTTGGAAATCAAAGAAAACATATAAAAACAAATGAAATGACCAAGTCTGAATATATGTAAAAAAAAAAAGATAAATAAAAAGAACCAAAAATTATGCTATCCGATTTCTATAAAAATTCAAAACTTGAATCACACATCAGTTCAGGTGAGCTAAAAACTGAACAAGCAAAATACAGTTCCATAAATTTCCTAATCTTTTTCAATAGAAGAAATGAAGGATTTCATATTGCATTTAGTCATATACTGGGGCAAAAGAAATGTTATCGCTATGCTGATATGATGGGTAAATTTTGTGGAAAATAAAATACTGATATATGAAATTTACTTGTTCAACATTTTTTCCTGTGATATTGACATCTGGTTTTGTTCTGACAAAGAAAACACAAGATCCTCTTAATTTGTCTCCTGTACCACTGGTTACAATTATTCTCTTCAAAACGCTTCCTTTTGTTACACCTGTAATTGTTCTTCCACAATCTATCAAAATACAAACAAAACAAAAAGCATTACCTACATTTTGGTGTAAGAAAATTCACATCTTCAATCATTTATACACGTGACACCCTTAATCAAGCTACTTTTATTTCATCATTTTGACTACATAATTGTTTGTTAGCTTTTACAGTGTGAGTGAATAGGAAAAATATTTCTTTCTCATTCACATCAAATACAACAGAAATTTATGACTCTTACAAAATACTGTAATCGACTGTATAATCCGCATTTATTAAAGCCATGCCTGGTTACCAATCAGCAATCAGAGAGCTGACAGTCTGAGTGTCACTCACTGACCAACTCTGCACTGAGCTAGTATTTATAGGCGATTTGTAAACTGAAATACACAGGCACACACACTGAAGACAAGATTCATTTATCAAACATTTATTCACCAACACCAGTAGACAATAAACACATTACACCTATATAGAAAGCAATGAAGAAATAAACTGACTCAATCATCATGATTAGGATACAAAAAAACTTGGCCAAGTAAAGGTAAGTTTACCATCCAATGTGAATTCTTCTGCACTATTTTTTTTTAACTATTGTCCCATGGAAAAAAATGTCCCAAGAATTTGTTGTACTGTATTATCAGCACCCCAATCCCTGAGACAAATTTTAGAGTGAAAAGAGTATGGATTATACACGGCCGATTATTGTAAATGAAAATGACCTGGAGTATGGAACTAAAAATTTTAGTTTGTATCATACTGAAACTTTTTATATATACGTGTATTTATAATGTGTTCTTACAATGACAAATAATTTTCATCATTATATTACAATTGTATGCACAACAGACAAATGATGGCTGTAGATCACAATGAACCTTTAGTTTGGTCAAAGCTAGTTCAGAAAATGTGCATGTAGGTCATCAGAAATTATCCAGTTTTATGTCTCTAAATAATAAAGTTAGACACAGGTGCAGATAAATCTAACGTGGGTAGACAAAGGTAGGTCTGTTATTTCTGACACAGATAGATCACATCAACCAGCATAGGTGCAATAGAAGTGTTCCAATTAACAATCTACCTACTACATCTGATCTGAACAAATATCTACCCTTTGGTCCAGGTAACATAACAATATCTCTTTTTGTCACTCTGTAAGATCACCCAATATTAATTGGTTCTTTGGTTTTTTGTATTCATATAATTTCTATGTAGTAAGGAAGTCTATAAGGCAGCCACACCCACTCGAGTAATATATGGAGTTGGTATTGTCTTGCTGAACAAAGCAAAAACAAATCACGGTAGCAGAAAATGACAAGTTTTTAATTTGTACCATTGCTCAGAAGCAAATTTTACTAACGTTAACATTTATATTTGACACATCAAGTATTTTTGAAATGTGTCTACAAAAAAATAGGAATATATTATGAAAATTTAACAAACCCTCCATTGATGGCATAGCTGATTCTTGATGATAAAATTTCAAACTTCTACTTCCATCTTTATCCAAAAAAATGGTAAAGAGTTGCATATTCTGCAAAACAATAAGTCACTATGAAATGAACAGCATTCCCTTTTCTCAATTATAGCAAAATGGTTGTACAAGGAGTTATACAACTTTCACTGTATGGCCACTTGAAATTGACACATTTTCTGTATTGATGCAGGGATTTTCCTACCTACTAAATTCTGGATCAAGGGTCAAAAATTTTGGACAATATGTAATATTTTAACTACAACGGAGTAACATAGTTTGAGACATTTATTTCAAATACTTTATAATTACCATAATTGGAATTGCATCATACTTTTATGGAAAAACAAGTCATTTTCACATTGGAAACGGGTCCTGTGACAGGACCCAAATCAAATCCCTGTGATGCATAAATCAAACTTCAAATTTACATTACAAGCAATCAATCCAAATTTGGTTCTAAATATTCATTGTCCAGGGGTTAATAGACCCTTATTGGGACAGGGTCCTGTACCCTATCATTTGGGAATTTTACATCATAATGGACTAAGTTTGGGAAAATAAAAAAGTAACTATGGTCATTTCACTAATAAAAACAAAGATACAAAACTTGTGATTTATTTAACTTTTTGTATTAAACTGACAACACGGAGTTCATCTGAAGACATGGGGTCTTTAGTTGAGCAGTACTTTTAAGTAAATTTTTCCTGTTTCTGTATACCAAAAGTGAGCTACATGGTGAACATGATTGGAAAATTTTTGCTCAAAATAGAGAATAATACAGCAGATTTTTTTTATTAGAATTGTAAGTTCTCACTTCCATTTTTTAAATCTGTCCACAGAAGCTACCAAGTCCTCATGAGAGTATGTTTCATCCCTTTCTCTACAGATTTTTACCCACACAAATTACACTTACACCGATTTAAACAGTATACAGGGTTTAATATCATCAACATGCAGGTCCTGTAAAAGAACCCATTCCCAATGTAAAATCTGCTACTTTTCCCCCTAATTTTGCGGGAAATTTTGCCAATTATGTTAACAGAGTCATTCACATTTGGTATTATACAATAACAAGAGGGCCTCAATCACTCACCCGAGAATCATCTACAAAAGTGGAAAGAAGATAAAGGAGAATATGTACACGTAAGCTGATGTGGCTAAGAAACAATATTGCAGTTTTAAGAAACTCATAAAAACTTCTAAAACTACATTTCAGCAAAATTCTTGCACAAAAACATTTCTTCACCTATATACAAGGAAACCACATTAAAAGAATGCATCATAGTGAATGCAAGGGAGATAATTGAGGAAATCATGCAAAAATGAATGAACATGACAAAGTCTGAAAACACTTCAAAACACGTCAAAAATTAATATTCTGATTTCTATGAAAATCCAACCTTGAATCATACATTCATGTAAATCACTCAAAAACAATCTGTTTTTCAATTTATGTAGCGGTTCTGGAGAAGAAGATTTTTAAAGAAGGGTATGTAAACTATTTAGCCCCACCCAGATCCAACCCTGGGCCAATCTGGCTGAAAACTACACAATATGTAAAGAACCTTGAGTACTTGCTTCCTGTACAATTTCATCAAAATCCCTTCAGTTGTTTTGAAACAAAAGCTGATAGTGTGAAAAATGTACACCCAACCCTCTTTTTTGAAGTCTTAAAAAATTCATTAAAAATTCTAGAAATTGAATTTCGACAAAAATCTTGCTTAAAAATATTTCTTCACCTAACTACAAGTAAAAAATTAAATGAATGCATCAAAGTGAATGCAACGGGAGATAATCGAGGAAATCATGCAAAAATGAATGAAAATGATAGTGTCTAAAAACGACCTAAAAAACGCGTCAAAAATTAATATTCAGATTTCTATGAAAAACACAAACTTAAATTATACATCCATGAAGATCACTCAGAAACAATTCGTTTTTCAATTCATGTAGCGGTTCTGGAGGGGAAGATTTTTAAAGAGGAGTATTTTATGTGACCTATTTTGCCCCACCCCGGATCCAACGCAGGGCTAATCTAGCCTTCAGCTCAGGTGAGCTAAAAATGAGAATTTAGTACATGTATAAACTGCACTCCAATGTCTTCAGATGAGAACCATGTCACTGGTTAAAATATTTCCAATCGGAAGGGTACAGGACACTGTCCCATAAAGGGTCTATTTACCCCTGATATATGGGTTAACTGGTGACTGAAATGTTTGCCTGGTCAATGACCATATATTGGGAAATTTTTGCTAAAAAGTGGTGCAACATAGCATATTTTTCACTGGGAATGGGGCCTTTTACCAGGCCCACATGTTGTTGATCTAAATCCCTGAAACTAAACTATTATTATTAAAGTTTGTCGACAATAACAAATTGGCTTATCTCTGGTCATTTTTACAGCAATACTTTGTATACATACCCTCTCAGAGTCTAAAACAAATTCTTCTACAACCCCACTATCCAAACAAAAATGAAATGCAACAACATTTATGATATGCTTGTGTGCTGCTGTCAAACACATTCGGCGGACTTCTCTTTGGTCCTTTGCCTTTTGCTGAAATAACAGAAAGTGAAAGCAACATTATCTTAATCATACATTGTACACTCTTTAGACCATCTTGCTCATCAGATCAGTCAGAAAACCACTTAGATAAATAATGAAATAGAGTAAACAACGATACAAAAGCCAGAACATGTATATCATCTGTGTCCAAACTAATTTATTTAAATTAGCACTTGAATCACAAGTTGTAATTTTGATGAATGAATTTCTGTGAAATATTTGTTACATATGTAACAAATTTATACAAAATAATGATTTTATTGCTTTTAAATCAATAAATCATTCTTTAATCAAATATTCCATCTACATATAATGATCATTTGTTCTTCTTGGTACAATATCTGACATCTTTTACAGCTTTTGAGATAACTGAAAAGAATAACCAATATCATGAAAACATTGCTTTTAATCGGAAAATGGGTGACAAAATATCTTAAATATGACCTAGACAAATAAAATCAACAAAAGGGGCATCATTCTAAAAGTAAGGTTGGTAGAAGCACAATTTTTGTTTGCGACACTATATACAGTAAAACCTGATATAGTGGCCACCTGTATATAAGGATTACCTGTTTATAAAGGCCAGTTTTTTCAAGTCCCTTGACTGCACACTTCAACTAAATTGAACCTGTGTATTAAGAGTCACCTGCACATAAGGGTCAATATTTTCTGGTCCCTTGGGTGGCCCCTATATACAGGTTTCACTGTATATACTAAAGATGTATACCTTAGCCTTTTCAATAGTTTTTGGAGTACGAAACAAGTTATGTAAACTAGCCAGCAAAAAGGTTTAGCTGAAGCTTGACTAGATGAAAATCAGCATTTTTGTTTTGGTTATGGGGAGAAAATAGTAAACATAACTGCTTTTCATGAAAATAGCCAACAGCTGTTGACTTGCACTGGAAGGGCTGATAATGCAATATTTTTTATTTAAAAATAATTAACACCATGGCAGACACATCAATTGATAGCAATTGCTTCAGACCACATGAGCTTAAAATGGATAATTATAAAACGAACAAGAGATCCCAGAGGGATCTTGGCGCCCACATGAAATGTTCTATGTCTGATCTATGACAGACTGTTCTTTTCTCTTATTTTGTGTCTCAACATTGAATTTGAACCTAAATCCATAATTCTGTGAAATACTTTTTTCACAAGATTACGGCAAGACTGAAATTGAACATATTACATTTTAAGAGAGAATGGAATTCAATATGGCCGACAGGTGTCCATCTTGGATAATGATCTCTCTGAAAAGACACATCTCGAAAAGATTCCTACAGTACATTCTGAGAAATACATACTTCTATTGTCAAAATCAAAGATGGCCACCTGTCGGCCATGTTGGATTCCATTCTCTCTGAAAATGCAATATGCACAACTCAGTGTTCTAGGATTTTCCTGCATTTTCAACTTTACAAGGGAAAGTTCATACTTGAAAATGACTTTCCCACAATCCAACTTAACTTTCCCTGACTTATTTTGTACATTTGTATTTTCACATAATTGCTCTTTGAATTTATATATTTGTGTTATAACTTGTAATGATTAAAAGTCATAGGAAACAAATTTCATATAATCCTTTTAAAATAAAAAAAAATATAAAGGAAATGTGTGTCAAAACGACATGCTGAAAAACAAACCAGAAGACCTAAAAACAATATGCTAGAGAACGACTATACGGCAGAGCTGTGAAACAGCTGATGTTTATGTTAAAATTACTTTTCACCTAGAAACTTGTTTACATACAAGTACATTACACCCGAGTGTAATGATTTATAGCAATAAACTGAAAACGGATTAAATTTTACATGTATATGTTTTTCTAAATACTTTGAAAGATTTCAATAGATCCATCAATGTATAATTAAAGAAAATTACAATTGACAGCATAAAGTATGCCTAATATACATTTACAAAGCTAACCGGTGCGATGATTCCGTCGCCTCAATGTTCATGTCAAAATGAGGGACTTTCCAGTCATCAAGTTTTTCTTTCAAATGGATACATGTTTCCGGCTGAATAATAATATGAAATTTTGAATGAAAAAAATATACTTGTTTTAAATACAAGTGATCTTTTTCTATTTTTAGTTTTCAAAATCGTCCTCTATTTCCAAGTTGCCAAAGTTTTCTTTGTTCAAGACAGAAATTGGAAAACGAAGAGCAATACAGGCAAAATTAAAATCTGAATTTTCATTGGATGATAAAATTATTTTTTATGACGTAGGGATCATATCTTTATGTTCTAAAAATGCAGGTATTGACTGCATTCGTACTGAAATGCTGACTTATTTCATATTAGAAAAACAAATTCACAGTCAGTAATAAAAAAAATTTCATACATGTATTTATTTATATATTTGTTTAACTTGCCCAAGGGTAACTCGAGGTTGAAAATTGACTTTCCCATTTCGAAAATTGTCTTGCCACGGGTGACGGGAGATGGGAATCCTAGAACACTGACAACTAGATCTTAAGGTGAACCTTGATCTCAAATTTCAAGAAGATCTCTTCTGTCCTTTCTGAGAAATAGCTGTAACAAACTTCCTTTGGTCAAACTCCAAGATGGCCCCCTGTCGGCCATGTTGGATTTCGATCTCTCTGAAAATGTAATATGCACAACTACACCTCAAGGGGAACCTTCCTGTCAAATTTCAAGAAAATCCCTTCAATCCTTTCTGAGAAATAGCAGTAACAAAAATTGTTCAGGACAGACTGACAATGGACTGATGACAGATTGACGACGGACAGACCTTGGATGCAGGGCCATATGAATAGCCCACACTGTTGATGGTGGGCTAATTACACAACATATTTCTATATAACATGAATGAAAAGTTGAACTTACACATGGTTCAATCTTTTTTCATAATAAAACTAATTTTACTTTATGCAGGGGTTTCAATAGTTTTTGGAGGAGACGACCAGGGTTTTCCTTTACACATGTTTTCTGCGTCTCTGACATATAAAGTATTTCAGAAATGTACAAAATTAATAAAACCAAGTCCCAGAAGACTCGCTATATAAATCTGTTTAACTGAAGTGAATCTGGGACTGAAAGGGGTATCACTTTTTTCATTAATTGGATATATCAAGTCCCTATAACTCAATGGGACTCACAAATTTTTCTTGGGACTCACAAATCTTTATCTTGTGGGCCTTAGGGACTCACTAAAATTCAACCATAGGGAAAATTCTGGGAGACAAATTATTTAAAGTAGCCAACAAACATGTATCTATTGTGATAATAAAATTATACTCAACAACTTTTTTTTTTGAAGTTTTTTTCATGAAAATAGCCGACAGAACATATCAGCTGTTGGCCTCTAGTGAAAGGGCTATTTATGAATCATTGATTGACAATTACAGAATTCTTTACATTGCAATCACCAGTTAGTTACCTGTCTCTCTTTGATGGATTCTGTTGTCATGATCAAATTACCCACTGTACTCCTTCTCCTCCCCCCTGTGCCTTTTTGAGGCATATTGATGCCAACATTGAAACTCTCACGTCTTTCATATGACATCTCATTGCTAGAAGGAGAGGATCCATCATTTCCACCTCCAGTTGATTTTAAAAACGACATTCTGAGTAATTAGGTATTGTTACCTGAAATATAAGTAAATTGTCCAATTAAAGAAATGACTAACATAAATGTATGTGTCTGGCACCATAAAACTTAAAATTCATTTGAAAACTTACTCAATTTTGACAGGCTATAAATCCTGAAAACTTCTGGCTGAGTAAGCCAAGTTCAGAATATATTGAGAGTCAAACAACTACTTTAAATAAAAAAAAAATTACTTAATTGAACTTGCTAAATCTGCTCATAACTGGCTATTTCACTGATTATTAATCGTTTGCATGCTTCTGATTTTAACCAGAGATCAATTATTAAAATTTTCCAATGGTGTAACACTAACATTCTCTTCTTGCTCAGGTGTTACAACGACCTCAAAATCACTTTTCAAGTTGATATAACAATAAAACAACTAGTATATTGCAGATTATAATGATGTCATAGTAGGAATGACAGCATGATTGTCGTTTGTTTCACCTTCTGCTTCTTTTCACTAGAGTAATCATTCAAGCTTAGGTGACATATTGTTCCTTTTTATATTTCTAAACTATAAATCAGCTGATAGCTACTGGTACCAATTATCAAACGATGTCAACACTTCTGTTATGGCAGGGCTCCAGTGGCATGTAATTTGGTCGCATATGCAACCAAAAATCGTAAATGGCAACTAAAAATTAAACTAACTTGCCATTTTGGCAACCATAAATGGGGTGCCATAAATGCAATGTCATCATATATGGAATCCGTATTTTGTATTCTGGTTGGTCCCGAACTGTTTTTAAACAATTTGAGTCATAAAACACTTCTTTTCTGCTAAAAAAATAAAATAATAAATAAAGCCACATGCCAAAAGTTTTTAGACATTATAATTTTCACTATGTATTTCACATAGAACCATATTTTTTTCAAAAAAATATTTTGAAGCCATTTCTTATGACATTTTAGTAGGATTTTCACACTTAAAAATAGAATTGGATACATTTTCATTTTGTATTTTTATTTAAATTTTCCAAATTATAAAAAGAAATATTCATTAATTTCAACAGGAAATGAAAAAAAAAAATGAAAATTCCTTCCTTGTGGAAGTAAAATTGTGATATATATATCTAATTTTTACTTTTTGTAAATTAAAAAAAAAAAAAATCAAGACACAAAAGGCAACTTTTTGAAATGCAAAAAAAAGTGCCCCAAAATGTCTACAATGCAGGATTTTACACCATTTCTTCATCAGCTTCTGGCAGCATCCAGATCCCTGACCTTAATATGTTTTACCACACGTCGCTCCGCTTAGCCATCTACTTTAATTACATGTGCCTGCAACCATTGGAGCAGCAAAGTATGAATTATCCTATTTTTACATATAGCTGTGCAATTGTGATGTTGTAATCTGAAGTCTGTCTCACAGAGATAGTCCTAAGTGCATGTACAAGATCTTCCAATAAACGATAGTCAACCCAATCATCACCTAACTGCTATCAGGTGTTATTAAAAACTTAAACAAGGATGCTGCAAAGGCTGTCCATAATACAGGTCATGGGTCAATGACCAGTTTGTCACAAACGGCTATAATTTAATAAATTTTGAATACTGGTAGATAATGTTAGTTTCTTGGCTCTGATAAGTTTGAAAACCTATACTGAAAATCTGGTCTTATTAGCAGAATTATAGAAATTTATTTTCACTCAATGTCTTGGGAGCTGAGACAACACCCCATCCCCCCACAAATAACTATGAAAAACCTTGGTTATTGAACTTGTTTGAACTTTTATGGCAATAAACCTTCTCATACAATTTAAAATGAATCCACTGAAAATACTCAAGTTATTAAGCAGAACCTGCAAATTTACAAGGGGCCATAACTCCATAAATAACTCGGGAAAATTTTGGTTGTTAACTTGTGCGAGCTTTTATGGCAATAAATTTTATCATAAAGTTTCAAATTAATCCACTGAAAATTTAAATTACTCAATTTCTTGAGCAGAAATTGTTTCAGTAAATATTCAAGGGACCATAACTCTGTAAATATCTGGTGAAAAAATTTGGTTATCTAACTTGTTCTAGCTTTTTGGCAATAAACCTTCTCATAAAGTTTCAAATTAATCCAGATCAAATAAAAATTTACCAGTGCTCAAACAAAAAAGTTTCTTCAAAATTTATCGATTGATGGTGCACTGATTTAAGTAAATAAATTCCGAGACCATGACAGACACAAGTTGAGTATTTTCCGTAATGTGTGAACCAAGTGACTTTTCAAATGTATTTTTGGCAGTTGATCATGACACCACTGTATTGGTGGAAATTGGCATCGGTGAACATCACAAAGAATGGATTATAGATTCAATTTTTTGTTACATTTCAATTGATTACATGATACTAAAACGTTCTTTCTATTTTGAGATGCAATAATGTTTATTTACAGGTACATCAACATTGTTAAAACAAGAAGGAGGGAAAAATAGTTTTCAACTCAAATTTTCAACAATTTTTGGTTCGATTTTGCTTGAATTTTAGCGGTTAGGCCTATTGAATAAGAAACATATATCTGGGGGAAATGCGGTTTAATGTGAAATATAAAAAGAGAGTAAAAAAATTAAAAGGTTCCTCACTTTTTCAGCCTGCTGTTGATCTAAAAAAAGGGGGGGGGGGTTGTGAAACAAAACAAAATAAAAAAAACGAGCAAATTTTTGCATTGATATTTTCCCATCGGCAGTTTCCGAGATTGTATAGAAAAAAATAAATACACTGAAAGTGAAACAAGTAAAGATTAAAGTACTAAACTGCTATTTTGGCTAAGTTGTATCGAATGGGGGCTAGAGCTGCATCAGCCCAGCCCCAGGTAACATTAACACAGCAAGTCACCAAGTGCAAAACCCCAAATCCAAAACGGCCGAGACAATTTTCCCTAACACTGCCACTGGCAACACAGAAGACGTTTGATTGTGTGTATTCAGAGTAGGCTATAACATATCGTGTTAGATTTATGTTCATTTTGTTTAAACATATAATTCTCATTTTACCATCCAAATTTTTAACAACGTTTTCCTCTTTTCTCATCTTTAGATCTAGACAAGGGCAGAGTCAAAGTCAACGTCTGCTGCAGCACCAGCGTCTTCTGTGGTTAATAGTGTGTCCTTCCGCACGACAAACGGATTTTTTACTTCAGGGAAAAATCATTATTTGATATTATCAAAAACATTAACTAATATTAAAATTATCATTTCACAAATGAGTATAGACATGCGGGCAATTTGTTGTTATAGTTTTACCATATACAATTATGCAATCTATTTCAATGCGTAGGAAGTAGTCTCGTGAACACCTGATTAAAAGTCGGCGGGAAAATACAAAAAGTTCGCTGATGTTAGACATAGATTTATAGAACTACTATCTGGATCTACGTTTTAAAAACAATATCCACTGACATCTTTGTCATTAAAACCTGCTCAATGATATTGAAAATTCAGTTTAAATCGATGAATTTATTTTATGAAATCTAATAATTCAGAATTTTGTTTGTTTTGTTTGTTTGTTTTATTGTTGTTTAACTTCCCACTCAAAAATATTTCACTCATATGGAGACAGAAATTAAAACAATAATCGATATATGGCGATTGGTCATCGATTTATTTTTGACGAAGAACTTTGTTCTTTTACAAGTCTTTTGTAACGATATAAAAGCAGCGATATATAAAGCTAATTAGCTTTATATATCGCTGATAAAAGTCCATATTATGTGAAATATTGCCGAATGTTGGCCACAATCGAAGTTAGTCGAAAGTTTAATTGTTTGAAAGCAACATAACTGTAGATTTCAGGGTCGGATCCAGGAATTTTCAAAGAGAGGGCTTAATTATTATTATTATTATTTTTTGGCGAGGTGGGTGGATGACAACACTCCGATGACTAAATTTTGCAACATTTTAACTGATAATAACACCAAGGAAAATCGTTTATACAGTTTGATACAATGCGTGTTTGCAAATAAATTATCATATTATACGTGCTGAGAAAACGAAACATTCTTTACTGATATACATGTAGGGCAAACACTCTAGAGAGAAACTGAAATACAACAATGCATAGTCAAAAGCCATAAAATACAAAATATACAACAAAGCCAGGGTGTTTCCAGGATTTCAAATTAGATTGAAGGAATAGTTAAGAAATATTTTCACTGAGCCGGTAGCGAGTCGCAAAAATTTTGGTATTTTTTTATATGAATTTTCAAACTTCAAGCATATACTAATATATAGGTTTTAACCATTTTTTGTCAATTTCTGGACTGTTGGGTTGGTTTTTACTGCACATACATCTAAACTTTGGCGTCGAAAGGGGGGGCGTATGCCCCCAACGCTTCCTTTTGAATCCGCCTCTGGATCTAGATCTACTTTTGGTTAGGGGGCGACGGTTTGATTCTGAGGGGGGACTGGCAATTTCGTCTTGTCAGATTATTTATTTTCATACCGTCGCATGACAGAATATTCATTTTTAAGCAGACCAGAGACAGATTATTTATTTTCTTCAATTTTGTCATGTGGTTAGAAATGTAATATAATGCAGCATAGGCCTCGGAACCGGGAAGGGGCGGGGAGGGGCTTTTTTGCGAAGATAGACATAGGTGTTGAAAATTGGGGCTTAGCCCCCAGACGTTTCTGGCGTATGTGTGTGTTTTAAGTTGGTTTAGCCCCCCCCCCCCCCCCCCCCCCCCACACACACACACACACTTTCAATTTGCTTCCGACGCCTATGTGCAGTGTGGATCTAGAAAAAGGGGGCGTTGAGGGGGATAACATAAGTAAGCCTATATAGTCCTACTATTCAAAAGTGTTATAAAATACAAACCTCACTGTAAATTGGATTATTAACATTAATTACGCAAGATTTTAATAAGGAACCCTTCGGAAGGTAACACGCCATCACTTTTAAATAATTTGGAAGCCTTAATATAACTTGTATTTGAGGGGCCTCTGGCCGAGTGAATAGAGCATTGTGCTTTGAATCATGAAGTCTCTCACTTCCGGTCAGCGCAGGTTATATCCTCGCTAGAACCTATTCTGAATGTTGTGAGAAAGTTTGCCAGTTTACTTGCGGAAGGCCGGTGGTCTATTCCCGGGTACATATACTAATTAAAACTGTCCGCACCATATAGCTGAAAAATTGTTGAGTGTTGCGTAAAATACTATTCAAAATATAAAATGTGGTATTTGATCAGTGTCCAGGCTTACACAATTGGATGGAGATGGTCATTGTAATGAGTCTTCAGCCAAATTTTGTTGTTCTCTTTCGTATCTTTCAGAAAATTTCAGAAATTTGGAAGTTGAAAAGGCATTTTATCGGCGTCAAGACACAAAACTATACCTGTCCACCTGGTTAATATGTCGCACTTATCATCGGTCTCAAAAGAAGGCTGTTACAAAAACATAAACCATCGCATTGATAATAGAGTATACTTTCAAGAAAATGTCCAATTGTACAAGGCCAGGGAGCATAGGTTCATTATCTGGGTTCCAGACATCGAATTCGAAACTGTTCTTATCTCAAATATATATAGATGGACAGACAAAAAAGCCCCACGGAAATGGATTTAAATTTTCAAAATGCAATGTAGGTATTTTACACACAGCTGTTAGGTCTTTAATATCAAGGTACGATAAATATTTTGATTCCTTCGGCTAGGGTCAAAGTTTTTCAAAAGTAGGTCAAAGGCCAAGGCCACTAGGGTAAAAGCCAAGGTACCAAATGAAAGTTCTGTTCATAAGAAATATATATATATGAAACTAAAAGCCCTATCCCTCATGGTTTAAAAAATATAATAGAGGTTAAATTTTGTGAAAAGTACTTCCCGAACACGGATCCTATATACGTCTCCGGAACCGTTTCTGCTTTCCCCCCCAAACATAAGCATGTACTAGTTAATGGACATAGATCTGTAAATGTCAGCAGCGTTTCATCGTATGCTTTAAATTTTAATGCTGGGCGACTTTAACACACATTTTAACAATGGTTGTAACAACACGTATTATATTGGAATCAGTTTATTGACATATATGACTTACAGACAAAAGTAGATAAGTCTACGAGAACTACTAAAACATCATCTACTATTATAGATCATATATATTACCCTTCTCCAGAAATGATAAGTGAAGTGATCATTTCAACTATTGCCTCAAGTGATTACTATCCAATATGTTTAACTAAAATCTATCAAAGTAAGCAAAGACCAATAAATCAGGCTTGAATAAATCTATTACTTACAAATGTTTCAAACACTTAAATGAAGAAACATTTCTGAGTAAGTGCAATACTTCTGGTATAAATAATGTATTTAGTGTAAATGATGCAACATTAGCGATACATATATGGTATGATGCGTTCTCACGATTACTTGATACTCACACATCGGTAAAACAAAACAAACGCTTAAAAAGGTAAAAAAAAAAAACCTGACTGGTTTAATGAATATATGCAAACTGCTAGAAAACTCGAGACATTAAAATCATACACTAATTAAATGTAGTGAATATGAATTTTTGAGAAATAAAACCACTCGTCTGATTGAATTAGAAAAAATCTTTTAAAATGCGGTAGCTGAAAATGAAGCATCATTTTATCATTGGAGACATTTAAAACATCAAACTAGTTGTACAAATAATACAGTTCTTCCTGAAAAAATAACAGAAGAAGAAGGTGCAAAAATAACTGATAATAGCGACCTAATAAAATATATGAATAATCATTTCATTCATATTTCAAAAACGATTTATAAAATTGTGTTTGACCAGGAATACTTTTCCAAATTAAAATATATTGTTAATGAGAAGATTTCCAGTAGCTCCACATTTCCAACTTTCATATGTTACCTGTGAGCAAGTTATGAAAAGCATAGTCTAATTAAATTCCACAAAAGCTACTGGTATTGACGGAATAGATTCAAAATTACTTAAACTCTATAACACTTTTATAGCACCATCTCTAACTTACATTTTAATCTGAGTATTGGCACAGGAAAATTCCACGTCCACGAATAAATTACTTTATGAATCTCAATAATGATTCAGAGAAAACCCATTCCTGCCACACTGCTGTGACATAAATGATTGATAAATGGTTAAAACAAATTGATGATGGAATTATTGGTATTATCAAATATACTCTCTTTCTTGATTTTAAGAAAGCTTTTGACCATGTTGACCACAATATTCTTATAAGAAACTTGAATTGCACCATTTGTCCCTAAGTTTTAGATTGGAGATTGGTATGTATGGACTTCCTGTAGATTTATACTTTGGTAGCTGTTAATTTACATCCTCATATCTTAAAAGTTCAATGTGGAAATTCTTCCTCTGACTGGGATTTCATAGCTGGTGTTTCTCAAGGCTCGTTCCTTGGACCGTTATTGTTTTTATTTTATATAAGCGATTTACCATTATATATATATATATATATATATTACAAAATTTCATACTGATATGTATGCAGTATAAAAATAATCACAGACACCAAACTATAAATCTTTAGAATATCCAGGATATAGTCACAAATCTGATAAAAATGGACAAACACGTATCTCTATGATTCTACAATACACACACAACATTCACAAAAATCTATAATTGAATAAAAGATAAATGATAATATGACTTCAAGAAAACATTGGTGTGAACAAAATAGATTGTGTAAAGAGCGAGAAATCAATATGCATGTAATATACAACGATTGTCTTCTCAAATCAGCCACTCACCGAAAAGTGTTGAGGGTCAATATTGATAAAAATCTTTCTTGTAATAAACATATTGACCGTGGATTCACGGCGGATGTGACCGGTCGACAGGGGATGCTTACTCCTCCATGGCACCTGACCCCACCTCTTGATTTCAAGAGGTCCGTGTTTGTCATTTTTTTACCAGATTTGTACCTATACCCTGGGCATCTAAATGATTTATACTTTTTTGCATTAATTAAGTTTGTTCTGATGAACCTAAAATATATTTTTTCACTTCGTCGTTTTGATAAAAACCTTGATAAATATGTAAAACTGTTATATTTCAACGCTTATATTCTCCCTATTATGGATAATGGTGTTGTTGCTTTGGGGGGCATTGTAATATTTTGAATCTTGAAATAATTTGTTAATTACAAAAGCGAGCAGCCAGATTGATTCTACATAAACCAATACGTCATCCATCAAATGATCTTTTTAAAGAACTTAACTGGTTATCATTTCCTGAAAGAGTTAAATATTAAATGGGTGTGTAGTTATATAAATCATTGAACAATCTTGCGTTACCTTATTTATCAAATATATCATTAACAAGGGCTGTATCGGATCGGGATCTGGCTCTTCGAAGGCGTTATGCAGAATTATTTAAATAATTAATTACATACTTATCATCTTCAATATGGAATTCTCTCGATTCAAAAAATAAAACAATATCACATTCAATACAAAATGTTCAGTGTAACCTCAGGCATGATATCTAAAGTATATGACAATATAGCCTACACACTACTGTTCATACAAATATTGTGTAAATGTATATATTATATATATATATATATATATATATATATATATATATATATATATATATATATATATATATCTGTGTGTGTAAGTATACATGTAATTATGTGTATGCATCTGTAGTAAGTATTTTTTTTAATCCGTCATCGATCTTCATAGCTATTACAAAGACGAACTTTGGTTACAATTTTGCATTTCAGCGACATGTTTTGCCGATTATGCATGAGCTGCTATGTTGCAATTATACAAACGATTGATGAATCATAAAACTGTTCACCATAATTCAATTTCAACCAAAGAAATCGAGTTATAATGACTTGCCTATCTATTCTCGTTACACAATATCCACAATGTCACGGCATTCAAACATTTCACATCTTTAGCGGTTACCATACAGTGATATTGCTTCTCGACTGCGAGTCACCACCGGCGGTCACGTGGTGGCGTTCTAACAATAACTAGGGCGAAATTTACATGTTCGTATACCAAAGGAACTTTAATAATTCCTGCTCAATTCCTCTAATAACTCCATTCATACATCGATTTTTTTAAAATATTTATTTCCCTCAGTTAGGAAAGGACTTCTATAAATAATGTCAAAAATTACAATAAATTCACCAGAATGTAGATTTAAATTCGAGCTCAACCGGTGGAGTTATTGACAGACACGATCGTCTTGAACATTTGTTTTGACCTTTTGTTTTGCATATCTATAACTGTAAGTATTATGTAACCAGATATTCACTGAAATAAATGATATGAAATACATGTTACCTTACCTATCCACTTTGTGCCTTGTGACACATAAGGCCTTCACAGAGCTCGGTCTGATGCTTCTGTTAATGCTTCGTCCCAGGATTTCAAACTTGCTTTCTATCTCTCTCTCTCTCTCTCTCTCTCTCTCTCTCTCTCTCTCTCTCTCTCTCTCTCTCTCTCTCTCTCTCTCTCTCTCTCTCTCTCTCTCTCTCTCTCTCTCTCTCTCTCTCTCAATCTCTCTCTCTCTCTCTCTCTCTCTCTCTCTCTCTCTCTCTCTCTCTCTCTCTCTCTCCACAGTTTGCCTCAACATGGTCTTCGGTCGTCCCCTTTAACACTTTCCTTCTTGTGCCCATATTGTGTCCAATTATCTTCTATCTACGGCACTTGGTCTCCTCACTCATATCATATTTGCTCTTTGCAACCGGTCTTCTGTCCTTACGTGATTTTGCCAATGTATTTTTAAAATTTCGCTAAGTTACTTGTTGTGGAACACTTCAACTGTTTTTGCTATCTCCTTTTAATCATTTTCCAGGTCTCGCAAAGTACAGTAAGATTAGTATCACTAATGCTTTGCACAATCTTAACTTTGTGTTATTCCACAACAGTTTCCATCATATAAATACACATCTGGCGTTTGAGAGTCTGTTCCTAAGATATTTCATACTGTCACCTTCTTTATATACCGTCTCTCCTGTATATAATTTTTCTACGTCTTCTAGATTTGTTGATTAATTTCATATCAACAGCTTGGTTTCGAAGAAAGTCCAGTTTTTCTCTATGTCAGTCTTCAGTCCCACTCTTCTTGTCTCTTCATCTTCTTGTTGTTTTGTTCTTCATTTGTTGTTTAGTTGAGAATAGGGATATGTCGTCCACAGAGTTTAGATCACCTATTCTTATAATAATCTTAATTTTTCTGATACCTTTCTCACAATTGCCATTTACTTTCCTCATCACCCAATCCATAGCAACTTAAAATATAAAACCAGACATACTGCGTCACTGTTTCATTCCCGCTTTGATGGTGAACCACTCTCTTATCGCTCTTTTACAGTACATCAAAGTCCATACATCGAAGTCTATACAATTTAGATAAAATGTTGTTGGCCACTCCTTTAATTTCTCTGTTATGTTCCGAAGTATAAAGACCTGTTCTGTTGTACCCCTTCAATTCCTATATCCTACCTACACCTTCCTTATCCTGCTATCGAGTCCTCTTCTCTTATCCGGTCACTAATGATCATTCCCAGTAGTTTTCCCGCTGCAGAGAGCAGTGATTCCTATATAAATTTTACTTTTCTTTGAGACTCCTTCCTTTGCTAGCGTGATGATAAGTCATTTCTTCCCACTTTCTGGATTTATTGATGGTTCGTTGACTGATATATAATCTAGCTTATCTTGCTATCATTTCAGTGTTTTTGTTAGTTAACTTTGTATGTCATTTTATGTTCGAATCTTGCTGCCTTTTCTGCATCACTTGCGATATTTTCAGTCCATTTCTTCTTATCAATTTTCAAACCCCAGCTGATAATCTTATACTTAAGTAATATTTCATATAGATAGATTTGAATATAAAATATATAAATTAAAAGCTCTCCAAAAGCCAATATAGCCTTATTTTACAGTGGTTACTCTTAGATGGATTTGATTTGATATTATATTCTAGTTTATTTTTTTGCTTCGTGTATATGTTTATACTATTGTTAGTTGCATCGTAAAGTCAACTCAACAAGTGATTACCAAACAATAGTTTACACGAACATATTTATTTTGCTTATTTTTTGTTAATTTGCTAGATGTATAAACACACAAATAATAAGAACAATTACCGATTTGTCGATAGAGCAAAATTGCATATTTGCAGAACAATAAAAAGAAATGTCATAAAGAGCATAAAGAGTTCATGGTAGATCAGCGTTTTATATCTTTTGTCTCAGAAGCGGGGCTACGGCTTCGATCAAAGATCCGATTAATCACATGATACTACTGTTAAAGGTGGTAGACTTTTCTTCGACAAACGCTCGGTCTAAGAAATGAACAGGCGAATCTTTTGAAATAGTCTCAATACACCATCTTTAAATCTTTTCATACTCCTTTCAGTTCAACATCTAGTCATGATTTAGACGGCAGTCAACCGGGCCAGCTGGCTCAGTTATAAGGATTTTCGTCTCGCAAGTGGTAGGTCTCTGGTTCTATTTCCGGTACTAGGTCAGACATTGGACTTAGACTATGTAATTATTGTTCCTCATTCGCTTAACTTCCGGCATAAGAAATTAATATCAAGGATCAGACGATATCGCAAATCCCGTGTCACGATAGGCGTTTAATTACTTTCACTGCAACGGCATAAATATTTCGCTGACAGCCGCGTGTTAGTTAACAAATATTAGTCAGACGTTAAACAACTATAGGTTGAAACAACAATATTAACAAAAACGTTAACAACAACGTTAACAACATTTATGTAGTTATTCTGCAGGGCTGATAGACTTATAAACGTCCCACTTTTTAAATTCTCATATAATTTCTGATTTTGGATCTAGATTTTCAAAATTTCAGGAAGAGGATAGTCCTATATAAATCTATTTAGAAATTCCCGCTTCAAAATTTCATTTCTCCATATCAGGAAATAATAATTGAAAATCCAGTCTGTTTCTTGGCGCTAAGATTTACACACGTAGTGAGGTCGACGAATTTGCCTGCGTAACTCAACGATTCCTTCTGGCAGTAGCTATTTATGTACATTTTTTGACGCCGATTTTGATTCTTGAAGACTTTATTCTAAGTACAACTAATACAATAACAAGAATTGCACTAATTTATCAAGGCATCTCTTTTTATCGTTTGTACAAGATATCGTAATCTTTAATTATACACTACTTATACTGATCAAATATATAAGTTTAATAATATTTAATTCGACCAAACAATAAGTCCTTCAACAATGACTGCTTTAAAAAAATAATAAAATATTTTTACATTTTAAGTAAACTCCATATATGAAATAATCGGATTAAGGCTTATGCTCCTTCATTTGATCGTTGTGTGCTTTATTAGTTGTTAATATGATTTCAACGTGAACTTATTTGATATGCTAGACTTACTCGATTCGCTTTACACATCACATTGTATGGAAAAGTTAATATCTACATATACAACAGGTGCACGGTCAGGATATGCTTAATGTCAAAGGAATGCAAGGTGACTGAAATCATTTTTCAAACAGTACTAGACCTTCACGATCGTGAGTATAGATCTTATATCATGCCGACGAGCAGCGAAATGGCTACTTCCGGTCATTCAAGACCAAAGATGCACTGGGAGAAGCTGCGGAGAATCACGTTAACAAAAGAAAAGACAAAGGATGTCCTGAATAATTTGTTGAAGGAGTCGGATTCTAATTTAAATGTGGCTTCTAGGAATGCCGGTGTACAAGCCAACCTGTCTACTAAAAGTCATAATTTAAGAACTGGTTCCGCTATGACTGGAGTATCATACATAAAATCAAAAGTTGGGAATTTTAAAATGGACATGGTAAAAGTGAAGAATTCTACAGATTCAACAGAATCATCTCCTATCACATCACAGAGAAACATGCATGATTCCCCAACATCGTCTGCCAGACGTGTTGGTTCGTCTAGATCTGCCTGCCAGAATCCAGGCCAAAATATTTCGAATGAAAACGATTGCGCTGATCAAACATATCCTCAAACTTCAAGAAGATATACAAAAAGTAGATGGAGTGTGGTACATCCTAGACGTGTTATAGACGCACATATAAAGGGAGTTATCGAAAATAAGATTAATAAAGAATCAAAACCGACAAAAATGGGAAATAATGCTTTAATAAGGAATTCCCGTCAAAATGTGTCAAGGACAGAAGAAAAAAATGTAGGTAAAAATTACAATCAATCACAGAGAACAGATCGCCGACATTCTGGTTGTTCTCAAACCTCGATTTCAACTGTGAAACTGAGAAGAGCGAACATAAAAAGTGCCCCTACATGTACTCGTCGTCGAAAATTAGATTCAGAAACATGGATCGATATAAAAGAAAGATTTGGTATACATCCATCAGACTTGGCACCCCTCAACCTTGAACGTTTGAATCCATATAGTTTCATTCATATTTTATTCCGAATATGGCAACCACAATTATGCAAATCATATAGACCACCCGCAGTAATGGAACCGGATTGCTCAGATAAAATGTCCATCGCCTCCTTGAAATCACCAAAATCTCCAACTTTCAACAGCCCTGTCGATTTGGCAAAGAAGTGTATAATACCAATTATAAAAACTACGGAACCTCAAGACCTTGTAAATTGAAATGTATTGCATTGTAGAAAAAAAAGAAGATTTTCCTGTTATTCGAGGACATCACTAAAGGCCGTGTGCATACAAAGAACGTCATTGGGTCGGAACAGACATGAATACATGTCAGTTAAAATTTCCCTTTATGAAATACCTCAGAGGTTTTTTGTCCTATTCATATAAAATGGCGGGTGGGGAGTGGGAGGGAGTAAGCTTTTGATTGTCATACGGATGATTCTACTCTTTTTTCGATTAATATAAGTTTCACGGGGAAACCGTTTCATTCCTCACTGGATACTTGTAGGGATGGTGACCAGTGGAAACGATTACTATTGCAAGTATTATTTTATGTTGTTATGCTATATTACCTAAAATTTAAACTTGACCAGGTCAAGAAAGGGTTCAATAGACCCCACCACGTCAGGTTAAAATGTGGATTTTACTATATACAAAAGGTGAGCACTAACTAATCTTTATTTTGTTACTTTCGCCTGAGGTATAAATGATTACATCCGTGTTATTTAAAGAATTATACAAAAATCGTATTTCTAAAAGTATATATCAATTTTGTGTATATACCTGGACAATCGTTCATGTAATAAAGAATTATAATACTACATTATACACCGAGTTCAGTTTACAGAGTGTCTTGACAAAGGCAGTATTTCAGAATAGATTCACTTTACTATAAACGTTCTTTATATTGCAAACATGCAACGGTATATATTGGTATCACTAATTGGAAAACTGAATACAAGTGGTGGTCATCACCAGTAATTAAAGGAACTGTAAAGATAATCAAATAATAAATATAGAACGTGGTATTTCGGTACCAGCCGCTTATTTTATACTAAAGTAATGTTTCGCTCAGATACCATCATTCAAATTCTTCTCACAAAGTAAGATATTCATTTTACACTTGGTACTCTTAGATGGATTTAGCAGCACATTTGGATTTAATATTTGGCCTTGTATCATACCTTCTTTGTATTTTGGAAACAAACATCTATATTAAATTCTAGCTCAACTGTTGAAGTCTAATTGACAGATATTATCGTGTTGAGGATTTCTTTTGGCACCATATGCAAAGCTATAACATTTGGTAATGTTTATAATTTACTTAACTAAATCTCTTAGCCAATATATCCCCATGGTGATTACTGGACAGACCTAGAGAGCTGGAAACACAGATGCGGATACAGATATTGTCCTGAAAAAGGCAGATAAATGAACTAATAACATAGTACTGTAATTCATCATAAAGAAATATGATGTCCCCCACAATATTTTGAAATAGTTAGATACCGCAACTGAAATAGATACCAAAATAAAGTATTGAAATAGATCAAAACAAGGGTCAAGAATAAACACAGATTGCCGGAAAATGCTTGTTCTGTTTCTGACTGTGAATCTGTTGATGAGATTCTTATACTGAAAAAAGGGGAACCAGACTGCTAATTAAGAAGCACAGTTCGTGTCCATAGGAAATATGACAGTTTAATGGGAAAATCATTGCAGTCGCTAATGCTTACCGAAGAATGCTTCTGGTCAGAGTTGTGGTCACATTACCCCTATAAGATGCAGTACTCGCTATTCTAGTACGTTGATATCGACAAAGCTTGTTATTTCATTTCACTGTCTGATACCAAGTGATTACATAAGATCTTCTTTGTCTCGATCAGACTTTAATATTTATAGAGGCAGTCAGTTATAGTTCCAGTAACGGATAGATCCTGTCAGTATATCTTTGTGTGTCCTTAAGGAAACATCATTCATAATTATAAATCGGAAACTTGTGGCGTTTTTAATGCTTGAACGCAATTTTAATCTTAATATGCTGCTAAGATTTCTTTGTTATCTTATGAGATTCTAGATCTTTTTTACTCATGTCGTACCGCATAATTTGTCAAGATAAGTGCGGTTCTTGTGAAGCAATAAATCAGTCCTTAAAAACCATCACTTTTATGTAACGTCTAAATACAGTATAAGCTCTGTAGTTTGTGTACACATGTACAACGTCTGAGTACATTATCTCTGTAGTCTGTGTACACATGTACAACGTCTGAGTACATTGCCTTCGTAGTCTGTGTACATATGTACAACGTCTGAGTACATTGCCTCTGTAGTCTGTGTACACATGTACAACGTCTGAGTACATTGCCTTCGTAGTCTGTGTACATATGTACAACGTCTGAGTACATTGCCTCTGTAGTCTGTGTACATAGACTCTATCGTATGAGTCATCGAGTACATAGACTGTCGTCTGGCCTTCTGATTATATACACTCGGTCGTCTGAGCAATAGACGCTGTTGGCTAAGAACATAGACTGTCTTCAGACCCCAAAGTCACCAAACTTACCCAGTACTCAAGCTCAACTCACTTTTCATGATTTTAAGGTAAAATAGCAATATTTATTTTGTAACTGGACATGTTTGTGTATTGACGCCAGACGATTGTAAATAACGATCCAAATTATTGATCATTTGAAGAAACCTTCTGATCAGAAATATAAAAGTTTGGTTTGAGTATATTCTCAAATTTTAAGCACGGTACTCAACGTATTAATAATTTTTTACAGGAAAATCATGTGTGTGCCGCAAATATATATATATGAATGATGAAATATGATAATATACATGTATTTCCAAATATGTCCTCTACGTACATCGCCTTTATCGTCTTTGTGTGGTCTTTGTCGTTTGTGTGTCTTTTTTATCCAATGAGTACTTAGTACCAATTATATTTGTTTGTTTGTTTATTGTTGTTTAACGTCCCACTCAAAGAATATTTCACTCATATGGAGACGTCACCAAATGCCGGTGAAGGGCTTCGGATTTTGGCCTATGCTCGGCACTTACGGCCATAGAGCAGTGATGGTTCTTTAACGTGCCGACACCTTCTGTGACACGGGACCTCCAGTTTTTACTGTCGAAAGATAGGAAACCAACCTGTCGCCGGCGGGACTCGAACTCACGACTTCACGATCCAGAGTCGAACGCGCTACCGACTGAGCCAGGCAGGCTCGTAACCAATTATAAAATGATTTAGATACGACAAGTCATGATGTATGCCGAGTATTCTGTATGTTGACATCCAGATCCCGAGGTATCAAAGTACTAGTTAGTTGGGATATAATTTATGTTAAACTGGCAGTTACATAGGATATAATAAATGTTATACTGGCAGTTACATAGGATATAATCAGTTACATAGGATATAATTAATGTTAAACTGCAGTTACATAGAATTTAATTTATGTTTACATGACAGTTACATTGGATATAATCAATGTTAAACTGGCAGTTACATAGGATATAATTGATATTATACTGACAGTTGCATAGGATATTATTGATATTAAACTGGCAATCACAAAGGGTATAATCAATGTTAAACTGGGATTTACAAAGGATATAATTAATGTTAAACTGGCAGTTATAGGAATCAATGATGTTAAACTGGCAATACATAGGATAATCAATTAAACTGGGATTATACTGATTAAGTTTTGGCAGTTACATAGGATATTATTGATGTTAAACTGGCAATCACATAGGGTATAATCAATGTTAAACTGGGATTTACAAAGGATATAATTAATGTTAAACTGGCAGTTACATAGGATATAATTGATGTTAAACTGGCAGTGGCATAATATAATCAATAAACTGGGATTTACAAAGGATATAATTAATGTTAAACTGGCAGTTACATAGGATATAATTGATGTTAAACTGGCAATCACATAGGGTATAATCAATGTTAAACTGGGATTTACAAAGGATATAATTAATGTTAAACTGGCAGTTACATAGGATATAATTGATGTTAAACTGGCAGTTACATAGGATATAATCAATGTTAAACTGGGATTTACAAAGGATATAATTAATGTTAAACTGGCAGTTACATAGGATATAATTGATGTTAAACTGGCAGTTACATAGGATATAATCAATGTTAAACTGGGATTTACATAGGATATAATTAATGTTAAACTGGCAGATAGGATAAAATTGATGGCTGGCAATCACATAGGGTATAATCAATGTTAAACTGGGATTTACAAAGGATATAATTAATGTTAAACTGGCAGTTACATAGGATATAATTGATGTTAAACTGACAGTTACATAGGATATAATTAATGTTACACCTACAGTTATATAGAATATAATTAATGTTTAACTTGCAGTTGCATAGGATATCAATGTAAAACTGGCAGTTACATAGGATATAATTAATGTTAAACTGGCAGTTACATAGGATATAATTAATGTTAAACTAGCAGTTTCATAGGTTATAATTAATGTTATACTGGCAGTTACATAGGATATAATTAATGTTACACTGACAGTTATATAGAATAAAGTTAATGTTAAACTGGCAGTTACACAGAATGTAATTAATGTTAAGCTGGCAGTTAGAGGATATAATTGATGTTAAACCGGAAAAAACGGAACACTGAAAATATTAGATAGAGACGCTGTTTATCGCATAAGTGTTTGCATGTACTTACAGACTGACGGAAATGAAGATATAATGCCCGAAAGTGAAATGTGGTATTGTTTAGCATTATCATATATCATACAAAGGCAAGTTATCAGTCAGCAGATTGTTTTTGTATATAAAATGGTCTTTTCGACATTCCCTCTTTGAGCAGGGTTACCATACTATTAATTTTTAGGATGTCCAAGTCATGATATACAAATCTAGTTAACATTGGACAAATATGAACCCCTGGAAATGCATATGTGGGATTAGGTGCCATGGAGGATTAAGCAACCCCTGTCGACCGGTCACACCTGCCGTGAGTCCACAGTCACATTGAAATGATATAAGTGAGGAAAAAATTCTCGTCACAACTTGTACAGACGACTCAAGAAGCGCTATCGAACAGGTAACTCAACATTTCACTCAGTGAAACATAATAATTGCAAACAAGATCATTATGCCGACTGTAAAATTTGCGGAACGTTGATCCGCGATTCCAGATATAAGTTGTATCAACAACTAATCAGGTAGTAGTTTGCCTCTGCATATGAAATGTTTATATGTTAAACACAATCTGGCATACCAGATCATTTGCCAACTACAAACACTATATGCAGGCGATAGCTTGATATTACTACTTAAATATGGAAAACTGACGTCGTCTTGTTTGTCGTAAAGCGTGTTTGCTAGTTTCCTGCCTGTGTCTATAGCTAGTAGCCCTGTGGAAGCGCTTCAGGTGTATGAATCCCAAACACAGTGGTCATGACTACCCTATATATATATATATATATATATATATATATATATATATATATATATATATATATATATATATATATATATATATATATATATATATATATATATATATATATATATATATATATAAGGGGGTGTTTCATGGTCACGTTGATGATTTAATGTTTCTTCCTTATTCAATATACTTGGAAACCCAAAGTATTGTCATTACAAACGCAAATAGATCCTCAAATGATTTTGAATGCTTTTTAGATACCTTTTGTAGATTATAACTCAAACATTTCCAGGGGAATTTGCACAGTATCTTACGATCTCGTCAACATTAATTCGCCGTTCATTCGTCATGAAGGTGTGCGAGGAGATCAGTTTCTTTGTATCCGAATCAATATCTCAATTGTTAGTGACATGCCAACGTTTTCGTTCAGAACACCATGGGATAGACAGGGTTACTATGGCCACACACATAATTCTGGAGAATGTGTTTTTCTGAAAGGTTACCAAAATACAATAAAATGAATCATATTAGCACTCTTGAGGTTGGGGCGTTTAGAAGTGTTGAGGTAAAAGTCTTTTGCAATTTTCCCCTCTTATGTTTGAAATATATGGTACATAACCATTTTTTCACATATGCCCTGTTTTTATAACATGCCATATCTTGGCGGATTTTCAACCTAAGTTGATAAATGTGGCGTCAAATGAAAGCTTGCAATATTTAATTTAATTATCTAATTAGCATATTCTTGTATACTAAAGAAAAACCTTAAATTTTTTTTTTTTTGTTGATAAATGTAAGTATTATTTATTTTCTAGAGTAAATATCATAACATGACAGGATTCTGCAGGTAATATAATTTCAAAGTTCACGTTTTTGCATGCATTTTAATTGTATTAGGTCTTCACATTCAATGACATTGATGAAAATCAGGTTTTGAAGAATAAGAATATGGTATTATTATTTACTGCATGGAAATCACTTCTTTCGGCGTTTATTAAACCTAGTCCCAGAATGGAAATTTTGTATTAAAAGCACATGAAATATCTTTGTTGAATAATAAGTTGGTTAAATCAATTTGTTTGTATAAATTCTCTGTTTAAATTCATTATTAAGTCGAACATTGTAAAGACCACACAAACCAATTTCTGGTATAATCTAGAAACATTTGGAATCAATTAACAACATAAGCAGAGCTTTTATTACGGAATATCTTTGTTACCTATGACACGATTGACACTCTCTAGTTTATATTTATAAATTATAAGTTAAATAAGTTGTCCATTAAAGTGTTTATTAATACGTTTTACCAGCAGTTTGACAGAAAACCAGAATATTGAAAGTTTACCCTTGCTAAAGAAATACTATCTGACCATTGTAATAGAAATGTTTTCATTAATAAAAATGATAAGAATTGTGTCTGAGATTTTGGAGTTCAAATACCCGTATATGTCATGTAAACATTTCTTTTATTACAAAAGTAAACTATAATTGAAGTATTACTAGAGGTTTTCCATTTTCTGTTATAATTTCTTGAAATTGCGTTGACTCTATACTCCCTATCAGTCAGAGCTAACACAGCTCATTCTTTAGAATATAAAACCATCTATAAAAAAAACTTATAAAATACCATTCGAAAAAACTGGTGTAAAACTGCGCCGATTGATCGAAAGGCTAAAGGCTTATAAACTATGCTTCTATAATATTAGTGGTCTAAATATTTTTTACTAGGTTTCTACCTAAAAATTTGGCTTTAGACCCCAAACATCACATTTGACACATACTTACACATGTATAGATGATAATATATCTATATAGACAAATAATAATATTTCAAGGTTTAAAATTAAATATAAATGACTTTTTTTTTATAAATTTAGACTATTTAGATTCCAATGATTTATGAGGTAGCCGAGTGTAAACTTCTGACAAGGCCGTACTAATCACAATGTTTTGTTGGAAACCGTATGAACTTATACATTATAAACAGTTTATATGTAAATGTATTTCTAGATAAGAACATATCATTGAATGCGTCAAACAGTGTATCATGTGTAGACTTGGGTACGGATTATTCGAATGCTGTAAACATCATGATGCATAATACTTACCGTTTGGCGTGACAACTTCCTTTAGTAATACAAGATTAAAAACATGGCGAATTCATAACACTATTTGTGCATATTTTTGCAACACGTGCACTCCAGTAATTAAATGATATTCATTATGTCTATTAATAGCAAAATAATGAAACTAACCTTCCTTCTCTCTCCGGTAATTAAAAGGTAAAACTTTCTTTATTTTCCCAATTAATATACATGTATATGAGTCAACTGTCAAATAGTCCTAAAACAGACATCATTAAACCAGATTTGTCTCTTGTTTACATTTATTTTACTGCTGTTTCAATGAGATTTTAAAAAGTGCCTTCTAATTTTTAGGTTATGTTGTTAAAAGCCTTCAATGGAATGAAATCCGCTGTTTGACTGTGGACTGACGGTGGGTGTGACCAGTCAACTCGGCATGCTTACCCTTCCATGACACATGAATTTGTAAAATCATTGTATCCTGGATATCCTGAAGATATATAATTTGGTATCTGAGCTTTCTATAGTTACAAATATCATATTGATGTTTAAGAGGGCAAATATCATCTTTTCGGATGTATACTACTATATGTTTAAGTAGATTAGTTAGAGTTTGTATAATTGTTTCAATAGAAAACATTAGGTACAGCAATTTCAATACTGTTTCCGTGAGCACTTTAAACCAGAGACATAGATGTCTAAGTATACGTATTTTTGTATAATTGTTTGTAAGGAACCTTAGATATTGTATCACTATATCAATAAACGTATTAGCGAGAATTTGTTTTATTGCTGAATCAGTTTATGATTTAGAAACAAAGCCTATTTATATATTGACATGCTGGTTTAGACAGCATTTTAACCAGACGCCGTATTGCCGTTTCAGTAAGAGCTATTTATTCAGACAGTACTTGGCTATTTCGGCCGACGTTTAGCCAGTTGGTGTATTGCTGTTTCAGTAAGAGCTATTTATTCAGACAGTACTTGGCTATTTCGGTCGACGTTTAGCCAGTTGGTGTATTGCTGTTTCAGTAAGAGCTATTTATTCAGACAGTACTTGGCCTTTTCGGCCGACGTTTAGCCAGTTGGTGTATTGCTGTTTCAGTAAGAGCTATTTATTCAGACAGTACTCGGCTATTTCGGCCGACGTTTAGCCAGTTGGTGTATTGCTGTTTCAGTAAGAGCTATTTATTCAGACAGTACTTGGCTATTTCGGTCGACGTTTAGCCAGTTGGTGTATTGCTGTTTCAGGAAGAGCTATTTATTCAGACAGTACTTGGCTATTTCGGTCGACGTTTAGCC
Organism: Atrina japonica; assembly: GCA_030159075.1. Classification (NCBI taxonomy): domain Eukaryota; kingdom Metazoa; phylum Mollusca; class Bivalvia; order Pterioida; family Pinnidae; genus Atrina; species Atrina japonica. The sequence continues at coordinate 709,748 of BROG01000321.1, read as the reverse complement.
AGTTGGTGTATTGCTGTTTCAGTAGGAGCTATTTATTCAGACAGTACTTGGCTATTTCGGTCGACGTTTAGCCAGTTGGTGTATTGCTGTTTCAGTAAGAGCTATTTATTCAGACAGTACTTGGCTATTTCGGTCGACGTTTAGCCAGTTGGTGTATTGCTGTTTCCGTAGGAGCTATTTATTCAGACAGTACTTGGCTATTTCAGTCGACGTTTAGCCAGTTGGTGTATTGCTGTTTCAGTAGACAACTTAGTTACAGATATTATTAAACTGTTATAATTTGGATCCAAGTAGTGGTTTCCTTTCTTTGATATGCTAGTATAAGATCTAACTAAAACCGTTATGGGGTCACGTGTGAAGGATTTCTCGTAGGCGTGCCATGTTTGACGAATGAAAGGGTGATTTTGAATGTTTATTGAATAGCAAAGAAATGTAACTTTCAGAGTATAAAGATCCAGGATCTGGTGAGTACTGGACCGACCGTAAAATAAGTATCATGATAACCAATGATTAGATATTTAAATTTTCGGGTACTACTTTTAATGGAAAAACAGTAACTTGTTGATGATGCCTAAAAGTCTATCTTTTAATTTTTCATGTGAAATTGTTGTGTAAAGAGTAGTTAAGTCTTATGTTTTGATACAACGAATTTGAGAAAAAAGGTGTGTCTACAAAATTTCTAAAAGCTGTATAGAATTTCCAAGTATCCACACGGCTTCAAGAATAAGCAATTGTACACTATTGCTGAAGTTCTTAATTAACAGCTATCAGTATGGTAGCTATATGTTGTATTGTCGTTTCCTAATGTGTTATAGATACAGGTTTTGTATTTTCTTTTCTTTTTTAAATAGAAAATAGTAAATAATGTTTTAGTGTCTGGAAGCCAGAAAATGGCCTGTCAGAGATTTTAAAATCAAAAATTTTTCTAGACTGAATCCAGGAAAAGATTTCCCAGATCTTTTAAAAATAAAAAAAATTCTAGACCCCACTTGAGTTGTTCTTGTAACAGCTCAAGAGGTTTTTTGTGTGTGTAAATAATTAGTCTGTCAATTTAATGCATTATTTGGAATAAGTACGAGTCGCAGATGTGAAAATTAACTTTCTGTACACTTCTGGAGAAATGTCCTGCACCATGGGGAAAACGTAGTCCTATAACATTGGAGATCAGGTGTCGATATTTACATTTTCTATTTTCTTTTTCATTTACTTTGTTATATACTATTTATATTCAATATTTTTACTATCAAACTGCTGCATTTCAAGAAAAATTAAAAATGTAAATATCAACAGAAAAATATGAAATAATAAAAATACAATGTGAATGACTGGGGAAAACAGTTTTGTGTCTGGAAGTTAGAAAATACCTCATCGGGCTTTAATTTAATTTTATTATTCAAAATTTTATCTTACGAGCTTACTCCCGAACCTCCTAGGCATCACCAAATTCCAGTTCAATTTCCAGTTAAATTAATCTATCAATGAAATTTCTTAAAGATAATGAGGTCATAATTCAGAGTCTGGAGATTATTACTAATTCGGTCGAAATTCTGTCCAAATTTTAGGTTACTTTTCTGCTAAATCAACCTTCTTTTGAGAAGGATAATCAGTGTGATTTATTAGCGGAATCCAGGAGTATTTTTCCGTCTCGAAGCAGAAAAATGCGTCTACGGACTTACAAATTTCAAGTGTTTTCTGAAAGATATTTAAAACCCGTCCCCATTACGGTCCAACAATTAGTACATGTATTATGTGCAGTTACCAGGAAAGGATTCAGGCAGAGACACAGCGAAAAATTGGTGTAAAACCTTTGCTTTTTAAGTAAAAATTCGAAAAGTTAATAACAAATTTCCAGAAATTTTCCTGCGTCGCTGCGCTCGGCGACGATATTCTGCATTTGCGACCCTCAAAGCATGGGAACTTCTATTTAGATCGTCTCTGGAAAGCTTCCAAATTTCATAATCATTTTTTAAATAATAACTACGTTTCCCTATAACATCAAATGAATTTTGCTTCACCATTTATCCAACAATTTCTAAAACAAAGCATATTCAATATGGCTTGTATTATAGCAGTCTAATATAATTCTATTACCCTCAACCCCATCCCTGAACAACTTGTCGATCCGTATCCTAGGGCACTGTGAATATTAAAAGAACGCCCCCTCTAACCTAAAATCTTGCATCCCTTTACTAATTTTTAATTTAGAAGAAATTAAAAATGAGTACAGGTACTGTCCTGTACTCATTTTTAATTTCTTCTAAATTAAAAATTAGTAAAGGACACATCCACCTGTAAAATGTCTAGCATACTTAGGAAGCAGACAGGCTCTACCAGGAATTAAAAAATACATACATATACTTGGGGAGACATACCCTTATAGACACAGACGCACGGGGTGTGCTGTCGCGAGGGAGCATGGCCCGGGAGCGACATGGAAGTATAGTACTTATGTAAAGACGAAAGCATTGTACATATTGTATCTTGTAAATATAATTAAAATCATTTCAAGAAGATGCTTGATGTTTTTGTTGATTTGATCACAGAAAACATGACCCACTTAACGATCACGAAGACCTCTCATGACGAAGAACTAGACAAAGAACAACTAATGAAACTATGCCACACTCTGCATTGTTCTTTCAGCCGACCACGTTCTAAATATTTATTGTGTAATATCGTATTATTTTATCAGCAGGCGTTCTACCAACTAATATTCCGTCAGCTTTTGATTGCGGTTAAATCCAATTCATTACTTTCGTGAAAGGTTCATACGTTTATGATGCATATTTCTGCTTCATCCAACATCAGACGTTAGTAGTGTTATTTAATATGACGGCAGAATTAAACTATATCTCCGTTATACTTGTATATATCTGACTCCCAAATCATGTTCTGTATAGATTTTTTATGAACGCTAAATTTCATGGCTGCTGTATTTCATGTTTGTATATAGAATTTATGGTTGCTGCAGTTCATGTTTGTAACAGATTTTATGGTTGACGTATTTCATGTTTGTATACAGATTTAATGGTTGCCGTATTTCATGTTTTTATACAAATTTTGTATGGCTGCTGTATTTCATGTCTGTATAGATTATGTATGGTTGTTGTATTTCATGTTTGTATCAGATTTTGTAAGGCTGCTGTATTTTATATTTGCATCAGATTTTGTATGGCTACTGTATTTCATATTTGTATCAGATATTGCATGGCTACGGTATTTCAAGTCTATTGATTTTGTATGGTTGCTGTATTTCATGTTTGTAACATTTTGCGTGGTTGCTGTATTTCATGTTTGTATCAGATTTTGTGTGGCTGCTGTTTTTCATGTTTGAATCAGATTTTGTATGGCTGCTCTATTTCATGTCTGTATAGATTTTGTATGGTTGCTGCATTTCATGTTTCTATCAGATTTTCTATGGATGCTGTATTTCATGTTTGTATCAGAATTTGTGTGGCTGTTGTTTTTCATGTTTGCATCAGATTTTGTATGGCTGCTGTATTTCATGTCTGTATAGATTTTGTATGGTTGCTGCATTTCATGTTTCTATCAGATTTTCTATGGATTCTGTATTTCATGTTTGTATCAAAATTTGTATGGCTACTGTATTTCATGTTTGTATAGTTTTTTGTGGCTGCTGTATTTAATGTTTGTATCATATTTTGTGTAGCTACTGTATTTCATGTTTGTATCAGATTTTGTATGGCTACTGTATATCATGTTTGTATCAGATTTTGTGAGGCTGCTCTATTTCATGTTTGTATAGATTATGTATGGTTGCTACATTTCATGTTTGTTTCAGATTTTGTGTGGCTACTGTATTTTATGTTTGCATCAGATTTTGTGTGGCTGCTCTATTTCATGTCTGTATAGATTATGTATGGTTGCTACATTTCATGTTTGTATCAGATTTTGTGTGGCTATTGTATTTTATGTTTGTATCAGATTTTGTGTGGCTGCTCTATTTCATGTCTGTATAGATTATGTATGGTTGCTACATTTTATGTTTGTATCAGATTTTGTGTGGCTACTGTATTTTATGTTTGTATCATATTTTGTGTGGCTGCTCTATTTCATGTCTGTTTAGATTTTGTATGGTTGCTACATTTCATGTTTGTATCAGATTTTGTATGGATGCTGTATTTTATGTTTGTATCAGATTTTGTATGGCTACTGTATTTCATGTTTGTATCAGATTTTGTGTGGCTACTGTATTTCATGTTTGTATCAGATTTTGTATGGCTACTGTATTTCATGCTTGTATCAGATATTGTATGGCTGCTGTATTTAATGTTTGTATCATATTTTGTATGGCTACTGTATTTCATGTTTGTATCATATTTAGTATAGCTACTGTATTTCATGCTTGTATCAGATATTGTATGGCTGCTGTATTTAATGTTTGTGTCAGATTTTTACGGCTTCTGTATTACATGTCTGTATACAGATTTTGTACGCTGTTGTATTTCCTACATTGCATCAGATTTTGTGTGGCTGCTATATTTCAGTTTTGTATAGATTTTGTATGGATGCTGTAATTCATGTTTGTATCATATTTTGTATAGCTGCTGTATTTCATGTTTGTATCACATTTTGTCTGGCTGCTGTATTTCATGTTTGTATCACATTTTGTCTGGCTACTGTATTTCATGTTTGTTTCAAATTGGTTGCTGGATTTCATGGTTGTATCAGATTTTGTATGGCTACTGTATTTCATGTTTGTATCAGGATTTTTATGGCTTCTGTATATCATGCTTCCATAAGATTTTATATGGCTTTTTCATTCTTGTATACATATATTGTATGGGTGCAGTACTTCCTGTTGATATTAAGATTTTATATGGCTGTTGTATTTCATGTCTATTGATTTTGTGTGGCTGCTGTATTTCATTTTTGTATCGGATTTTGTATGGTTGCTGTATTACATGTTTGTATCATATTTTGTATGGCTACTGTATTACATGTTTGTATCATATTTTGTATGGCTACTGTATTTCATGTTTGTATTAGATTTTGTGTGGCTGCTGTATTTCATGTTTGTATCAGATTGTGTATGGCTACTGTATTTCATGTTTTTATCAGATTTTGTTTGGCTTCTGTATATCATGTTTCCATCAGATTTTATATGGCTGCTGTATTTCATTCTTGTATACATATTTTGTGTGGTTGCTGTACTTCCTGTTTATATTGAAATTTGATATGGCTGCCGTTTTTTTCATGTCTATTGATTTTGTGTGACTGCTGTATTTCATTTTTGTATTAGATTTTGTGAGACTGCTGTATTTCATGTTTGTATCAAATTTTGTATGGTTGCTTTATATCATGTTTGTATGAGATATTGTGTGGTTACTGTATTTACTATTTGTATTAGATTTTGTATGATTGGTGTATTTTATGTTTGTATCAGATTGCGTATGGCTACTTTATTTCATATCTGTACACATTTTTCTGGTTGCTGTATTTCATGTATATATTAAATTTTGTATGGGTACTGTATGTTTGTATCAGATTTTATGTGGTTTCTGTATTTCATGTCTGTTTAGATTTTGTATGGCTCCTGTATATCACGTCTGTATCAGAGTTTATATGACTTAAGTATTTCATGTCTGTATGCAGATTTTGTATGGCTGCTATATATAACATTTTTTCATTCTTATTTCATATTTAGTATTGCTGGATTTCATGTTTGTATCAGATTTTGTACGGCTACTGTATTTGATGTCTATTGACCTTGTATGGTTGCTGTATTTCATGTCTGTATAGATTTTGTATGGTTGCTGCATTTCAAGTTTGTATCAGATTTTGTATGGATGCTGTATTCATGTTAATATTAGATTTTGTTTGCCTACTGTATATCATGTTTCCATCAGATTTTTCATGGCTGCTGTACTTAATGTCTGTATCGTATTTGTATGGCTGCTGTATTTCATGTTTGTATCATATTTTGTATGGCTACTGTATTACATGTTTATATACAGATTTTGTATGATTGCTGTATTTTATATGGCTGCTCTATTGCATCTTTGTATCAGATTTGGTGTGGCTGCTGTATTTCATGCTTCTATCATAGTTGTATGGCTGCTGTATTTCATGTTTATATCAAATTTGCATGGCTACTGTATTTCATGTTTGTATAAGATTTTGTATGATTGCTGTATTTCATGTTTGTATCAGATTTTGTATGACTACTGTATTTCATGCCTGTATACATATTTTGTATGGCTTCTGTATATCAGAATGGTTGCTGTACTTCCTGTTGATATTGATCATGTCTATTGATTTTGTGTCTGCTGTATTTCATATTTGTATCAGATTTTGTATGGCTCCTGTATTTCATGTTTGTATTTGATATTGTGTGGCTATTGTTTTTCATGTTTGTATCAGTCTTTGTATGGCTGTTGCATTGCGTGTTTTTTCATATTTTGTATAATTGCTGTATGTCATGTTTTTATCAGATTTTGTATGGTTGCCGTGTTTCATGCTTGTATCATATTTATGTTTGTATCATATTTGGTATGGCTACTGTATTTCATGGTTGTATCAGATATTGTATGGCTACTGTATTTAATGTTTGTATCAGATTTTATATGCTGTTTTTCATTCTTATATATGTTCTGTATTCCATGTATTATGTATGATTTTGTATGGCTGCAGAATCCTACGTGTATAATTGCATTTTGTATGACTGTTGAATTTAATGTGTATATAAGTCCGTTTAATTTTGTAGAACTTCTATATTTCATATTTATGTATATTTTGTGAATTTCATTTTTATACACATTTTGTATCAGCGACATACTTCCTGTTGATATTCAGGTTTAGTATGGCTGTTGTATTTCATATTTTTATCGACTTTGTATGACAGTTTCATATAATTCATTAAGATTTTGTATGGCTACTGCATTTCATTTTTATATATAGAGATTTTGTATGGTTGCCGCATTTCATTTTGATAAACAGACTTTGTACGGCTGATGTGTTTCAATTCATATTCAGATTTTGTAGGATTTCTGGATTAAATTTTAACAGATTTTGTATGTTTGATGTATTTCATTCTACATAGGGATTTTATATGGCTGCTGTATATCATGTTTAACAGATTTTGTATGTCCGTTTTAAATATTTTATAAAATTTTGTATGGCTGCATCATTTTTCATTTGATATACAGACTGAGTATGGCGGCTGTATTTTATTTCATATACATATTCTTTATGGTCGCAGCATTTCATTTTATACACAGGTTTTATATAGCTGACGTATTTCATGGTTGTATACAAATTTTATACGGCTGACATATTTCATATTTATATACAGATTTTGTAGTGCTATGTAAGTTATTTCTACATATACAAATTTTGTATGACAACCACATTTCATGTTAATATACATATACAAATGTCTGCTATATTTCCTTTTCATACATATTGTGTATGGTTGCTGCATTTCATTTTTATATATACATATTTTATATGGTTGCTGCATTTCATTTTTATATATACATATTTTGTATGGCCCATGTTTTTCATTTTTAATATATTTTGTATGACTTTTATATCATTTATAAAGATGATGTATGGCTGCAACATTTAATTTCATATGTACAGTATGCATAACTGATGTACTTTCTGTTGATATTCAGATTTGTATGACCGATGTATTTCATATTTATATCGATTTTGCATGACTTTTATATTATTTATTAATATTTTATATGGCTGCTGTATTTCATTTTCATACAGATTTTGTATGGTTTCTGCATTTCATTTTTACCCAGATATTGTATGACTGCCACATTTCATGTTGATATATATATTTTCTAAGGCTGCAATTTTTCACGTATATGGATTTAGCGAATTTACGGCTATAGCGAAGTCAAATTGATTTCCCAGGTGGATTTCTTAATACTCTAACGAATCTACACCTAAAAAAAAGTAATTCCTTGACTTTAAATATACTGAAAAAATAAAAAAAAGGTTTTTTTCATAATTTTTCAAAAATCTAATCGATCTCCCCTGTCATACAAGCTACATCAAATATAAAATTCCAGATAGTTTTATTGCGTGAAGTTTGGTGATACAAAATAAAAAGCAATTTCAATGTGATTTACATTTATTTTATTGTATGTATACGAGTGACTTTATAATTTTAGAATCCTGAGAAAAAAGATATCGCTGAAGTCAAACACATTAATATTTTTTCCGTTTTGTTCCCGTAAATCTCGTAGGTATGAGATAATGCAGTCAAACATTCAAATCATTTTCGACCGTGTGATTGGGGTCCAATTCCTCACAGTGGCACTTGTTTTTATTAGATAGATCTAATACTATTCGTTTTTAACAATAAATTTAAGCAATCATATAAATGAATTCAATAAAACACTTTTTTTTCTGAAATAGCCTTCATTATTCTTTAAGACAACGAAATTGTAGGTAAATAGGTTTCAGTGGAGTTTTCTTATGGAAAGTTATTAAACTATTTTATAACGAACTCGTATTTCAGTTACGAATCCGCTATAAATGTATAACAAAGTACGCTTATAACAAAGTTTTATAGAATATATATATACACACATATATACACACATGCATATATATATATATACATACATACATACTTTGCATGGCTGCCATATTTAATGTTGATAAAGATTTTGTATGGCTGCTTCATTTCAGATTTTGTATGGCCCACGTATTTCATTTTTAATAGTTTTTGAATGACTTTCATATAATTTATAAAGATTTTGTACAGCTGCAGCATTTAATTTCATATGTACGCTGTGTCTCATTTTTATATACAGATTTTGTGTGGTAAATTTTCATTTTAATAGATTTTGTATGTCTGTATGGCTGCAGCATTTCATTTGATAAACAGACTTTGAATGATGGCTAAAATTTTCTTTTTATACAGTTTTTATATGGCTGCTGCATATCATTTTATACACATAATTTGCAGTGGTGTATTTCATTTTCTATATAAAAATCTCAGATACCAAAGTATAAATCATTTGGATGTCCAGGATATAGGTACAAATCTGGTAAAAAAAAAGGACAAATAGGGACCTCTTAAAATCAAGAGGCGGGATCAGGTGCCATGGAAGAGTAAGCATCCCCTGTCGACCGGTCACACCAACCGTAAGTCCACAGTAAAATTAAAGTGAAATATGCAAGGAACGAATCCTCGTCATAATTGGTACAGACATCTCAACAACCCTATAGGTACAAATCTGGTACCGATTTAGTATGGCAGATGTATTTCAATCATTTTGCATGTGTTCTGTTTTATTTTTATATATAGATTCTGTATGTTTGTTGTACTTTATTCTATAGAGATTTTGTATGGCTGCTGTATTTCATTTTTATATTCAGATTTTGTATGCCCAATATATTTTCATTTTGAATAGATTTTGTATGCTTTAAATTACCTATTAATATTTTGTATACGTGCAGCATTTCTTTTTATATACAGATATTGTATGGCTGACGTATTTCATTTTTATATAAAGATTTGTATGCCTGATGTATCTCATGTCTGTATACGTATTTTATATGGCTGATGTATTTCAATGCTTATATACAGGTTTTCTATGGTTGCTATATTTCATTTTTTTTTTACAGAATTCCTATGGGTGTTGTTAAGTCGGTTAAAAATAAAGATTTCTATGGCTATTATGTTTATATAGAAATTATGTAAGACTTCTGTATTCAATGTTTCATTTTTGTTTGTAAAGTTCTGTATGAATTTTACAGTTCGTTTCTTTTTGCGCAGTACTGTATGTCTGCAATAGTCCATTTCTTTTTGTGCAGTACTGTATGTTTTAATACTTCGTTTCTTTTTGTGCAGTTCTGTATGCCTTTAATAGTTCATTTGTTTGCCTTTAATACTTCATTTCTTTTTGTGCAGTACTGTATGTTTTAATACTTCATTTCTTTTTGTGCAGTTCTGTATGTCTTTAATAGTTCATTTCTTTTTTTGCAGTTGTTTGCTTTTTCAACACTTCATTTCTTTTTGTGCAGTTCTGTATGTCTTTAATAATTCATTTCTTTGCTTTTAATAATTCATTTCTTTTTGTGCAGTTCTATATGTTTTCAAGGTTTTTTGTGCAGTTCTGTATAGGTCTTAAATAGTTTTTTTCTTTTTGTATAATTTTTGCCTGTTATAGTTCATTATGTCTGTATAGTTCACATACTTATGTCTGTTATAGTTCTGTATGTCTGTCATATTTCTGTATGTTTGTTATAGTTCTGTATGTCCGTTATATTTCTGTATGTTATAGTTCTGAATGTTTGTTATAGTTCTATATTTACCATCTGTTGGCAACGACTCTATATAACAATTATGAAAAAAATGTTGTTTCATAAATGCCAACGGCTGTTTCAGGAACTGTGCGTACAAGAACAGTTGCACATTATTTATGGAAATTTGAATTCGAATTAAAAAAATTGAAAAAGAGAAGTTGGAAAATTCCAGAAATAAGTAAATATAGGCATTGAATATAGAAAATCCCAGATACCAAAGTATAAATCAATAGAATGTCCAGGACATAACATTGATCTGTTTTAGTTGGTATTCATGTGTTCGTAAATGTCAAATGGACAAAGCAATTTCATCATGAAGTGTGTCAACGCTCAGTCCAGTTCATTTCTGTATGTCTAACTAACCTGTCAGTCCGTTATGATTTAATTTAGACTCACTCTGTTTGTAAACATGTGCCCATTTTCCTTGGTAAAGCAATAACACATATACAGGGAAAAACTGAAAATTTAGTTTGCATATACTTTTTGTTGATTTTGGCTTGCTGATTATTTTTGTTGTTTTTTAGACTTTGTGTGTGAGCCAAACGATTGTACATATAAATAGATATTTGAGGGTTGCATACAAGTTTTTATCATGCTAACTAATTAATAGATCTCTTCATGCTTTTCAAAGTGAATTCATAACAAAAATGAAAATGAAAACCTAATCGCTTTATATGATAGATTTTTCTCTTAGCAATCATTCTAGATTTTTTCATTGGGGTTGTCTTAAAATTAGGTTTTAAAACAAAATTTGCGTACTTACCAAAATGTACAAGGAAATGCAAATTATTTGACTGCATGGTAGGATCAATTCTTTGCTATGGATGTTAGAATTTGGGGTTGGCATAAGGTAAAAATACATTGAAAAAGTTTGTATGATTTTCTAAGGTTTATGTTGAAGATAGGTAAAAAAAAGTTCCCTTCTTATTTATCAGAAAAGAAAGAAAATTGAAATACCAGTTAAAGTTAGTTGCAAGTGATGATAAACTATTACATATTATATACATTAATTTACAGAAATGAGAAATAATATTGTTGGTTACTTAATGTTAAAACATTACTTGAAGAGCTTGGTTTTTGTGACTTCTATCAAAATCAAGATACTTTGAATATGAGCGTGTCATCTGTACTATGTCAGCGTATGCATTACCAATAGATACAACAATGGTTTTCAGATATAAGTATTTGTTTTGATTTTATCTGATTTGATTTTTTGTTTTATGCCATACTCAACAATCTTTCAGTCATATGATGGCATCCAGTTTTTATGGGTGGAGGAGAAACCCCGGTTACCTGTGTAAAGACCACTGACCTTCTGCAAAAAAAACTGGCAAACTTTCCCACTTAATTCGAAATGACCCTAGCGGGATTCGAACCAGAGGTGAAAGGCCTTGTGATTTAAAGCACAATGCTCTAACCACTCGGCCATGGAGACCCCTATAAGTATTTGTGATAAACAATGTATTTATACACAGTTTAAGTAAGACTGTATATGAATTGGAAGATCATCTCAATCATATAAAAAATGTTAAATTTTCAATGAATTTGGTACATTTTAGATGTGGTAATTTGAAATAAGCTGTTGAAACAGGTTTTTATTCCAGAGCAGAAAGAAAAAATGGAAGTACAAATTTTGTAAACATGAATTTGTTGGAAAATGAATATTATTTTCTATTAGTATGTCTTTTTTTACAGAGATTTCAGAGTGAAATATTTGCCAAGGTATGCATGTGTCAAGACGGTCAAGTGACATTACTGAAGAGTACAAAAAATCTGTATTGTGAAATTTAAGTATATATTTATATATTTCTTGGAAAAAAAATAAACAACATGATTTGTTAATGTGATATTAAGAGCCCTGGTGTATTACAATGTTTGTTAATTACACAATATATTTCTACAATTTTATTGCTCTCTATTTCACTGTATATGCTATGTTATGATATTGTATTATGATAGGATACAGCTTCATGTATGATGGGCTATATCCATAATAAAACTACTATTTTAGAAAAATGTACTTAAAAAATATTCTACAACAGATTTTTGACAAAACATTAATTTGATACAAACAATTGGATGCTTTATCTTATCTAATTTCAGGTTTTCAATCATACTGATTTTGGCAATTTTTAGTGTTTCTTCTGTGACTTTAACTGCAATTCCCGTTATCAGGTGTCATTCAGTTGATTCTATGGACCCTGTGTGGTTTTGCGCTCAAGGAACTAAAATTTTGAGTTAGGGTCACCACCATCCTTTATATAAAGGAGAGAAATTAAGAAAATTATTCTTTTACACCATTTTGGTATAGTAATCTGTATATCAATGTACTGATGGTTTTACTATTACAATTTTTCTCCATATCTCAATCAGTCTTCAGCATAAATAACTAAACCTCATTAATCTATGTAAACAGCTTATAATTTTTCTCCAATACAGTTTTACCATAGTAAACTAAATGTGACTTAATTACCATTTAAAGGGGAATAACTCCAATTTTACCTCCTATTTTCTGTAACATCAATCTTAGTAAACAGCTATTACTGTAACAGTATGATAAAAATTATGAACAGGCTTGATTAATAATTATCAATAAATATTTTAATTAATAAACATTTTCAGAGAACATTCTAATTTTGGTTCCTCTAAATACAGAAAATGAAGACTTTACATTGCTGCAAAACTTTGGAAAAGAGGAATTCTATTACAAAGGAGAAAAAGAAAAACAAAAAACAAAAAAAAACATACACCAACAAACAAACAAACAAACAAAAACATAATGTGTAATTTCAGTGACCAAAGTTAATATTATTGATGAAAAGTTAAAATTTGTTACAAATTATAATGCTTCATTTCATTTCAAAGTTTTTCATTAACAAAGTTGTATTTTTACAGAGTTTCAATGAGGAAAAAAAATTAACAACGACAAAATTTTTGACAGGAATTCCATTTTTAGAGGTAAATTTTCATCCTTGCAACAAACAAGTTTGTGATTATGATAAAGTAAACTAAACAGATTACAAAGCTTACTTCACACTAATGCATTTTACATTCTCCCCAAATTAATTGGTCTTCAACCAATCTTCTTAAACAAAACATTAGAAAGAGAGACTAAAAAAAGACCAGGTCACTTTTACAACAAAAACCCCCAAAAAACAAAAAAATACAGGACCAATCTAACATCTGCAGCAAAGTATGTGCTAAGAATTATGGGATATATATGACACTGAAATTTAGTTATGTACATGTAGCAGAAGTATGTAAACCTGACCTCAACCAATTTTTTAACCAAAGCACAGAAAACACACCAATTAAAAACATGGTAAATTTGGCAAAAATATAGGTCCAATCTAGTATCTGAGGCAAATATTAACCCCGCCACTCATCTATAGGCTTACTTAGCCAGTCACTGCTGCACATATATACCAGTGTACACGCACCACTGCCAGATTAAAAATGTGAATTTTTATAAAATTGAACTGGCCACTTAACTTGAAATTTGTGTCAATTTGTGTAAATTGACCTCTAAATTGACCTCTATATATCCATATATGATTTTAATAAAACTGATTACAATTAAAGGTTTTTAAAGTTTTTTTTAGATTGGGTATTCAATGCTAATCAACAGTTAAAGTTTCAATTTCTACGACCGTAGTTGCTATCCATGACTTTGCATGTGTGTAACAGACACGGCTGACATTGTGGCTTTAGATGCTCGCCGAAATTAATTAAGTTTGGGACAACGGTTTGTTTCAGAAACAAAAGATTCCACGTCATTTTTTTTTAAACAATAAATAAATAAAATTTAAAAGGTTATCGTTGCCAGGTACATAGCATGTAAGTCCTGGGCCCGAAGTCACCAAATTTACTCATTACTCAAGCTCAACTAACTTTTCATGATTTTAAGGTAAAAACACGCAAAATTATTCCTGTAATTGGACAAGTTTATATACTGACAGTATATAATTGTAAATAATGATCAAAATCATTGCTCATTTGAAGAAAACTTCAGAAATATTAAAATATTGTATAAGTACGTATTCAAATTTTGAGTACCGTACTCAACATATTTATTCATTTTTACAGGAAAATCCTGAGTATGACGCAAAAATTTATAAGTGAATGATAAAAAAATAATAATATGCTTCCTAATCATTCAAACCAAAACATTTTACAAACGATTTTATGGTCAAAACATCAGAAATATTAAAATATTGTTTAAGTACGTATTCAAATTTTGAGTACCGTACTCAACATATTTATTCATTTTTACAGGAAAATCCTGAGTATGACGCAAAAATTTATAAGTGAATGATAAAAAAATAATACTATGCTTCCTAATCATTCAAACCAAAACATTTTACAAACGATTTTATAGTCAAAACTTCAGAAATATTAAAATATTGTATAAGTACGTATTCAAATTTTGAGTACCGTACTCAACATATTTATTCATTTTTACAGGAAAATCCTGAGTATGACGCAAAAATTTATAACTTGGTGAATGATAAAAAAATAATATGCTTCCTAATCATTCAAACCAAAACATTTTACAAACGATTTTATAGTCAAAACTTCAGAAATATTAAAATATTGTATAAGTACGTATTCAAATTTTGAGTACCGTACTAAACATATTTATTCATTTTTACAGGAAAATCCTGAGTATGACGCAAAAATTTATAAATGAATGATAAAAAAAAATAATATGCTTCCTAATCATTCAAACCAAAACATTTTACAAACGATTTTATAGTCAAAATATTGAAATAAAAGTCGAGCTTGAGCACGGAGTAAATTTTTGGTGACTTAGGGCCTGGTGTTGCAATGAATTGAGTGTTAGCAAGTCAATGTTGGTCCAGTTGTCTTCGTCAATGCATAGAATAATCCTATCGGTCAGTGTATTTTTCATAAGAGTTTTCTGAGAACTTGTGCTGTATTTACATCTAAATCTCATATTTCAATTCTGAGGAAATTGTCTCCCTCCTCTGAGTTGTAACTAATGAAAAATAGCTCCAAAATCCCATTATCATACAGTGAACAAAGCAATGCAGACGCCATATGTAATACTTTCGTTTTCTCCGAAGCAATATTTTAAAAGTTGTGTAAGTCATTCAGTCTTAATTATTAGTGATCAGATTAAAGCCTTATCTATGGCGTGTCTGTATCTTTTTATATTCCACAATGGTCTTATACATAGGATTCTGTAGCATTTATAGCATACATGGAAATTGTATATATACATGTTTGGCAGTGAGCACGATCGTATATATATAGTGACAGTGTGTATACTTAAAATCGTGTATATATATATATATATATATATATACACACACACACATACATACACGTGTTTGGTGGGATAAGGTTTAACACCCAACAGCCATACAAGTTCAATTGATATATGAGCAACTAAACACAGGTAAACCTAACCTCAACTAATATTGTTAACCCAATACTGGGGAAGTACCAATATTTTAACAATGATCTGTTCTGGAGTAAATTTTAATAAAATGGGACTTTTTTTTGGCTTCTTCACATTAGTCTAAAGTGTATATTTAGATGTTAGAAAACATTTCAGAGATCTTTGTATATTACATTAATGATTTCTTTCTCTTTTCTTTCAGTAACCAGCAGGGGGAAAAAGGAAAATTGGTACATAAGAAAATGTGTATTTGGTTTTAAACAGATACCATTACACTCCCTTTTTAAACAATATTGAAGAGCTTCAAAATGTTGTATGAACATAATTAAAAAAATTTAATTTTTTTGGAATGCTTTTTAGCCAAATAAAAAATGTTATAGACTATGTCTTTTTAAAGTTTAATATAAATTCAACAATAAAAATGATTACCTACCTACCTTGGCTATATCTTTCTGGCGACTTCATAATGTATTCAATTGCTAAATCTCATAGAAACAAGTCTTTCTCAAATGAAGAAGAAACAGCTGGTGATATGCACTGATGTTTAAATGGACACACCCACCTTAATCCCAAGGCCAGAACCTGGGACACTATAGGTCACAAGTTATGGTCTCAGGGAGAGGGTAGGGGCCACATTCTAACTGTTGATGTAGCCTTAAAATCTGAAAGGAAAAGCTAACATACAAAAGACATTTTCTTCCAAAATTAAAAACTCTATAAAAAAAAGAATAAAATATTTACATAAAATACAAACAACTTTTAAACAGAAAAATAAAAAGGCATTTACACACATAAAAACAATTTTCTATACATGTACTGAGAAAGAAAAAATACAATAGAAACAATCACATACCCCTACTTTGTCCAGTTGCATCACCATCATCTTCTATAAATTAAACTTGCTTTCAACAGACAAAATATTTCAAGTTCAAATGTCATAAATACTGGTATTAAATAAAATATAAATGAAAAAATATTTGATAAATGTCCTTGTAAAATAAATCAGACTTTTAATAAATGTTTGAAAAAACATACACCACTGTAAAACATCAACTTTTCATTAAAAGCAAATTATCTCCCCTTGTCCAGATAACGGCTGAGATGAAAAGTATAAGTGGAAATCTGTATCATGTTCATTCAGAATGAAAATGAAGAACATTAAATACACAGGTATATATATACATTTCAAACATTTACTTAAAACATGGGAGTTATTTTCATTGTAAATACTAGGTATGTGTATGTCATGGTTTGAAAAAAATGGAATCTTCTATACGATATGGTATTAAAGCCTTGCTATAATCTAGACACCATATGATTAAGTAATATTATATTACTATGCTGTTTTTCACACACTCATCCACAAACATGAACTAAATGGTTAAGACAGCTTTTTTAAGTTATCACTTTGTATATATAGTAAAACCTGGTTTAGCCATCACCTGTGTATAAAGACCACCTGGCCATAAAGACCGTATTTTTTCCCGTGCCCAACAGTAACATTTTTGTACTAATCAACCTCTATATAAAGACCACATTCCAATAAAGATCGGTTTTCTTGTGTCGCTAAGAAGGTAGTATATACAAGTTTCACTGTATTTTAGATGTATTTACTTGGATGCCTGATTCTTTTGTTTAAGGTGTAAAACCGTTATCCTATGTCATGATTACCTTGTTAAAACAAATCACCGATGCTTTGACATCAGTCCAAAGCAAAAAGTTATAATTTGTGATACTTCATCAATAGATGTCATTTTTAAATCGGAGAAAAATTATCTAACATAACACAATAATTTTTCTATTAATTGGTGTTTTATGCTACTTTCAACAATTTTTCAGTTATATGGTGGCAGCCAGTTTTTAATGGTGGAGGAGAAAATCTCGTTACAATGTATCCAGGAAGTGACCCTTGGCTTTCCGCATGTAAACTGGGAAACTTCCCTGCAAAATCAGTTCAGTTCCAGTGGGACTCATACTGATTAGAAGGTGAGAAACTTCATAGCTAAAGCAGGATGCTTTAACCATTTGACCATGGTGGATCCCTAAAACAATAGAAAACTGAACTACTGATGTAGATATAGGTATAAAATATGAAAATAGATCGGCTATACATTTCTAACAATGACTTACCTGTTGTTTACAATACCTGAGATGAAGAAGTTGATTACGTTATGTAGGCCATGTAAAATGAACCATGCACACAAGGTGATCAATATTTTATAAATGATGTTGTTTTTTTTACAGGCAAATAGGTTTTGTTTCTGTTAATCGCCAGGATAAAGAACAGAGACGAGGATATTCTATAAGAAGTATACACACTTAATATTATCTACAACCATCTAGAATTTTCAAGTCTTTTGAACTGTATTACTAGATTTCAAAATTAGATTCTTAATCTTTTAAAATGATATAGTGTGGTTGTCAAAATTGAAACAAAGATTAAATGGTTTAAATATTTTATATCAATTTCTTGCTTTAATTTTTGAATCTTTGTTTTTCTAATGACCTACAACAATGATTTTTTTTTATACTTAGGATGAAGATGTCACTACGAATAGGTGAGTTGAAACAAATTTCAGCTATGCCTATTTATAAAAATGTAAAAATCATCACAAAACCAGGGAACCATCTCATATGTGACCAGCCTATTAACTCATAAACCCCTGAAAAACAATAGACACTTTTGTAAATTAATGACTCAGACCAGTCCAAATGTGTCTTTAGGGGTGAATGAGTAAATAAAATGTAAGAACGATCTCGAGACCAGGGAAGCATCTCATATGTAACCATCCTATTAATAAAATGCAAGAATCATCACAAAACCAGGGAAACATCTCATATGTGACCAGCCTTTTAAAAATCATTAGAACCATCACAAAACCAGTCACAGTATTATAACCCTTATGGGGACCAGCCTCTTTTTGTTCATATAAAGCCCCATTATGTAGCAAGTTCATTAAAGGTTCTAGATGGGTGATACTAAATCAAGAATGTCCAACACACAGTATTTTCCACTCTTATGAAGACCAGCCTCTTTTGTTCATGTGAACTACCTTTTACTTAGCAAATTCATTTACGGTCCTAGATGGGTGCTAAGAAGTTAAGAAAGTCCAACACAGTAGTTTAACCATTATGACGACCAGACTCTTTTTGTTCATGTTAACTAGCTGTCTCCTGTAAATGCATCCTACAACATTTGGGTGAAAATCTAACAGACACTTCTTGAGAAGTCATTTTATGTGAAAATTTAAGGGATGTAGATCCCCTGGTGTACCTTTAGCAAGACATTATTTAATTAAGTAAGCCTGAAAACTGAATCTACTAATCATGTTATAATCCATCATAGTTTACACCGAATCAGGCAATGGGAAAATGTCATCCAATCTCCAGCCCAGGGGAACATGAAAAATAACCAACAACAACAACAACAGAAATTGAAAAATTCAAAAGTTCTGAAGGTGTAACTAAAACCTACGCCAGATATTTAGATATCACTGTATTGCTGCATCGAATGTAATTCTTACGTGCTTTCTCATACAGGGTTTTTACATCCCCGATATTAATGGCATATGGTTTGACTTCTCTTGAGGTTAATAAATATCACTGTCTCTTTTATTACTTCAAAAGTAACACAAAACCCCCAAAATACATTTGTAGCTCAATAGAGTTATATATAATTAAGTGTCTAGTATTGTGAAGATTGTTATCAATAGGATAATTGTTGTAACATACCTCTGTAAGAATTAACATCAAAGAAATGGTCGCTTAATGAAAGAAGACACATCACTGACCTGAGTCATTTATCATGACTGTTTAGGCAATCTATCAAGCTTCATTTTTTCTTCATTGTAGTTAAATCAATAGTATCCTGCATTTCTTCTCACTTTCCTGCAGAAGTTAAAATATAGCAGTTACAGGATATACATAGGCTACAGCATTCTTGTCTAGATAAAAGGATATGCATGGGCTGGCACATTCTTGTCTAGCAAAAAAGAAATGCATGGGCCGACACATTCCTTTCTAGCTTTAGGATAGGCATGGGCTGACACATTCTTGTCTAGCTAAAGGATATGCACGGGCCGACATATTCTTGTCTAGCTGAAGGATATGTATGGGCTGACGAATTCTTGTCTAGCAAGAGGATATGCACGAGCAGGCGTATTCTTGTCTAGCAAGAGGATATGCACGAGCAGGCGCATTCTTGTCTAGCTAAAGGATATGCATGGGCCGGCACATTCTTGTCTAGCAAAAGGATATACATGGGCCAGCACATTCTTGTCTAGCTAAAGGATATGCATGGGCCGACGAATTATTGTCTAGCAAAAAGGAAATGCATGGGCTGAAACATTCTTGTCTAGCAAAAGGATATGCACAAGCCGGCGCATTCTTGTCTAGCTAAAGGATATGCATGGGCCGATGCATTCTTGTCTAGCAAAATCATATGCATGGGCCAACGCATTTTTGTGTAGTACAAGGATATGCATGGGCCAACACATTCTTGTCTAGTAAAAGGATATATATATGCCACCCCATTCTTGACTAATTAAATGATGTACATAGGTCTACCCACTCTTGTCTAGTTAACTCATTCACCCCTAAAGACACATTTGGACTGGTCTAAATCATTGATTTACAGAAGAGTCCATTATTTTTCAGGGGTAGATGAGTTAAAGGATATACATAGGCAGACACATGTTTAGTTAAATGATATAAACTTGGTAACTCAAATTTGTCTTATTACAAAACACACTTTCTTTTTTTGGCAATTCTGGAATACAAGAACTATAAAATGTTGGCTGTTTGGTTTGTGTATGTGCAAGTGTATGCTGTGCATGTCTGATTTGTATGTGAGTGCCTATCTGGTGTATGTGTGCATGTATGTCTGTATGCCTGCCTAGTGTATGCTGTGCATGTCTGATTTGTATGCGAATGCCTGTCTGGTGTACGTGTGCATGTATGTCTGTATGCCTGCCTAGTGTATGCGAGTGTCTGGTGTATGCGTGTGTGAATGGCATTCAATGGAAAAACCACATCATCTGTAAACAGAACCTAAAATGATCTTTTATCCCTTTGTTATATGGTATGTTAATTTCTCAGGACCAGATGATATGTAACTAATACTATTAATAGTGTATCAATATCTAGTATCATGGCACAATGCAGCGATAAGTATGTTCGCATTGTACACATGTATCTGGAGCAGATAAACAAAGCAAATTGATTGGAAGCATTACAGTCCCAGGGCTGTGAAACCGTATACCATGAATAACGAGAACCCATGAAATAAGCATACAGAAAGGGGAGGCAACTCTGAAAAATGAGGATTATGGTAGCCAAATTTTATATCATAACAGTCTCACATGCACAGAATGTGTTGAGACTACATGAGTAATTGGTTAATGCAAAGCCTGGTAAGGAAAATACAAATGAACAAACAGACCGGCATGATGCAGACAGAATCTAGCATGGAGCTATATAATAATAAAAAAAATGTAACAATGATAAAACTGATGAAAGGGCTTTACAATCACCTTAATACCATCCATCAACTGATTTAAGGGGTCAACTTTTGATAAGAACTTTTCAATCATTAAATACGAGTAGAGTTTGCTGGCAACATTTCAGGAATATAGGAGAAATTTTAATCTTTTATTTATTTTTTTCAAGTTTTGGAACACTCTTTAAGCCCCAGGTAATAAGCACTAACTGTTTTTTGTTACCCTAGATATCTTACTTTTGAAATCCTACACGTTAAATTAAAAGAGAACTGGAACAGTAGATTTTGTAAAATAGTTGAAAATGTATCTGTAGCAACGGAATGCATTAGGTCACCGTGACAATTTGTATTATTATATATTTATTATATACCATCTCTTTTCTCTAGCATTGATAGAACCAGTGCTATACTGATGGTTCAGTACAGAGTCTTTGATGAAATTGATGTTCTAGAGGTCTATCAACAAAACAAATAAATTGAATCCAACCATGTAATCATACAAAACTGAATACAGTAGAAAACTATAGTACAGTAGTATAGAGGTTAAGATGTAAGGCTATTTTAATTCTGTACTTACGCACCCTTACATTCTAGAAAGTCACCAAAAGATGTTCCATGTGAGAAAACAAGAAAATATTCCGAAATGTTCCATTCAGGTCACTAACACACAGTTCCAAATGTATGTACATGTATAACTATACCTGATTCGATCTATAAAATGATAGATCCCAAGTTATTCCTCTCTTCATCTCCTGTCCTTGTTCATCACATGTCTAATGGTTTCGATATTCACATTAACTATATTGCAAGTTCTCTATACAGTTAGATACCAGTTATGTTGATTAAATCCTGGAATGAACATCTGATCACATAAGATAAAAAAATAATGATTTTTTAAAAGTATCAAATGATATATATCCTCTGTTTGATAGTAAATAGAACAATACTATAGCTGGAATGGATCGTGAGTATACAGCTGTGTCGTTATTATCGTCACAAACATCTACCAGTATCCTGAAATAGGTATAAAACATCTGTTAATAAATACCATCATCCTCAACAGTGATTTTAAACAACCTGCTTCAAGAGAATAGGATTTAAACACAAGATATCTAAACAAAGATGTAAGAACAGACTACTATGTTGTAACTACAGCGGTCTTGTTTTACATTTATGTGCGATCTCATTCAGTGACCTAAATTCAACTTAACTTCAATAACAACAAATGCTAAATAGGTCACTTTAGGTTTCAAATGCTTGGCATCCAACTTACAGGTGATTTAATTTAAGTTTTAGCTGTCTTGAGTTTAAACATACAAAAATTAATCTAAATAATTATCAATACACTGGCTTTGTAGTTAAAAAACGTGTTTCTGTCTGAGAGAGAGAGAGAGAGAGAGAGAGAGAGAGAGAGAGAGAGAGAGAGAGAGAGAGAGAGAGAGAGAGAGAGAGAGAGAGAGAGAGAGAGAGAGAGATGACTGTTGGTTTTCATTCAACAATCACACATGCAAAGCAAACTGTCAAAAATAAGAAAATATCAATGGAAGTAGCAATCCACGAATTGATCAGAACAGTGTTATTTGTTCATCCTCATCTCGTAAGATTGAAAGTACTTGTAGTATTTTAAACATCAGGTGCTTACCATTGGTTACAATTAGACTGGCATGGGTTGGTTTAGTCAATGTTTATGAAATCAGACACAAGTTGACAACTTTTTGTTATTAGTTAAAGATGCATTAATGATTCTGAAGATTTATTTATTTTCTTTTTTATCAGTTTTCAGAGCTATCATTAAAATAATTTGGTGTTTTTTAAAACTGAAGGAATACGTTTAGTTTATTTACTGTGCCTCATATGAAAGTACTGTTGAATCATGGGATGGTATCCAACTCCTAGCAGGTGACAGTCAGTCTGCATTTATAAGACACCTTACCATTGAAGCAGTCCAGATGGTCATCGCTCATTATGTCTCTGATTTCTTCATAACCCAATGACATTCAGAAAGAAAATAATTGTTGAATACAGATTATTAAAGCTTGTTGATCTCTGATAATGAGGCTTGTCTTATTTCTTTTCTTTTTTTTCTTTTAAATTTTGTGAACAATTATATACCGACATTGAACTGACAAACGAACTCATTAAAAATTCACTATTCATTAGACAAGAGTTTAGTTGAAAGTCAGTATATTATCTGCAGTCATGTTACTGGTCGTGATTAAGACAATACTGACAGCATTTTTTAAAAGTTTTTTAACACTCAATCTTTTATCTACAACAAACTGCTGTCACGATTTCAATATCAAGCCATTATAGGAAGTTTCCTATTTTCGTGACCCAGTTGCTCTGACTTTTGCAAGGTCATTCTAGGTTAAAGTTAAGTTTTATGAAAGAATTTTTGTTCAGTTAAGAATTAATGATGTCATAAGATTGTCAAGAGAGCTGCTACTGTTTAGAGGTCTAACAAAGGGAAACTATTGGAGCACTTGCTTTACATACAGAAGGTAACAAGCTATGGTTAGGTTAAATATGAAGATTTAATCTGTCAGTGATATTTTTTTTTAATTGCTAATAGAAGAAAGTTCAAAGTTTTTCAAGATCTAAGTCAGTGACTTCTTTGGGTTTTCCATTATTTTCAGGAAAAGGGGGAGCCGTCCTGGCTCAGTCAGTAGTGCGCTCAACTCATGATTGTGGGGCCCTGAGTTCGAGTCCAGTCGACGGAAGGTTGGTTCCTGTCCTTCGGTTGAGACAGTAAAAACAGAGGTCCTGTGTCACAGTACATGTCCGCATGTTAAAGAACACTCACTTCATCTTCCAAAATTTGATTCATTTGAGAATTAATTTTCCACAAAACACAATTACAGGTAATGGGAATTCCATGCAAAGAAAATTGTCATATCGTATTGAAGTAGGTCATGTAGCTGACAACAAGTAATAAAGCTGTTACAAAATATTGTGTTTGATTTGCATATTCATTTTTGTAAAATTTTCCTTTAAACCCTTAGGGAAAAAAAACCAGGAAAGAAGTATGCTCCTGCACTTGATAGCTGTTGTTTTTTTTTTATATAGAATTGTGTCTGTAATAATCAACATAAAAATTTCAGATACCAAAATATAAATCTTCAGGATGTCCAGGATACATATACAAATCTGGTGAATATTGGACAAATGATGTCCCCATCTGACCATAAAAAATTATAAACAAGTCAAAATTTCTTCATGTATGATTATCTATCATTCTCAACTTGTATACAGATATAAAACAACTTCCGGTGGTCACTAAGTTCAAATTACAAGTATGGTAGACAATATCCGGTGGTCACCTAGTTCAACTTCCAGGTATTAAGTAAATTTCTGATAATATCCAAAAAAATTTATCTTCAGTTACAATTACCCACCCCTAACTTATTGCATTAGCAGGTGTGTAACTACCTTTGAAGCAGATGAAGCAAATGCCACATCTGATTTTTTTCCAATCTTTTTTTTTTTTTACTTGTATTTATTTACTGTAGTAGTAACCATACAAAGCAGATTTCCATTATATAGTTAGCAAGATGGAAATGGAGTAACCATACAAACTTCCTGTCATGGAAATGGAGGCCAACTTCCTGTCATTTTTTAAAAATATATAACATATACAGGGACATACATAATTACATATGCCTTGCATCATCAAACACTTGATGAAAATTAAAATCCTGTGGACATGTACATCTTCATTATGTGCATAATGATCCTGCAAAATATTAAAGCTATTGTAACTATAAGGAGTAATCCGAGTTAGCTGAACAAACCATGTTCCCTTTATGCAGCTAGTACAAAAAAAAGGACTAAGTTCAACTTACTGTTATTTTGAGAATATTTATAAAAAAAAAAAAGAAAGAAAAAAAAAGAAAAGAAAAGAAAAAGAAAATCCTGAAGACATGCACACCTCCATTACGTGTTTCAACATCCAGCAAAATTTTTAAGCTGTAGCTCTAAAACAGTTGTGTATAACTGGGTAAACCATGTACAATATATCTATATCCTGACAGATGGATGGACAAGGGTAAATTAATATCCCCACCACCATTTTGTAGCATGGGCATAAAAAAAATGATAAAAAAATAATTGTGTATGTGTATGTACTAAGAGACCTGATTTAAACATCCTTTTTTTTTTATCAATCATGAACTGTTCATGTTACCAGATTTCATATACTCACTTATTATGATTTTGTAGAAGTTATACCAGATCTACCTTTAGCCTTGTTTTGCTTCACCATGAGATTTTGAATTTGAACAAGCCTGGCAGATTGTATTACAGTTGGGCAAGAGGTATCACTGCCAGTTTTCACAGGTGTATGCGGGTTTGTCCTAGCATAAATAAGTACAACAATCATCAATAATTTACTGCTCAAGGGAACCCTTTAAAATGGATTTAGTATGGTACCAAAAGCCCCAAAGAATTACAATTATTGTTAATAAATATCCTTTACACAAATATTTATTTTCCCCATGGAATGATTTTTTCACTACTTCATGCCAAACAGACACAGCATACAGCCATGTTATCCTCAGATGACCCAAATCACTAACAGTTATGGGGTAAACATAGGGGAAACCCACTATACCAGAGAAGTTGAGGTTACAAGTAGATAACAAATATTTAACCAATGATTTATACATGTACAATTTAATTTTTTTTTTATCTCATCCAGTTAAAAGAGAGAAACTATCTGAATAGGGTATTTCCGTCTCGGTGACTTTTAAACAAACAGGAATAAAAAGGGGGAAGCTTTAGTTTCCCCATGTAACACCTCACAGGCATTCTTGCTGAGTCTTGTCTAGACAGTGTGCAAGAATGATTTTATCTGGGTTAGCATACCTAAATTAAAAGAAATTTTCCCTCTTATCAATACTGTATGCTTATGTGTTTAAAATAGTAAGACAATTGTCTCTTTATATCTGTTTTTAATAGCAAGATAATTATGTCTTTATACAGAGTAAACTTGATCAAGTTTAAATCTACATTTATATTGCACTAACTGGGGAAGAGTCAAAAGTCGTTTATACATATCTTGCACATTACAGCTGTAGGCTCCTACAGATCACTTGACTCCTGTTCCTGTTCAAACAGTGATACTGAAGTTTTGAGACATAGACGATATCTACTTGAAAATTAGGCATCAAGTTATAAAAGTCAACCAAAGACAAGGAGATGGTTTACTTTCAACTGACTAAAATAACCTGACCTACAAAACTATAAATAGATGGTTTCACCAGAATTTGGAAACAAAGAAAACTTAATAAGGGTATAGATTTACATCTACACCATAGTACAATGTATCTTTGAGGTACAAAAAAACACGGGATAGTTCATTGACATTGGATAATTCTAGCTTTAACTCATCAACTCCTGTGACCGCATATAGACTCACCCAAATCAATGAATAGTATGGTCTATTGTCATAATTCAGGGTGAAAAGGATAATATTGTATGTAAAATAATTGTACAAATGATGTTCTCAATAACACGCCCCTGAATTCTGACTGTGGACTTTACTATTCTTTGAAATGAGCGAGTTCAAATGTAGCTAGAGGGGATAACAAGTTAAAGGTGTACTTTCAAAGTTTGATTTGTGTAAGGTCAAAATTTTATTTTCCCCGAAACTGAAATTTTTGGTAATTACTAAATGAGTTGATAACCCTTTAAAGTCTACTTACCAGACAAGACTGGACTTACACAACAGAAAAGAGTATAACACTTGGTTTGTTTGTTTGTTTATTGTTGTTTAACGTCCCACTCAAGAATATTTCACTCATATGGAGACATCACCAAATGCCGGTGTCGGGCTTCAAATTTTGGCCTATGCTCGGCACTTACGGCCATTGAGCAGTGAGGGTTCTTTAACGTGCCGACACCTACTGTGACATGGGACCACGGTTTTTACTGTCTCATCCGACAGACAGGAAACCAACCTGCCGCCGGCTGGACTCGAACTCACGACCTCACAATCCAGAGTCGAGCGCGCTACCGACTGCGCCAGGCCGGATCTAGAACTTGGTTACCTAGGGCTAAGAGGTTAACAGGTATTAATACAGTTATACATTACATGAATTATTTCATGTTAGAAAATGACAAATAATTAGCCAAAATTTTATGAAATTCACTGAACGAGCACTTACTCGATGTACTAGAAGATCTGTAGCTTATCTTAGGAGAACATGAAAAACCAGAAAATGCAATGATAATATTTCAGATTCCACAACTTTTTCGGAGACCAACAACAAGATTCTATATCATGCAGTAGTATAGTACTCTTTTGAAGGAACTGTACATGTATGTTGAATTCTCAAGATTTTTTATTTTTTGTATTTTTAATAATGTTTTATGCCACACTTAACAGTTTTTCAGTTATATGGTGATGGTGGGTTTTATTGAGGTGTTATAATGTGTCCAGGAAGAGACCATCAACCTTTCGCAACTAAACTGGCAAACTTTCTAACAAAAAATTAGCTAAGGTCCCAGCCAGACTCAAACCTGCGCTGACCAGAAGTGAGACTTTTCATGGTTCTAAGTGCAATTTCTCTAACAATATGGCGAGGGAGGCCCCGAGTTAAAATTCAAAGTTCTTTGTTTAGACCGTATCAACCAGTAAGTCGGTAATAAACCTTAAATTCAGACTCGTACTCTGGAAAACACATAAAAAATAATAACATTGTAATCAAATACCAGACACACCAGGCATAATTACAAAAAATGCTGACAGTGTAAGTTGATTGAGACAATCACCAATTTGTCCTATGAAATATCCACTTAATGATAGGTTCATAAGAAACTACAGAGAACCATCTTTAAATATCACTAATCACTGCATTTAACTAAACCAAGTAAAATTTCTGCAATTACTATACCTTGAAAGTGGGGTATCAGT
The DNA here is from genome assembly GCA_030159075.1 of Atrina japonica. Classification (NCBI taxonomy): domain Eukaryota; kingdom Metazoa; phylum Mollusca; class Bivalvia; order Pterioida; family Pinnidae; genus Atrina; species Atrina japonica. Next base: position 681,617 of record BROG01000321.1, on the reverse strand, counting down.
GAAATTCTCATTTGTAGCCTATTATATCCTCTCTTTTTGAGTCAGTTAAGGTTTTAAACAGTGCTTACATATCAACAAAATACATGGAGAATTTGGCCAGTTCATCAACATACATATAGGTTTGACTATGATTGTATATTTCCCTTTTCCCAAAAAGCAGCCAGCAATCTGACTGAAATATAGGCAGTTTCAAGACAACATAAAAAGGTATCCTTAACAAATACTAACATCTCTGGTCAAGATAATTCTGTTGTGTGTGTGTGTGTGTGTATATATATATATATATAGACTAAAATAGGAGACATGTTATCTGAAATTTAAGTGTGACAGGGACAATAGGACATGTGTTGTAATTTATTTCACACAATGTGTTGGTACTCTTCATAATATTACAATGAGATACTGTAGGTGCAAGCATGTGGTCTTATCACTTCCTGTTGGTTACACCAAAACACTTCAGACAGACATTCATTTTAACATGTACTCCAATACAAAAGTCAAAGTGCTTCACCTATTTTTTTTTTGTCTAGTCATCTTTATTTGTATGTCAATTACAATCTGCTTTTGCATTTCTATAACTATTTATGTATCAAAACACCAATCTAAGGTGTGCAATAGTGCCTACAACATCATTATACTATATGATGCTACCTGATGTAGCACATGACAAATATAATATCAGGTGCATGTGTACAGGCCTTCAAGCCATATGTCTCTGTTTGCTTATCCCTATATTTAGAATTGTTGATGATCTGACAATTTAACAAACACTTGATGACTAACTTCACCTGTCTGATGAGGATTGTATAAGTAGAACTTGAGTCATCTCAGCTCTGCACATTTTGGGGGTTTGCTGTACAGGTGTGCAACTGAAAGTCATTTAAGTGTTAACTTTAAACAGAATACTTTATATTTGATCGTTTCTTTAAATACAAACTACAGATATCGCTTCAGAAATTACTTGCTAAAATAACACCAAAATATTTCCAACCCCACCCAAAGAAAGAAAACACCAAAAATATCAAGTTGAAAAGAATTCATTAATTAGATGTATATATGAACTAAGCAAACAATAGTAAATCTTAACAAAGCTGGTTTTGCACTTTTTAATAATATGAATTTGAAATTTAACACAAAGTGTAAAAAGATAAACATTTAAACATTTTTTTTTATACAATTATACATGTCTATAAAGTACATCTATAAAGTACATCAACTCGATTCCTGTGTAGCACCCCCAGACTTGTATTACAGTACAGAATTAATACTGTTCCCTCAAGGATCTCAATATTTTACTTGTACTTTATACTTTAGGACCCTGCACTCACTTGCATCTGAGATAAGCCATGATTATAAGCAATGTGTGCATGTATGCATGCCTCAACTAGCGGTAGGTCAAAGTTCAAGGCCAACTTATGAGATAAAAAAATTTTGAGAATGGTTGTAATCTCTTAATCAGTTTTTTGAATTAAAGTATCTTCAAACATCAACATTTTTGTTCCTTTTTGTCAAAGGCAGCTTGTAATCGAGACAATATGTACACAAAAGTCACGCAAGTGGATCAGAAGACAGGAGGCTTCAGTATTTTGTAAACAAGTGCAAGTTTTATTATGGTTTCTGTTGTGGTTTCAAAGATTAAAGGAAGTATACAGTAAGTTCTGCACACTGGCAGTATATAAAGCATGTTATTTTATTGACATATCACATATAAAAGGAAATATAACATTTCAATACTGCAACATCACAGCTTCATAGTGATGTTATATACACTGTAGAAGTTTGACATTTTCTGCAGTCTGTCGCTGTAGCATGTTTTCATCATGATGTTGTTTTACTGTGCAGTATGATTTTTAATTTATGGATGTGGAGTGAATAAATTTTGTGAGAGAAATTTTAAGAATATGATCTTATTTTGATAATGTACAAATAAGAGTTTAGAATGAAAAACTTGAATAAATCAATATATTCTAAATACATGTATAGTTGATTGTAATTTGTATACACAATGTTTCCTTTCCGTTTCATATCAAAAGTTGCATATTCATTTGTTCTCTGACAAATGTTACGTATAAACTCATCATGAAAAAGGAGATGAAAATGTGCTAATTCATTTGATAAAAAATCCAAATTGTAAGTTGGACCAACATTTTTGGCTGTAAATGTGTAAATTTTGACACTTTGATTTAAACTATATGTCAACACAGGTTCTGTGAAGGAGGTTTCTGCATTGAAATTGTCTGTAAAATCATCCTCAACGCTAACATCTGATTCTGAATCAATATCTATCTTGGATTCTGTTTCTGAGGAAATAGAGTTTACAGGTTGTACACATGCAGTATCATTATTCGAATCGGATATCAAAAGGTAATTTTAGAGTCAGTCAGTGTTGAAAATATTTAAAACACTTTGAAGGGATTCTGAGATGCATAAGCAGCAACCATTTTTCAACAACTTTCATTCACCAATTTCAAAATAATAGCACCGTGGTAACTTGTTTATTTTTGCCAACATCCATTACTTGTACACATGATAACATAGACTAAATCTCATATAAACTCTTGTTACAATCGTGATTTCTGGTCATAAACTGAAACCATAACCTTGCTGAAAGTGAAAGAGAAACACAGTGGTTTATGACATTCATGTAATCGGTGGTTGTACTTCTACTGAGCGATTGTGGACATTATCGTGAGTAGTGAACAATGAATTTAGCAGGCGTTTTTTCGACAACATCATAATGTTAGGGTTAAAACACACACACTTGTTAAATGATTAACCCATTTACCCTAAGACACATTTGGACTGGTCTAAGTCACTGATATACAGAAGAGTCCATTGTTTTTCAAGGGTTGATGAGTTAAAAAAGATAAATCATCAAGGATCAGGTGAGCTAGGAATAAGTGCATTCGTCTGAAGCAATTTTTTCTAAGCCATTAACTGATCAAATCATCGATGTTCTTCTTCCTGTTTGAAGGGTAGCATTTATTGGAATTTTCTGGTCAATAATAACAGGAAACTGCTCTTTAGCGATGTAGGAATGTCAATTTTCTGTCTAGACTAACACTTGCAGAGATCTGTGAATGTATTAGAGCAGAACTTTTGTAGAAGCCATTAGACAAATTAATAGTTGTGTAACAGTACATATATAGGAAGGAGATTAATGACAAGATGACACCAGGAAAGAAGGCTGTATATAATGACAACCTCATTTACATCTCCAATCCACCAAAATTTGTACAGGGAATTAAATACATCACAATCTGTCTGCCAGCAATCATTGGTTTTAATTTCCATCCCTTATTTAGTGTGATTATCCATTTGAGCCTCTACAAACTCTAATACATAGAAATGATAGGAACTTGAAGAATTGTCTGTCAAAGATTATAGCCAAGGGGAAATTTATGTTAGGTTCTTTGTCTGAGCAATATCCGAGATTTCTTCAAAACAGTTAGTATGTATTCCTTAACCAAGCACTAAGCATAAAAAGTGAAAAACTCGGGTCTTTAAGTTGAGATGCAACGAGGCTCGATTTTACAGTATAGATAAATGTAAACCCTTAATGCTCGAATATAAGCCCCCCCCCAAAAGCAAAACAAATACAAAAACACACACACACACAAAAAAACAACAAACCAAAAGCCCACAATTCAGAAATCTGAGCAGTTCTCCAATAACTGATGACATCTCCATGTGATTTTATCTTCATAAGAGGAAAATTCAAGTTAGTTAGTTACAAGGATACTTGTACTATTTGATGTGGTGAGCTCAGTATGCTTAAAAACATAGGTGTTGATTTTGACCATACATAGTCCAACAACAATGCCCCAATCTTATCATAGCTGCTGCTATTTTGTTTAGAGCGCAAGTCTTTGAGAGTCATCAATTGGATATGTGTATTGGAGAACAAAATTTTGCAAGAGGAACTAAATTTGTTGTGTGGTCGTTATGGTGGCTGCACCAAACTCTCAATCCCCTTTTCCACCAACAACGGCTATTCTATGACATAACTTCCATTTAGAAACATAGAAAAAACAAATTTTTTCTTGCATGTTGGTGAGGTTAGGTATAAGAACATGGGGTGATGGACCAAATTAACCACAAATCTCTGATTGGATTCAAGGACTATTTCCAAACACTCAATTTGGCTATGTCTCATGACTGTTGAAAAAATGAAAATCATTCTTTGAAAAACAAGACATGGAGAAATAAATAAAACACGTTTTTTCACTCTTGAAACTGATGGTAAATAGTCATTTTATGGAACTTGAATAAAATATGGGTGCCATCAAGTTAAAAAACTAACTTGATATATAGTGCAGCACTGGTGTACAACCTTTTTAGAATACAGGTAAATCAAGACAAGCTCTCTGCAACCCAAGTGCAATTTTAAACTTATGTTTTGCCGCTGGGCTTAAATGAAGTTATTAGTAATTTGCAGCAGATACACAATAATGTTTCTCCCAAAATTAATTTTTTTTTTTTCACTCTCTTTAAATTCAGGTCACTAGTTACACTTGATTTTAATGTCATAAAAAACTCAAGAACTACATTTTTAATGTCTGCATTGTGAGATATATGTGAATTTTTACACATTATTTTTTTTCTTAACTAGCCACGATATTCAACGACTTAATTTAGTTCCAATAAGAAGCATTCCTTCAAGCTAGTTGTTTTAGGGCTGTTGTACAAGCTTTTTCTTCTTTAATTGAATTATATATATCTTGAACAGGTTCTTTCACAAAATTTCATTAAAAACATATTTTTTTTTTTATCATAAAATATTTGTTTGCTGACAAATTTTTCATATCACCTTGTTAAAATTGCATTCCTAGACAATGTGGGCATGAGAATGAGCATGAGAATTACTTAAGTCTATAATTTTACTTAACTTTTGCTAATCCTGAAATCTGATTGGCTGGGCAGGCCAAGTTGAAAGTGTTCTCAGACTTGAGAGAAAATTCTCAAGTTTTATCAGGCAAACTTACTCACATAATCAACACATAAGTAAGTGCTTATAGAGTTTTAGTGCAAAATGTTCTAGACTTCTGAAATATTAAGGTTATAAAGGAGAGTTCAGGAGCTCTGAAAAACTTAAATGTTTAAGAGTTCAGGTTAGGACTGCCCTCCAGCTCTGAAACATTTCTGTAGAGTTCTACCAAAAATGTTCTTGAGCTGCTATACATTTCAGTGTTAAGTGTTTGGGTTCATACCACCATTTATCATTGTGAAAGCTTTTCTATTATTATGAACCTTTTGATCTGTCTTTTTGTTTAGTGTTATGAAAAGTAGAAAATGATGTTAACTTTAGTCAATCAATATTCAGAAATTGGAAATCATAGATGAATAAGGAATATGAAAGGGTTACTGTATTTGAAAGGTGTTGTATATCACACTTTTTCCAGTTATATGATAGTTTCCAGCTTTAATGGTGGAGAAAAATCCACAACTAAATCGAACTTTCTCACATACAAACATGAAAGGCAGAAAGACTTTTGAAATGTAAAAAGAATCTATTGGAATTAGGAATATTAATGGTTGAAAAAAGAAATCCTCAACTTTGTTTTGACTATATCACATATTTTGTGATAAAACATTTCCTCAGAAGTCTAGACACACAAAGTGTGTATCTGTTTCAAACAGGTTTTCTGTGTTATCAATATCTATAACTCTTAGAAATGCCCCAAAATAAACATACCATTCTCCCAGTTACAAATGCAGACCTTTCTAAATTGGGATTATGGCGAATAACCTCCATAGTGCTTGATCAGCTTGGTTATACTAGACAAAAACAAGATCTGTGAAGTCTGCATTAGAAGATCAAAGATATTATCAAGAACCACAAGTTGCTTCAGAGATGATTCAATATAGCTGCATCAATCAATACACACATCTGACAGAAGATATTACTATGAACACAGATAATCAGTCATATATACATTAGTCTCAATAAAGTATTGCTAATACAAATGTTTTACTGCAGTCATTGTTAAACCCATGACAATTCTGTAATGGCACCAACATTCCAAGGACTTGCTCTAGATCTGGGGGTAAAGTAAGTCCATCACACAACTATACACCTGGAACCACACTTATCATTCCAAATATCTTTGCTGGAGACCTAACAAAGTGGAAAGTAAAGACCCTTAAAAGCAAAACAAGAAATTCATTATGTTAGCCTATGACCTGGTTTCTGGACAGATGACCTTGGGAATTGGTGAATTTGAATTCAATATTTTTGTTTTACTCAACACTCACCAATCAATATAGTCATATGGTGGTAGCCACAGTTACAATGTATCCGAGAAGAGTCCACTGGCCTTTTGCAAGTAACCTTGCAGAGAAGATACACTGTAACCAACATATGTGCATGTGCACCCATAATTGACGACTGAGCAAGTGAGATAAGCACCAAAACTGCTGAACTTTTGAAATCTGCATGAAACAATTCAAGCATCAGTTACTACAAATGTTTGATCGCATAATTAGATCATTTGAAATTCTATGTAAATGGTTTCATACCTTACAACTTCATTAAAAAAAAAATGTTCCTTTTTAAATTATTCTGTTTCAAATTGCTGATTTTGTCTACTTTTACATGATCATAGAAAATACTTGGCCCTTTTCTATTCACAGATATAATACACATGCATTTTTAAAGACATAGGTGATAGCTGTTAATTGTTTTATCTATAAGTCTGTAAAACATTTTAGACTTTTATTTTATATTTCCTACAACTCGGAAAAATCAGGACAAAAGAGTTTTAAAGGGGCATTAGCTGTGTTTACCAAAAAATTATTTCAATTTTTCCTACTTTTACTTCCTGTACATAAACAAATAAGAACTGGCATAAAAATCTTATATTCCTGTATATATTTTGCGAAAATATGGTCAGGTCCAGTGTGGTTTGCATATATAAATAGTAAGACTGAATTAATCAGTTGCAAGGGATAAAGTGACAAACTGGGTTTATAAAGCAATTTTCATAAAATAATAAAGGAATTTAAGAATTAATATGCCTGTGTATATCTCTTTTTGTTATTGTATATCAATTTAAGTAGTAAAATGGGAAGAAATTTTTGGGGAAAAAAAAACAAAGCTAATGCCCCTTTAATTTTGCAGACTTTTTCTTGCAGAAACACCCAGCACCTCATCTTCTAAAGTACATGTATATAGGATAGATTAATTATGATAATGGTGTCAAATTCTTTAATTACTTGTCTTCTATAAACAGAAGAATAAAATATCTATAACTATGATCTAAGTCACTTGTTTGGAAGGTTCAAGTTAATCTAAAGAGTATCTGATATCTAATCGACTAAAAAAAATCAGCCTGAAGATTTTAAATCAGTTTTTGTAAAGTAGGAATCTATAGAATAAAAGTTACAGTTACTTGATAAAGCAATCAATCTGAATTGGTTATTTGAATGTTCAATTAATGGTACCATTTAATCTTCCTCAGTTGCAAAAAAAAAAAAAATAAAAAAAATAAAAAATAAAAAATGTCGAAAAGCTATTTGAACACGAATGAAATAAATCAGGCTATAAATTTTACTCCAATATTTGAATGAAGTTGAGCTTTTATGGCTTTATGGCAGCATTTGATATACATCACTGTGTTAGCAATCTTCTGATTTCTACTGTGAAAATAGCATCATCCTTGTATGTTGATTAATGACACTGTTTTATATGATAGCCTATAACAGTTATTTTTCTGCCTGCAATTTCAGACTTGACATTTCTGTCTAGACAAAATATAATGTGTTATATATTAATGATACGAACATGAATGGAAACTTACTTCAGATCAATAGTTGCTGATAATGAAAGCTTAGAATGGCTAGAAAGCAGAATGCACCAAGAAGTAGATAATCCAGTTACAATGACCTAAGTGTAGTTGATAGTGTGGGTTAATGAACTACAGTGAAACCCATCTTGAAAGACCACTGTCATAAAGGACCACCTGTCTTATCTTGAAAACCACTCGGTTAAATAATCACATAGATAAAACCTCTTTTGAGAGATCACCTGTCCTGTAAGACTGCATTTCACTGGCAGGCATAGGTCATACTTAAGTGATAACAACACACTATAAGGTCATATGACAGTGCCCTATAAGGTCATAGCTTGGTGATGATAGCATCCTATAAGGTAATAACTTGGTGATGACAGCACCCATAGGGTCATATCTCAGTGGTGACAGCGACCTATAAGGTCATAGCTTGGTGATGACAGCAGGGCAATTAATGATATTTTTTCAATTAGCAATATTTTGTTTTACTAATTATTGAAAAGTTCTTTGAATGAGCACCTAGAACAGGGCCAGTGATTTTCTGTTTCAGATTTGCTTCAATTCTGTTTTCAGTTTTGGTGATTTCCGTTTTTTCTGTTTTCATAAGAAAAAGAACTAAAAACATACTTTAGATGAAAAATATTAAACAATACAGACTCATAATCATACTTTTAATATTCTGCCACACCTATTTAATGATAGATTTAAGTAGGGAATTAAATAAGACATATACATGTGTATGCAACACTGTATGTTTTTATGATTTTAAAATATTTGATAAATAATAAGTTTGTAGGCCTATAATCATAAACATGTACATGTAGGTAACAAGTTTTGTTGGAAATTGTACAGGTAATTTCTAATTACTTATTTTTGCTTGAATTTATCACCTAACTTAGAACAAGTCTGTGATGTTTTATTTGGTGTTTTTTACTTTAAATAAACTTATAAAAAAGACCTACATGTACATGTATTTAAGTTTTAGTCTTTTAATTTATTGTATTAACACTAGGGTAATCTATATTATGCTGACAGATTCTGCAAAATTAAATATCACCATCTTCACAAAGATACCATGGAAACTATCAACCCATGCTGATGTATTTATTTTTTAAATGGGAGGAAGTCTCCTCTTTTTACATACATGTTTGTGTCTTCAGCCATCGTAGCTCGCTGTCAAAAACATGAAGGTGTAAACACGTGTTTGTGATGTAACAAAAACCGGCTGTCTATTGAGCGGTATGTCCTAAAAAGTCAGGATGGATTATACATTGTGAAATTTTACAATAAATATATATATAAAAATTTATATATATATATATATTCAGAAATTGAAATAAACAATATGAAAACCTAATTCAAGATATCATATTAAAGCTATTTTTGTTTTAGAAGACATCAGATCGGCAGATGTCAGTCAGTACTGATGTTGAGACAACGGAATTGATTGCTCTTATTTTTCGATGTCTAAATGTAGGCTAATAGATCTACGGGATAAAATAGTAATTGATGTAAAATTATGTGAGGAAATATTTTAAATAAACAAAGAATTGAAGTTTATAACACACGGAAAGAAAACACTAGTTCACAATTTAATAAATTCTATCTCATGTTGGAATTTTGAAAGATTTTTCAAAAACGCAAATTCCGTTTCAGATTGCCAATTCCGTGATTCTGTCTGTAAATTCTGTGATCGCGGAAAGTCACTGGCCCTACTAGAACACACAAAGTTTACTGATATATCTGGAATTTCCACTAATCTAATTTCGTCATGAGATTCCACTGTAAAAATGTCTTTATTTAGAAGCTAACAAAAAGAGATGAAAAAACTAGAATGCCCTGTGAAAAATTGTTTTGCTGAACAGTGAACAGACAGTTGCCCAACCAAGCAAATTTGCATCCAAATATGTTTTATTTTACATTTGGTACATTAAATCAATATAGGATGGTCTGAATAAAGATATGTATTGACTGAATTTGAGAAAATACAAGCAAAAACATCTGACACCTGTTATTTCATACTGGAAAATAATTAAATCAATATCTGGCGGTGGATATTCACAAAAATATCATTTCCCAGTCTATTACTCTATTATGTATGTATAATATTTCATATCATTTACAAGTCGATCACTGAAATTGCACTTCCAATGCATACATTGGTCAAGTGATTCTATATAACGTGTGACACTCCATCCTATCATAGAGTATGTACAGAATGTTGAACCCAGTTTAACCAATGCTGGACAAGCAAAAGCTAATGGACAAGCAGACATATGTGTACAAAGCCTTACCATATGTCACATCATTTGACAAGTGTTGAAAGCAGTTAAAATTGCTATAAAAAACCAAGTGAACAGAATGATATAACCACAGCAAACACATATCAGTATAGTATACCTCTAAGCCCAAATGGTGCTGTAGTTTGTCTTCACAAAGCTGCATCTATAATAAACACAAAAGAAAATAAATATAATGCCAATCATAAAAACATTGTAATAACTCGTTTGAAAATTCAATCATACAAAAAACAGCAATCCTTATTTTCAAGCTTATAACATGCTCAAGGTGCACCCTCATCTTCAAGCTAATAACATACCCTAGGTGCACCCTTATCTTCAAGTTCATAACATGCTCAAGGTGCAGCATTATCTTCAAGCTTATAAGATACCCGGGGTTATCTTTAAGCTTATAAGATACCCTAAGTGCACTCGCATCTTCAAGCTTATGACATACCCAGGGTGCACCCTTATCTTTAAGCTTATAACATACCCCAGGTTATCTTCAAGCTTATAACATACCCTGGGTGCACCCATATCTTCAAGTTTATAGCATACTCAGGGTGCACACTTATCCTCAAGGTACACATTTACCAGAAAGAGTAAAGTGTCTTTATTCCAGCATTATTTAATTTCACTTGAAACTGACTAAACTTTGCCTATGACAAACAGATGCTAAAGTGACCTTATCCTTGAAATGACCTTGGTGCAATGAATTTCAAAGAATTATTTGTTTATTACATGTATAACTATAAATACAATTTGTTGCAAAATATATCAAAGTAGAGAAGAAGAATTTCAAAGAATACATTTTTTTTTTTACCATACCATTTAAACCCCGGAGAAGTAAGCTACTGACATTGACGATTTTTGTTAAGTCTAGAGATGATGCATATAAAATTCCATTGATTTTCCATTGAGTAGGTCCATTGATTTTTGAAAAGTTGAAATGTTAAAAAGTTTATATTCAAAGAACATTGTTAAACTGCAATAGATTGTAACAAGATCATAAAGTCACTGCAGTCTGTCTCTTCACTTTCATACACCTGAGCCAAGTTTATACTACCTTTCCCTTATATAATGACTGTAATCATATACAAGTACAGACAACCTTAATGCACAATTAGACATTACATTCTTTCAAAATGTGGGATGTCTGTTGCATCTACTTCAAACCCAGCTAAGAACATCTATCAGTCAATACTCACATACAACCCAATGATATCTAATTGCATTAGTCGTCTATGTGACATTTTATCAAAGAGTCGTAATTGATACGATTATGGATATGCAAATGAAGATCTACTATGTAGATACAACGCCAAGTCTAGACATTTCTAATGAACTTGGATTATACAGACATTTCCACATAAAAGGAAACATCCTAGAGACCGAGATCAAACTGGAACCCTACTTTATCACCGTCTCACAGGAAGCTTGATTATCAGTGATAACAAGCGAGAGATTCTTTGGAAACTTTAGCACTATATTTATCTAAAGGATTTATAACTTGGAGGAAAGAAAATAAAAAATGAATGATCTAAACTGAACATATAAATTGTAGCATCATTAACATACCATATACAATCTTTGAATGAGTGGATTTTAAACAAAAATATTTTACAAGAAAAATAAAATTGTCACAAAAGTTTAGTATCCATTAAGCATATCTAATGCAATTAATGCTGAAACTATGTTGTTTTTAACTCATCAATCCCTGAAAAACAATGGATTATTCTGCAAATTCATGACATAGACCAGTCCAAATGTGTCTTTAGGGGTAATAGGTTTAGTCAACAAATAAGTCATCATCGGCTATAGAGGGAGTCCCAGGTATTTTGACTTGCCAAATGTACCTGTCCTTGGTATGACCTACCCAAGGGATAACTTGTCATACATATAACCTGTCCTTGGTATAACCTGTCCTAGGACTAATCTGTCCTTAGTATAACCTGTCCTAGGTGTAACCTGTCCAACGTATATCCTGTTCTAGGTATAACCTGGCCAGGTTTCAAACCTGAAATCTATTGGTTGATAAGCTAATGCTTTAACATAGAACAAAATCCAGCTGTACAACAGCAAGGAACATATGACCTGAAATGATCCCATCTTGTAACATGAATATATGCATTTCCATATGTAAGTATATGATTAGAGGTAATTTGACTAAAATGTTGTATACCTTGCCTGTTTGGTAAAATGATATACAGGTACTATCAGGTACATTGATCACTGATGACAGGCGCGAGCTATATTTAGGCAAGCATGTGAAATAACATGATATAATTATGAATATGTTATGACAACATATTTGAATGACACTATGTCAGCAAGAGCTAACGATACAACTTTGTCAACATTCAAGAAGACTGCAGTAACTATAGCTGTGATAGTAAAATTAAACCTGAAGATCTCCTGGGCCTGTATAGCTTGCCTGACTTACAATACACACCTAAAACTTGAAAGGATTACATCACTTATAAAATGTAACAAAGCCATTATAGGCCTTTTCATGATATTTGACACTAAAATGTAGAAAAATCATTTTAAGAACCATAGTCGATAATAATGTGGCAGCTAAAGTGTATATACCCAAAGCCAGTGATTTTTTTTCTGTTAATGTTGAGCTGTAGTATTCAGGCTGGATCTTGTAAACTATGGGGACAAAGATTTTTTAAAGAATTACATTTGGCACTAGGGATTTGAAACAAATCTCTTCTACAGATTACTGAAGGTACCAAGTAAATGCTGGAATGCATTTGTGTTACTATACACCAATGGTATTGTATTGTTATCAATGAAACACATGATCTATATCTTGTTTAAGTGAGAAATCTTGGTGCTCCAATTCCTTCAAATGGGAATTTAGCACAATTCAGTTGAATTGGATAAGAGACAAAATGTGACAAAAATAAAATATATCAAAAGATAGAATGAGTCAAAAGAAGTCAAGTGTCCATCAATCCTTACAAAATTGCAAACTCTTTAACATTTTTAAAGGCAGACAAACTTATGCTATTCAACTGGTCTTGTTTGCTATTATTTCAATCGGAAAAGGTAATACATGTACATCCTATGAATTATAGTAAAACCTGCTCTAGCCATCATCTGTGTATAAAGACCCCCTGGTCACAAATACTGTTTTTTGCTGTCCCCAATAGTATAACTTGTGCACAAATCATCCTCTATATAAAGACCAGCTCCCTATAAATACTGGTTTTGTTGTGTCCCTTAGGGGGTCTTTATATGAGCTAGTGACTGAAAAAAGGTTTCTTATGATATAACTGATGAAAAGCCAGGAAACAAGGTATTTTGTCCAATGAAATAGTTCTTGATTTTGTAGATTTTTCGTGGTGTAAAGCAAAAGAGTTCCTCTCACCCGCTCTCATTCTAATATTATAAATCTGAAAATCCATATGTATGCTCAAGTTTCTGAAAGCATAAAAGTACCAATTTCTCCCTAAATTGTCCCAAGGACCTTTTCTCAGCCAAATATAGGTTTCACTGTACATCAAATATGTCTCTGTGAATACTGTATACCTAGAAATGTTCACTCCATTTTAATTTTAATTTTTAATTTTAATTTTTGCCATTTCACCTGTAGATGAGAGGGACGAATTTAAAGCTAAATAATTGAAGTACAGACATACATGTACATGACATGCATCAGACAATGGTGATTTAGGGCAAATTTAAGACAGGGCAAACATGTTTTCTGTCTTAACGTACCCAGTGTCAAAAATTTCCAAGGGCAAAAATGTCCACGTATACAGTATGCTTTACTCGGATAGATTGAAACACAAAATTTACATTGGTTTACGGGCATTATGAGATTTTGGGGAAATTAACCTCAGTCAACATATACAAAGAGATTGAAAACAAATATTACATTTAGGTAACAAGCAATTTGTAAATTGCAAAACGGAAGTATATATGACAATTAACAAAGTGTACCATGTAAAAAGAATTGAAAGTTGATAAAGTAAAACCTGCTTTAGTGACCACCTGTGTATGAAGACCCCCTGGTCACAAAGACTGTCCCCAATAATTTCATTTGTGTACAATTCAACCTCTATATAATAAGACTACCTCCCTATAAAGACCAGCTTTTTTGTGTCCCTAAGGAGGTTGTTATATACAAGTTTCACTTAACACAGATTTAGCACCTGTAAACTATGAACACCTGAGTACATCAAATATTGGAAGTGTTGGGTTTTCTGAACATATCGTCCCAAATCTTCATAATCAAAGTAAGTAGCAATCAGTTGATTTTGAGGAAAAAATAATAATTCAATATCTTAATTTAAACAAATAGATCAGGTACTAACATATTTACAATATATCACAGAAATGAAAACAAAACTTCAGTTAAAAGAATGCTTAACCTTTCTCACCAGTTCAATGAAGAAAATCTGTTTGACTGACCTAACAGAAGAGAATGGCTAAGATATCAACAAAAAGAAGATGCCATTATTTTTGTTAACAGACCAGAAAGATTGTGCCTACATCAGGATAACACAAATGATGTCAACATTGACATCAACAAAGAACTCAAAGTCTCAACTGAATAATCATTCTTTAAAAAAACACCAAATCTGATGATATAAAACAGTATATCATGACCTTTATATAAAATTACTGATCACTCCTTCTCTCTGATCAGTTTAAAAGAAGTTGCTAATAGACCTTTTTTTTAAATGAAGTGTTTCATACTCTTCAGAGTTTTGTCAAAATAGTTTGTACTCACTTGACTTCAAGAGAAAGTCTGGCAATATCACTTCCAGGGTTTTGTAATATACACATGATTACATTCACAGATATCTTGTTTCTGTTCATCAGTGAGGAATAAAGTTTAGATAAATGTTATTTCTTGTAAAAATGACAAGTATCATCACTTTCCTGCAGCCTGTTTTCCAAATGGGTAGCTTTAGTAAAATCCATATAACCTGGTGGGGGGGGGGGGGGGGGGGGGGGGGGGGGTCTTGTGAACTCTTTCTTGACCTGGTTAAGTTTAAATTTTAGGTAATAAAGCATAACATTAAAATTACACTGACACTTGTCACCATACATAAGAGAGTAAGTATCCAGTGAGAAATAAATTGTTTTTCCCATGCAGCTTGTCATAACCGAAAAGTAAGTAGAATCATCCGCATGACAATCAAAAGGTTACACTGCCCCGCCAGTCTTATGTGAATCGGACAATAGCACTGCATAGTATCCATATTCCATGTTATATTGACAAAATACTTAATTCATCAATTCCTGAAAAACAATAGACTCTTCTATAAATCAATGACTTAGACCAGTCTAAATGTGTCTATAGGGGTGAATGGATTAACTGGAGGTAATGCAGTCCACGTCTTTCTCCGATACTCTAAAAAGGCATATTGACCTAACAACTATTACATACCAAGTTTTTGATTTGATAAGTACAAGAATTTATCTTGTGGTAAAATTACACTTATCTTCTCATTAGATCTCAAGAAATTCATAATTTCAGAACTGTAAAATAGATCCAATTTCTTTGTTATCAGCTAATGATACTACATTTTAATATATAGCAAGTGCTTAATGGAATGATTTTAACACAAAATATTTCGCAACATGAAGCATTCTCAACCTCAATATGTTTATACTATTTGGAGAACAGAAGAACTAAATCTTCCTGGTTTAACACAAACCAGTGAAAGGCTTACACAACCATGAGTATATGTTATCAAACAAAGGAGGCCACATACAATACAAGTATAGGTGTTTGTGATGGTGCTTGTTTGGTGACAGAGACTTGGGGTAGAGAGGTTGGAATTGTCTGTTTAGGTCTGGAAAGTTGAGGAACTTCCATTATGTCAACTGTGTCTCTTTGATTTGGTGACAATGAGAGCAAGCAAATCAGATGATATAGTTATGTATGGGATAAAGTAAAAATACAAATATCTGTGGTAGATTTTTAAAATCCTTAATTGAATCTATTTCATGAATAGTTTATTTGCCTTTTATTTAAGGTAAATAAGTGGAAGATAAAAGGATTTCAATTTTGCAAAACAAATCTTGAAGATGACAAGTGATTAACGCTGTGTCAAAAAGAGATCAGTAAACTAAGCACAAATTAGAAATACAGTCATATAATATCAGTAAAATATACTATCTAGTCTCTTGATTTCCAAGACACTTGGGCATTCAGCTTACAAGTGGAGGTCAAAAGCTTGATTCCCAGTGACAGAACATACTTCGGACTTATAAAAAAGGTATTTACTTACCTTTGCAAATAGCTCTGCATAAGAAGTGAGCTATGTCTTTCACATGAAACTTTGCATGCCAATTGTTGGGGCATTTCAATTAACCCTCGCTGCATTGTTGTCAATCCGTAGCACAGGTAAAAATTTGTGGCATTTAAAGCTGGTGACAAAGCCATATAATTGAAGAATTCTTAGTGGGATGTATAATTACAACAACAACAACAAACTTATCTTTGTAATTCCAGACAACAAATGCTACCATGGCAGACTATGTACGAGTTCTAATTTTTTATTAATATAAATGAATGTGCCATGGTCAAGTTACCCATGATAAAGCCCTATCAAAATGTGAACATGGTCACCACTGCTAATCAATGGTAATCATGATTGTGAAAATAGATGACTTTGACTTAAAGGGTAATGTTTTACAGACAATATATAATTTTATGTCTGACCTTAACAGGTAAACAGATATTGTCTGAGGTTTGATAAAAAAACAATGTCTGAGGTATGATCAACACACACAATGTCTGAGGTAACATAATGTCTGAGTCTTCTGATAACACAATGTCTGAGGTAACATAATGTCTGAGTCTTCTGATAACACAATGTCTGAGTCGTCTGATAACACAATGTCTGCAGTAAAATATTGTCTGTGGTTGACTATACAACACACAATCCTGAGGTTGTCTGATAACACATACGATGTCCGTAGTTGTCTGATCAATACCATGTCTGAAATTGTCTGATTAACACAATGTCTGAGGTTGTCTGATCAACACACAATATCTGAGGTTGTCTGATCAATACAATGTCTGATCAATGTCCAAGGATTTCTGATTAACACAATGTCTGAGGTTGTCCAATTAACACACACGATGTCCACGGTGTGTTAATCAACACAATGTCTTAGGTTGTCTGATTAACATAATGTCCGAGGTTGTCTGATCAATACAAATGTCTGATGTTGTCTGATTAACACAAAGTCTGAGGTCTGGCAGACGAAAACACAATGTCTGAGGTTGTCTGACAAACATTCAATGTCTGAGTTTGTTTGACAAACACACAATTTCTGAATTTTTCTGATCAACACATGTCTTATATAGTGGTATTTAAACCAAAATGGAAAAAATGATCTTTTAGTAAAATGTTTCAATCTTTTTACATTTCTTCATAATCACACAATGTTAATAATAGAGTTAACTCATGGATGGTTGATCCAGAGCGGGTATAGACACTTTCAATCATGAATATGCAAATTATGGTCTTGTTTACGCAACATAATGCCACAGGTAATACTTCCAGACAGACCGAGAAATTCAACATTATAATACAATTTCTAAAAATAAACTAACCACAGACAGTCTCCCTACTGTTCTACAACTCTTTGTAATTGAAAACTGTTGGGAATTGAGCAGTTATTAATTACAAAATCGGCACAGTAACTGTTCAGAAAGACTTTAACACTCAGCAATCACAAAGTAAGAATATAATTTTAGTGATGGAATAGTCTTTGGTTATATATTTGTCAAATAATCTAAATTTTCAAGTAGACCTGACAGATGCATTGATGAGTTTATCAACATTACGGTTTGTTAGTTCTATTACAGAAATTACATCCCTGAAACAATCGTCACTGTTAATACATAATTACTTACCAGAAAGACTTCTTGGAGAATTTATTATTTCAGACTGGTGTAGAATTTAATGAAGAAATAAAAAATAAATCTTTTCATCTACCTTTCTAAAATGATATCATACCTTGGTAGTTGTTAACGAACTAACCTGTCTCTTTATAACCGATAGAATTTAGAATTGCGCAGTTGCACTATAAAACATCTACACATGGCAAAGTAAATAAAAAAAAATTAAAAAAAATTGATGTATTTTCTGACAGAAGCATGACTTTGAATTCAGATTTATCAATGAAATGAACTCCCAAGAATTTAATCCGTTAATAGCGCATAAGTATGAAAAGTGAAACCTACAGATTTTACTACGTCTATTGACTTTAGGTATATGAAAAGTAAATGTAATATTGAAGTGAAATCAAAATACATTTACCGTTTCTTAGTAAAAAGCACTATATGCGAAAATATCTTAAACTTACCGTTAACAATTATTATTGTTGCTAACTCCTTGATTCCATCTCAAATTCATATCTGGAACTTAAACTATGGTGCATTGCAGTAAGCCAGACATTTGCTGCAGTCTGTGTGCAAAATAATGCACCTACTTATAATGCGCTGTCTGCTAGGGAGCATTCATTATTACTGTTTTAACCTGCTTCGACAAATATCAGCAATCAGCTTTCCAATATCAAATTATTCTTGAATTAGATGCAAACAATCTGGATAAAGACTTCAAGATTAGAATGACATTATAACAGTCCTTAGTTGACGTTGAACAATGTCACTGTGTTGATTATTTTGGGAAAACTGGCGATTAATACAGACACATTTAGAAGGGTGGCTTTTGGAATTATACAACTACATTTATATGTCTTCCAAGACCAGAAACTTGTAACATACCTCTCTCTGTAAACGTCCCACTTGTATTCTAATTCCAGACTGACTTGTGCTCAAGTGATCAATTTTAAGTAGATATGCCAAGAATCAAACAAAACAACATCATCAAGAAAATGCCAAATTAGCTATTTTCTGTCAATCTTTGCACATTTCATGTTCAATAGAGGACAAAAGATGGAAATAAATTGACTTCTCCTGATGCTTTCTTTTCCCAAACAAGTGTACTGCAGGCTCCTATAGTCCCAGTAGTTTGATACTAGTCTGTTTATGCACAATCTACAGAATGTACATAAACTGTCTGGGAAAAAAGCCACAAATTTGCATAATCACACACTGGAGAAAACATTACTGCGTCTGTTAGTTTTCGTGTATTCTGGCTAGGTAAATTACAAAACAGACCTGTTATACTTTTGGCAAGTTGTGAACATAAGCGAAATCTTTCAGAGATCAACCCAAACCTGTTTTAACAGCACACATTCCTATAGCCTAACTCATCTTAAAACATCAAATTCACCAGTATATTGAAAAAATAACAGCTATATAACTACAAGATTGCATAATATTTACGTGTCCTTTTCAGCAGGAATGAACTTAAAAGAAAAAGTTTAAGCTGATAGGTACTAGTTTGGAATGTGAAATAGACTTATGAACTAAGTAACAGGTTCATCAACCTCTGAAAAACAAAGGACTTTTCTGTAAATCAATTACTTAGACCAGTCCAAAATGTGTCTTTAAGGTTGAATGTGTTAGTTTTAATTAATAACTGTTCCCAAACTTAAATGAGACCTCATTTGATGCTAATAGTACAAAATTAGTGGTAATACTCAAAACAAAAGATTGTGTACATATTACATAGCACTTTTAACAATTCCTCTGATGCAAAAAAAATCCTTAATCATTGTATTATATGTTATACAAGTCTTTTCAGCTCTACAGATTTTCTATATCAACATCATTTCAGTATATTTAATCAGCACAATCATTTCAGTATATTTAATCAGTATATTTAATCAGCACAATCATTTCAGTATATCAGCACAACCACTTTAGTATCTTTATCAACACAATCATCATTAGTATCTTTTTCAGCACAATCATTTCAGTATCTTTTTCAGCACTATCATTTCAGTAAATTTATTAGCATAACCACATTAGTATCTTTTTACAGCACAATCATTTCAGTATCTTTTTCAGCACAATCATTTTGGTATATTTTACAGCATAATCAGTATCTACATATCTACCCACAGAGAGAAACACATGTTATGCATGCATGTATGTGCACACACACACACACACACACACAAAATCTGTTTCACTTGAGTTAATATTCATTTTAGCGATATGTGAACTCTAACAGTATTCTTTCACATATTTACATCAAATTCTATTAAAAAAAATTTCATTCTAATAATATGATTTTTGTACTAAAAATATTGATTGCATTATTAAACAAACTGTATTGTAAATTAAGTCACATAGGATGAAGGTACAGTTTCTAAGACACTTTGTGAGTGAACCTTTTTAACTGATTCACCCCTAAAGACACAGTTGGACTGCCTTAAATCAAGTCCATTGTTTTCCAAGGGTTGATGGGTTAAACTGTATAAAACCCATATGCTGGGTTATGTTTACATTTCGCAAATTTTACAGTTGGTATAATGACCTTGTAACTGCAGTGTTTCACTGAATGAAATGCTGCATTGTATTAGATATGTGGTTGTTGAATCTCTTTATATATACATTCCTCAATTATTTCATTTGAATTTAATGGTGGACTCACGGCAGGTGTGACTGGTCAACAGGTGATCCTTACTCTTCTATGACACCTGATCCCACCTCTGTATTTTTTTAGGTCTGTGTGTGTGTCTACATTTTACCTGATGTGACATAATTTGGTATCAAGTTAAATGAATTTATGTTTACATCAGTAAATGATCACATAGAACATTGGTTCAAATGAATATAAAATGTTAACTAACTGATAATATTCCTCCAAAATAAACCTTTGACTGGTCACCAGTATTGAAAGACAACATAATCCAGGTAAATGGAGTGCTTCCCCCAAACTTGTTCCAATGTACTAACACTTCATTCCAGACATGGCAGTACAATGTACTGAGAACACATTCATTTATAGATACAGGCCAATTAATCAGTGGTGAAATAAACTAAAAACAAAGGACTCTCTTTACAATCCCATCCAAGATAAACTTGTTCAACCTTACACTGATTTAGAATTGCAACAATAAAACAGGAACTGTAGGAGACAGGCAGAACTATATACAGATTATATGCTGACATCCCTTCCGCTTTATTGATAAATTGTAATTTTATTGATGACAATGACAGAAAAAAAAATATTGTCAGAATCTATATCATACATAGATTGTCGCTGTCTAAATGATAGCATATTATGCGTCGATTTTTGAATAAAAAGCTGGGAAAAATGGAAACAAGAGGAGACTGAGAAACACTAATGCCCCCGAGAGCTTATGTAATAAAGATTTAAATTCCTATAACACTGGCAACTATTGTTGAATATTGGCCACAATCCGAATCATCTTAGATATCACTGATATAACATAATATACCAAATTTGGTTAAAATTTGAGAAAAGAAAAATTATTTGATGAAATATTGCAAATGGACAAATAGATGGACCACAAATAATTTGCATCTAATCTTGGATAAAAAGTCCAGAATTTAGCATTATGACAAATCACTTATTTTCAGTAAATGAGTTTATAGACAAAAAAAAAAGTGTTTCAAGTATAGATTATGTAAAGAATATTTCAAACTTCCATAGTAGTGTTGCCTCATTTATGTAATGTAATTAATATATATATATATATATATATATTACATATATACATACACACACACACACATACACACACACACACACACACACAGAGAGATACAGTGAATCCCTTTTAGAATCCCCATTAGATTCAGGGAACAAATGTACAAAACGGTGTAAATAAACTCTTTGCAATGATATAACATAGAACCCACCAGCTGATCTGACTATTGTTATTATTCTTGATTTTCTTCATAGTTGAGTTCATAGGTAAAAATAATTGCTAATAAAACAATTACAATTATATATATATATATATAAATCAGTGTCAATAACTGAAAGATGAAATGCATTAATAAGATTGTCTAGCCAACAAATTATGAGAGAGAGAGAGAGAGAGAGAGAGAGAGAGAGAGAGAGAGAGAGAGAGAGAGAGAGAGAGAGACAGAGAGAGAGAGAGAGAGAGAGACAGAGAGAGAGACAGAGACAGAGACAGAATGAACATAGGCCATCTTATACCATGGAGCAGGAGAGAGTGTAAGAACAATTTGTTATTCGGAGGAGTTGTCATACCAAAACAATTACAGCTATGTTGGTCAGTAATAAACTGTCCATCAGCCAATTAAATGTGGCACGGTTTTTATAAGGTTAGCGGGGTTGCTCAAGTTTACAAAAAACGTCTGCAAATACTAATGTCCTTCTAAGAAAGGATATACATTGCATGCAGGGAAAGTAGAATAAGTTGTCACATCTTGTGCTAGAAGTCTCAACTATAAATAAAAATCAGCTGTTATCAAATACAAAAGTTCATTTGTGTTCAATTAAGACTAGAACCTTGCTGTGTTAAAAAAATAAGATTTAAAGCATTGTTAAAATCTCTCTCTCTATCTCACTCTCTCTCTCTCTCACACACACACACACACACACACACATTATATTCCTGCTGAAGGAAAATATACACTCTACATAACTTAGCATACAAGTGATGAATAATATCCATGAAGATGGTCCTAGACAACAATTAGTCTAAAAAGTAATTCCCAAAATAGCTGTTGTTCACAGATACTAGTGTAGTCATTTGTAGGATAGAAAATTACACAAAGAAAGTATTAATTCAAGCCTGTGTTATGTGTAATTACATGAGATCAATAACAGCAATGACTACTTACTCTGTACATAATTACTTTACATACTCATTTGTATCAAAATATGTAGATAATACATCTTAAACGTTACTGCTGTAAAATGAACCCATAAAAAGCTGGAAAAAAGATAGAGAATGATAGACTTACCCACTAATTCAGAATTCAAAGCCTAGTCAATTACACCTGAAATTTCCCCAGTAATGCCAGTCTCTAAACTACACCTGTATTTTCATTTCAAAGTTCAATAACCATGGAAGAGAACTGTCTTATGCAAGACAAAACAGTTATAAGTGGGCTACAAATTGAAGTATCCCTCTTGAAGTATTCCAAAAACCTAGCCACATATAACCATAAAACTTCATTCAACTGAGACAAACTGCATAATTTCCAAAGAATTCAGTTATTTTGATAATAAACATCATTCTCCCTTCGACAAAATGTCTGCATTCCATTCCAACTTTTTTCGCCTGCAATCTTTACCAACACATCAGACATGGCCTTATCATCTGTTAGGAGCATTTATTATATTCTGTCTGAGAGGGAGTATACATTCTCTTACGCTATTTTGTGAGGCATTTGTCAGCGAACCTTTCTGTATTTGATGTATACTTAGATATTTACAAGTTTATGGTATTAAAGTTTAGATAAAATGTTTTATTTTTCTCATTTGGCAATTTTATATATATATTTTTTGGTGTTTGTTTTTCTGATTTAACAGTTATTTATGTCTCATTTTACCATCAATTCATACAACTGCAGATACAGTAAAACCTCTTTATAATTCCCCTAGTTTCATTTGCCACCTCAATTTTTGCCTGAATTTTGCAAGTCCCCTTTTCCCCTATTATTTCATTTAAGGTTTCCCTTAAGCTATAGTCAACCCCTTTATAATACCAAATTTGGGCTAAACAAATAAATGGTGGCAGTATAATAAGTTTTACTCTGTGTATGTGTGAATATATATATATATACTGACAAACATTAGACATTGCCTCTTGTCACATGTCAGCATAATTTCCAATCAGGAAATTCCTGTTACCTACGAAATGTCACCATGGAATTACGAACGCTTCCAAAGTCAAGTGATCAGAACATTTTACTCTGAATTGTTTCTTATCTCTAGTCAGCCTCAATGGAACATAAACTGATTATGGAACTTGCCAGTTTATGTACAGAAAGATGACAGCTTTTTCCAAGGTACATTTTCTCTGGGTTGTCTTTTCCATCATCATAGAATTGTTGAATGTGTTGTAAAACAATGATAAAAAAGGAAGCCCCAAGGATTACTTTTGAATATTGTTCATGTCAGTCTTATGTTTTGTTGTAATACTTATCTGATTTTATATTTGGTATCAAAATACTTTGTAACAGGTTGTTTCTACTGGTATCAAAAATTTTTTTTTACCTCCTGTCCTTGACAATAGCCAATGACAAACTTTTCAAAATACTGTGATGACTTTATGGGCAGAATAAGATGATATTTTCATTAGAAGAATAATTTTTTATCAAGTAACTATGTTGTAGTGTTCGACTCCCAAACTACAAGTTCCTGAGTTTGATTCCTGGAACTGGGTCACACCAAATGAATGCAAATTATGGCAGCAAATGTTCCTTTGGCAAGCACTCCGCATGCAAAGTCAAAGTCACAAGCCTTTTGAATGAGACCTAAAAACTGAGATCCTGTGTCACAGCAGGTGTGGCACACAGAACCAACATGCCATTCTGTCCATAGCACAGGTCAAAATTTGTGGCACTTCACCTAAAGCTAGTGACATCTCCATATAAGTGAAATGCTTGAATTTATTTGATTTAAAGCCAATTACTCCACCAAAAAATATCTAAATGACTTCAAATATCAATGACACACCTACCATATTGTCAAATCTTGACGACTCTCAAATAAGTCAGGTAACAAATTGAAAAGCCTATATAAAATTTGTTTGTCTAACTATATTTTGATTTTTTTTTTCAGAGCATTTTTAAAATGTTTGCTAGATCAAGTATGATGTATATCAAGTGTTACAAGTTCATTTGTACTGACTGACCTTTGAACCAAGGCCATGGTACCATAAAACCAATTAATTACTTAAGTCTAAAAAATTTACTCAACTTTGGCTAATCCTAAAATCTGATTTACTAAGCCTAATTGAGAATACCATCACACTTGAGTAAATTTTTAAGTGTTACAGTGTTTGACTCTTCATTTGTATATACAAAAATACTTTGCTACTCATACATGCCAAATGTTTTGGAGGTCATTCTGGGATTTTTTGGGGGGACAAATGACATTTTCTGGGACAAATATTGCAAAATTATGGGACATTTTCTAGGACACTTTTGGGTTCACTTAAATACAAAATTGTTTCAATTCTTTATTTTACATGTTGCAAGCTTTTTTTGCAGGGACAATTACACTGTATGCCTTTTTAATATGTATATTGTATGAATTTTGCAAGTTTATACATATACCAGTTCAATAATAGATAACAAAATTTCTTTATTATTAAAAAAAAAGAAGTTTCCTTAAATTAAATACAAGTCAAGTCCGATTCCGTTTCTTATACTACTTCTTGAAGTTTGTCTGCCATTACATGCGCTTTGTGACAATTTAGACTTTGAGCTAAATGCTTAGCATGTTTGATAATAAATAAAATGATTTTTTTTTATGAAGTACTTTAAAAATAATCTAAGATGCTGTAATAACTATATTTGATGGCTGGTATCATGCTTCTAATCATCGATTATCCAAGCTTGTGTCACATGACATACTGCACACTTTTAGTCTTAGACTTATCGATAGTCTTATCACCAATTAATTGCCAATCAGTAGACAGGACAATGTTATATAATCAAGCCCTCAAATATTAACATGCCCACAGGCTATTTACCTGTAAAAGTGTTAACCGTTTGATGTTTGTTTGTTTATTGTTGTTTAACGTCCCACTCAAGAATATTTCACTCATATGGGGATGTCACCAAATGCCAGTGAAGGGCTTCAAATTTTGGCCTATACTCGGCACTTACGACCATTGAGCAGTGAGGGTTCTTTAACGTGCCGACACCTACTGTGACACGGGACCTCCAATTTTTACTGTCTATTCCGAAAGACAGGAAACCAACCTGCCGCCGGCGGGACTCGAACTCACGACCTCCCGATCCAAAGTCAAGCGCGCTACCGACTGAGCCAGGTCGGCCTGTTAACCGTTTGATAACCAGAAGTTTGCTAATTAGTAAATTAGACTTCATATGGACAAAAAATCTGGGACAAGCAAATTTTATGGGGAAAATCAGTGTCCCAGTGGGACGTGTTTTAGGAGGTTTATTTTCCGGGACATTAGCTGTCCCTCTGGGATGTATGGCTACCATGGGTTGTGAGTACACATGTACTAGCTAACTGACAATGGTGAAATACAAAATGGATGCCACAGAAAGAATACATCCTGCCAACAAGATCCTTTTCATCCCAAGTATATTAATTGGTATGCTCTCTCTCTCATGTATTTGGCCAGTCTATTGTGGTCTGTGGGATTAAAAGGGTTAACCTGTTCGCCCCTAAGTATCTTAATGTTATGATCCTTTCTATTGTCATAGACCAGTTTTTTATGGTTTGCAGGGCTAAAAGGGTCAATGTAAGTCATAACTTGTTTGTCAATTGTTGCAAAAAGATTAAGTTCAATCAATGGAAAATATTACTTTGATAAATCTTCTTACAGGAAGGAGTGTCTCTCAAGAATAAACCAAAGCAGACATTGCCCGAGGGGTTACAGGATATAATATCTACCAACCTGGTTATTTATATCAAGCATTCATGTTGTGTTACAGCTTTCGGCACTTATATATACTTATATATAATACATGATTATTGATGCAAAAACAGTGATATACGCTCCATTCTGATGTAAAAGGAAATGTTCCTTGTTTACCGTAGTTCTTATAGGGAAATTTTTTACATAGGAGTTGAGATGGTTATTTATACATTTAACATTAGTAGATAATATCTGGGCTGAGTTACTTGTGATCACACACAAGCATTTCATTTTTTTTTTTTATTTAAAGTGTTTAATGCCTCACTCAACAATTTGTCAGTTATTTGGTGGCAGCTTGTTTTTAATGGCGGTCAATTTCTGATTTTTTGTTTTTGATATTGTTTTACACCACACTCAACAATTTTTCAATTATATGGTGGTGACCAGTTTTTAATGGCGGAGAAGAGATCCCGTCTACTAATGTACCCAGAAAGAGGCCATCGGCCTTTCGGGAAACTTTCTCACAAAAATCAGAGACTTCATGGTTTGATGGTGGTGCTCTTATTTACCGCTTGGCCACAGAGCACCCCCTCCCCCAATTTGGCACATATTTACTGAATCAGTATCAGAGTTACCTAACTTATCTATTTTTGTGTTTTTATATACTCATGAGTCAAAGCAACAATGATTTTCTTTGTTTTAGTTGAGAAAAAAAATTAAGGGGCTGATTTAGTAATTCTGGTGCTCAATGTACATTTACAATACACTTTCATTAATCATTGCTTATGTTCATATTGTAGATTTTCTACCGGACAACCAGACTATCTGAAGCATGACCTTGACTGGTCTGCAGCAAAAGTCACTAGCCTTGGACTGGCAAATTTTGAACCCTGGGGTAAATACAATTATCAGTTAAGATGATTATCTACAGCGAATTAGGACTAAAATATTGACTGGATCAGATAATTATTTGCATATCTTGTTATAAATGAACCATTAATAGCAACAATAATTGTCTTCAGCGAGTTATGATTCAACTAATAACTGGATAAGATAGTTATCTATAGTTTGTATACTATAAGTGTACCAAAGATAGTTAAACCAGTAATAGTCAAAATAATTATCTACAGTGAGTTATGATTAAACCATTGATTTGATAACCATCTGCAGTTTGTATTTTATAAATAAACTAATGATAGTTATGATGAAGGAATATGTAACGGTTAGATTATATCTTATGATGAAGGAATATGTAACGGTGAGATCATATCCACCATGTATTGCATTATAAAGTAAAGGAGTGGAGTTTACTCTGAAATGTTATATATGGCATGTATGATCTAACCTGCTTAGCTCATGTAATCATGTACTATGGAAAATTATGAATGACACGATTCAAATTTGATTGGATGAAGACCATGAGACATGAGCTAAAGCAAGTTATGACTAACCCAAAGATCACCTCAGATCAGTTTATTTGCCAAAAGCATACACCTATAGGCCTATTATATATATATATATATATATATATATATATATATATATATATATATATATATACATATATATATATATATATATATATATATATATATACACACACACACACATACATACATATACATACTCACACACTTGCCAACATTTTAAAATTTCAATGGGGGAGACAATGCACAACAAAAATTTCCAGTGGTTAGCCAGACTGCGCGAGATCAGCGTTCAAAGGTTCTTTTTTCATCAAGTGTCTATTTCTTACAATTTATAATAAAGAATTCAATGGATATTAATCAATATACTGTAAATAATTTTTGTTCTGTTGAAATTTATATATTCCAGAATTTATTGTTTGATAACTTATTTCCCCATTTGAGGCACTGTAGCTTCCCTTGGTACTCCATGACAGCATTTAGTCACCCCCACAACACATCGCTAAAACCAATCAAACAACGATGAGGGGTACAAATCAGTCTCTGATTGGTTACAAAACTTTTTTGAAAGCTAGTGTATTGTTTCATGCAGTGGAAATCTTGCGTGTCATTTTTCGTATTTCAGGACATTTATCGTTTCTGGAAGGAAATATTGAAAAATCGGGAGAAAGAAGGGGTCTTTAAAAGAACGATCGGGAGGTCGGAAAAGAGGGCCAAAATTGGGAGTCTCCCGCGGAAATCGGGAGAGTTGGCAAGTATGCACATACAATACGAATCTTAAATAATATTCAAAGACAACAAAATGCAAAGAGAGATGATAATAAGAAGAGTATGTTGTGTTATATAGAAAAAATATTTCTTATATGAGATGCAGATATCACCAGATATTTGCCTAAACCAGTAAGTCCAGTAACATTTGTAGTTGAACAAATACAGATGGTTATCTCCAGTAATATTGTTTTAAGATACTGACCTATAGTTGCATATTATAAGCAAGCCAATGTTAATTTAAAGCGGTCATCTCAATATTTAACCAATTTAATAAAATAACATTTTAAATCCCATTTCAAACCAAACCAAACTAAATTTTTGATACACTGAGCTACAATATACCTTTAAGCCAATCTTAATGTTAACTCATTCACCCCTACTGACACATTTGGACTGGCCTAAGCCATTGATTTATAGAAGTTTCCATTGTTTTTCAGGGGTTGATGAGTTAAGATAACCTCTTTAATTCATGTTGCAATCAAGCCAATGTTAACCAACCCCTGAAATCACATTTGGATCAGCCCATTTCAAATAATGGTTCAACCTATTATCATAATTCAGGGGTGTATCATATTGAATCAAATTTTATTATTATTTACATGCAATATCAACTTGTTCCCTCCTGAATTATGACAGTAGATCATACTATTTATTGATCTGGGTGAGTCTAAATGTTACCACAAGGGTTGATGAGTTAACCCTCTATAATTCATGATGCAATCAAGCCAATGTTGCTGTTAATCTTCTGTGGTTCATACTACACAATTACACAAATGATAAAGGAAATGTTCCCAATGCAGTTGACCTGACATCAAA
Organism: Atrina japonica; assembly: GCA_030159075.1. Classification (NCBI taxonomy): domain Eukaryota; kingdom Metazoa; phylum Mollusca; class Bivalvia; order Pterioida; family Pinnidae; genus Atrina; species Atrina japonica. The sequence goes on along the minus strand of BROG01000321.1, from coordinate 652,076 downwards.
CTTCGAGAAGGTTTCAGTTTTCCTCTGTCTAGAACAGCTGGCCCAAATCCAGATATAACTAATATTACTCTTAATCTAATTTTAGGTATGAAGTTTGCTTCATAAACTCAGATGACTTGTTAAGACAGAGTATTTTTATGTAACATGTTATCTAAGATTTTGAAAAGATTTGTAATACAAATTACTGTACCGAACTATCATGTTTTATTACATATACTGAAATAATGGAACATAAGCTGTGGAAGTCACTGGTCTGTTAGATAAAACTTCAAGCCGAGATCTGTGTAACATAAGTAGGTGTGGCATGACACAGACCCCTAATTGCATTTGGTATAGGTAAGATTTTAACAGCCCCCCCCCCACACATTTGTGATGTGTCAACATACCAGTAAGGGAAAAATGATTGACAGAAAATACAGCAATAATACACCAACGATTTTTGGTACTTCAGCAATCTAAATAAAATTGTGTCGCTTTTCAGGTATAACTATCCAAAGAGGGTTTATTATCTTATTGACATGTAAACTACCAATCTCTCTAAATATTACAAAACCTGTTGTTAGAGTACAGACTGCTAAGATTAATAAAGAAAACACATTCAAGTCAATACATCCCTCAAAGCTGTGAGAAGAAAGACAGAGAAGTACTTTGACAATGTCACAGTAACACAACAATGGAAATTACTCCTAAAAACGGTCTAGACTCGCAATTAATCTATCTTAAAATGATACATCATGATTCATACCTGTATTTCCCATAGGACAGTCATGACACTTTTAATATAAAACAAATAAATATAAGGACATGCATCCAAAGGCGCTTCAAAATGTGATTTCAAAAGTTACATTTATTTTTTTTACTGAAATCTCTTTTGGCAGGAAATGCCTTACTGCACGTATTATATCCATGCAAACTATACAAAATCATATTTTGATTTTTTCCAACAGTGTTCAGTGTGACAGATCTTCCAATACTTGAAAATAAATCATCAATGAATGACAAATGGGAAAAATCTAACAAAACAGCTTGCAACTTTATCTCTGAGCATGTTCATGTCGAAAACCCTCTGTGGAAAATAAAATTTGATATGCAAGTCTTTTTTTTTTGGTGTTAAGTTACATTATGACAAGTTTTACTCCAAGCTTTCCTGAAAGTTGAATTCAATTTGTGTGATGTAATGTAGTTGTATGGTGTAAGTATCATGACTTAAATCAAGACTGCAGACCAGTAGACTCCAGACCTACCTCCTAAGATTTATATATCCGTTTAAGACAGAAGTTTATACTCAATACAGACATAGATATCATTTCCAATGTAATCATTATCCCAAGTGAGGGAACGGCAAACTTATTAAGTCTGAAATTTGACATCAGATAAACTGCTGTTAAATTAATGAGATTCTAGTGACAGGGTACATGAGTTCAGTAAATTTGTCAACAACATTTAATGCTGCTTTAAGTATACAACAAATCATAATTTTCTACTCTTTTCCCTTTGTGTTTCATAATGAATTCTTATGTCTGTACTTTGATTACCTTATCATTGTTTCATGTCTAACTTGGAATATTTTTACATCATCTGTACATGCTCAATAGCAAATATCTATTTGTGCAGCAATTCAGTTATCCCTAAGAACATTTAACATGTGAGAGTTCAAACTACAGATATCCCTAAGAACATTAAACATGTGATATTTCATACTATAGATATCCTTAATAACATTTAGCATATGATAGTCCAAACTACAGATATCCATAATAACATTAAACATGTGATAATTCAAACTACAGATGTCCTTTAGAACACTTAAAATGTGATAGTTCAGACTACAGATATCCCTAACAACATATAAAGGGAATGATAGTCCAAATCACAGATATCCTTAACAATATATCAAAACAAGATATTTTTTTTTACAACATATCAATGTCCTGAAGACTGTATCAAGAAGTGCTAGTCCAAACACAGATATCCTTAAAAATACATCAAGAAAGTTATTGTCCAAACTAGAGATATCCCTAACAACATTAAACATGTGATAGTCCAGTGAGACCATATGTCTTTAAATGACTATATTTTCAAAGAGAATGGAGTGGTTTCTCAGGTCTCTATTGCATAAAAAGAAATATCTGATATGTGTATGATCAATGCTGCGGTTTTGTTAAAAAATCATGACAACCTTCCAAGTGTCAACATTAAGAATGCATTAAAATACAAATTTCTGTTACAGTTAGAAAAAGGTTTGGATCCACTGGTCTGTCATAGAACATCATATTATGAATAACTGAATTAACAGTTATTGGAAAATTTTGGAGGACCAGTTTTGATACAAAACTGAAAGTAATGAATAAAATTACCTGCACAAGTATACACTATTTACATGTAATTTAGCTGTAGTCTTTATCTGTGAAGGGCTTGGCCACCCACGATTTGTAAATCTGTTCCAAATTTAACACAATTGATTAATATCATGCCACTCATCTCTCCCACTACAGTTACATTGTACCACAAAGTGATCAATAAAATAAAGTCTGCTTAACTGGTCAAAACATCTCATCAGACATAACAATCCACATCCAACAAGGATCTAAAGTAAGACAAATATTTAATTTGACAGTGCACAGTAATTTTCAAATCAATCTATCTAACCAAATGATAAGACAGACAGTGAAAACATGTATGGTCCATTGATAATAACATTTCATACAGGTTATGCAATTAATACACCAAATATAATTCCAGTTTATGAATTTTTAGGTCAAATGTATTAAAATTGCCATATTTCAACTTTTTATATCGATTAACATGCTTGTTATCCTGCATTTCCTACCATCAGTCTGAATAATTTACGGAAGATACACTGCTCTTATAATCCTCTACAATAAATTCACAGAAGTTCTGGCAGAATTATAAACATACTGTTTATCATTATAACTTTCTTACTGCAGACCCCACCCCAACCGACAGACAAAATCTTAAATCACCGCCGATATACCATTATATAGTTATTATGTCATCACAGACAACGATTCCCATATCTGTCTATCTTGGAGTTTGCATAATAAAATGCTCCATGAAATATGCCCTATAGTTTCACTGATTAATAAAAATGAAATTTTCCCAATTTTTAGAAAGATTAGATACATACCAGTTTCACCTTAATTTCCCTATGCACCAAGGAGAGGGACATAATTCCACCATTAATAAGAACTGTAATCTAGATTCAAGCCAAGTGAATGCTTGGCACAAGTTGTGCATTCCAATACTGTCAGGTAAGGAGTTGAAAGTGGTTGTAGCGCAAGTTCATGTGTAAGTTTTTACGTAGAAGCACTGTACTTCATTAAACAAGAATTGCAAATATGTCATTTCAGAAGTAAATGCTCGTAAAAAAGTTTACAATATGGTATGCTAATACTTCGGTGTAATGATAATATACTTATATAGTTCCTCTGCTGTATTTATCTAGATTTAGTTTAGCAATTAAAACAGGATTGCCAACAATTTTAAACACAATAAGAGACTAAAGGTTATTACGTTGCTCTTTGGTCTGATGGATACAGAAGAACTGTTTTTTTACACTCCCAAAATCAGAGACCTGGGGTCATTTGATTATTTTCTGTCTGTCTACAAACAACTTCAACCTAAGAACTATTTAACCAAACAAGAGTCTATTTTTTGGCATACTTGAGACAAAAAAAATAAAAAATAAAAAATACAGTCAAACATGTCTACAAAGGTCACTCCAGGGAACAGGCAAAAGTGGCAATCATATACAGGTGGCTTTTAAACAGGTTTATTTGTTATAAAAAGTTAAGAAAGGTTATGTTTGAATGGCCTTTATAGGAAGATGACCTTAAATGCAAATCTGTAAATAAATCAGGGGATGCTAATCATTATTTTCAACTAAGTTGAAACTTATTTATCTTTATTTTGTATTAAAAATCTTATGTAAAGTCTAATGCATTAGTACGATAATTATTCACAGAAGTTTTCATAGCATTGGAATAAGTAAAAAACAAAACAAAAAAACCCCACTTATGTGCATGTCAGCTTGGCAGAATATTGGGGGGTATTAGTGCTATACCAACACTTCTTGTTCAAGGATAAAATTCTTGGCAGGACTTGGACATGTTTTAGATGTAGATACATACCAGGCATAGTGTAGATATGATGAAAATATCAATCCAGAATTGTTGCTATGGGCTTAAATTTACTACTTTAGATATTATGATTCTTTGTGCTTTTTAAAATATCCCTACATTATGTGTCTCAAAATATCGACTGTCCCCAATATTTCTGTACAAATCATGGCATGGAACATCTCATTTACCCATGTATAAACTAACCTGGTCCTCATTTACCCATGTAAACAACTAATCTTGTCATAATCTACCCATGTATACAAATAATCTTGTCCTCATCTACCCATGTATGGAAATAATCTTGTCCTCATCTACTCGTGTATACAAATAATTTTGTCCTCATGTATACAAATAATCTTGTCCTCATCTACCCATATATGGAAATAATCTTGTCCTCATCTACTCATGTATACAAATAATTTTGTCCTTATCTACTCATGTATACAACTAATCTTGTCCTCATGCTAATATAAAGGAGATGTATATAAAATAGTGAATCTATTGCTAAGACATGGTTTTATGTGTAATGTGTCATTTTCATTCAGAAAATATTAAAGATACATGTATTTCAAAACTTGTATGAAAAGGAGGGGTGGTGGACTTGTACGGGAAAAAGAGAAGGGGGCACTTTCATTTATTACATATTTTGAAAACAGTACTTATAGATATTTGCTATGTGTTAACAGTGTGGATGGACCAAGCTTCTGGAAAATAAGATGGCCTACTTTAAAACTGAATTGTGTACGACGTATGAGTGGTGTTATCAGGATTTTCAAAAAAATTTCACTTAAGAGGCCAAATATGGGATGAAGGTGTCCCCAGCCCACTAGGGTATATTTTCAAAACCCATTACTTATAATAGCTGCAGGATTTCTAAGCGGCCAACTTTCCTTTCTAAGTGGTCAATTTGGTCTCCGGCTGCCTCTTATTGAAAACCCTGTATTATGTGTGTCGTTTCTACATATTCTTCAGATACCAAAATATGCCAAGGCTGGAACTACTTATAACAGGTTTAGAGAATAACAAAAAATTGGCATGAAATCTATTGATCAAGCATGTGTAAATAATAACGCACAAAGGTGTACAACTACTAACCCACTAACAACATACAGTCATACCCACTTATATTGAACCCCTTTATGTTGAAATCCTGCTATATTTGGAATTATTTTGATTCCACGGTCGAAATTCTTTATAATTCCATTATAATCTGTTTATTTTGAAAACCCTCTTTATTTGAAAGAGAAACCCATTCCACTTTGATTTCAATATATTCGGGTGCAACTGCACTATGTTTTTGTGTTACTGGTTTTATACATATGCAACCCAAGCAGAAAGGGGGAAAAGGCAATGACCGGACATGAATTTGATCAATTGCCTCTGGCAATCAGTCAGTCATAACCAGTCTCCATTACAAACTTCCTCTCACATCTTTTCAATTTCTTGACCAATGAAATATCATGCAAGACTCTTAAGTGGTTGGAGCATCACACTTTGAACCATGAGGTCTCTCACTTCTGGTCAGTGCAGGTTTGAATCCTGCTCGAACTTAAGCTGATTTTGGTGAGAAAGTTTGCCAGCTGACTTGCGGAATGCCGGTGGCCCCTTTCCAGGTACATTGTAACCGGGTTATCTCTTCCACCATTAAAAATTTGTGCCACCATATAACTGAAAAATTGTTGAGTATGGCGTAAAACACCATTCAAATTTACATGACACTAACATACCACCAGTTGTGTAGACACAGGCTTTCTGGGAAAGAGTCCTTTACCCTTTCAATTGGGAATTTTATGTCGCAGTGGGCTAAATTTGGTAAAAAATAATATAAATTTATATGGTAATTTTACTATTAAAATTAAAAATAAAGATACAAAACTTGTGATTCACTTATCTCTTTATTAAACTGATGACATGGATTTCAACTGAAGACATGAAGGTATTGATTCAACAGTTCTTTTGTCTAATCAAAATTTAGGTACACGGTGAACATAATTGGGAAATTTTTGCTTAAAATTGGGGAAAATATAGCTGAATTTGCATTGGGAAAGGGTCCTTTTACCGGACCCACATGTTGATGATATTAATCCCCCGAGACAGGTACTAATTGTAACAGCTGAGGAAAAATGAATAACAAGACTGGGTTTTGAATCCTGACCTCCTACAATTTATACAGATGTTCCACCAACTGAGCTACCTGGTTAGACATACCAGTCTCTCCCAGCCAACACATTACAAAGCAGTTCATTTCTCTGTAAATGAAACATACTACGCAGATGACAAATCCCTCAGTCGATACACTGCAGACATAAATGGGAAACAATGATTTCAGATCAGTTAAATAGATCTATAAGGCCCATAACATTCAACAATGGTGAATCTGTAAACTTAACCTGACAGCAAATAAGTCTAAGTGAGTAGTAAAAACTGTGAACAGTAAGTAAATCATGTGTCAGTTTGCCATTACTATCCTGTATAACAGTTTACTCTCGTTCCCATGGTGCAAATAAATCTCATCAAGTGCTCATTTATCAGATTTACTTCGAATAAAATTCTAAATCCTCAACCTGTGAGAAATTAGTTGTCAATTAAAAGATAAAATTGTCTCCCATGGTTAACAGATTTTTCCTTCATTTTTTACGGGGCATGACTTCCTTGTTCACCTCTTTGGTAGTGCCAAACTAATGTTTAGGGGGAAACTACACGTAGTGTTAACATTCGCTCTATTCAGTGTTGATAAATCGCTGATGCTGAAAATATTTTACTTTTGATGAAAAAGTTGTTAAATATTGTCAATAGTCAATAAGCTATATTATTCATAGGTTCAATATTGTTTAACAATGTGAGGGCAATGTTGAGACTGTCGATCCATTTATCTTCATAAAATACAGAAAAATTTGAAGTTATTTAAAAAACAATCCAAAACTGTGATCAATAATGTGGAGACTGACACATGATATCAGCAAAGACTAAAATGATTGTATCACACAAACACTAAATTATGTAGATACCTAAAATAACATTCAATGCAGAGATAGAAGTGACAGGAATACAAATTTACTCATGAATCATATTATAAGTACATGATAAAAAAAAAAAAAAGCTTAAAAAAAGGAATGATCTCCACCTTGTGGGAAAATAATGATAAAAAAATTGCTGAAATCTGTTAGTGATCAATATACAAAATGATATTCTCCTTAATGTTGTAAGACTGAGAATACTTACTGAACTACAGAGACACTGGTATGATCAAAGCTATCCAGTCCTCACATCAACACCACATTTCTAACACACAATAAACTGCTTACATCAGCAAACTCGACAATATTGCTGTCTAACTTGTCTTATTGTGTTTCAATAAGTAAAAAGTATTATAGCCTGTTAGTGCTGGCGCACTGACCAATTACGTGAGGTTAAATAAGATAAAATCATCTAGTCAGGAAAATGAGGCTCAACACTTTGTATTTATCAGCTTCTTCTGCTCAGATCATTCAATATATCTCCACGAAGTTAACACACCGCTGACTATATGCCAGTAATTTCTCTTTATTTTCCTCCTCTCTCTATATCTCTCTCACACACAGACAGACAGGCACAGACACACACAGATAGAGACACAGACACAGATAGACAACAGACACACATAGACCGATGCACACACACACACACACACACACAGAGACTTGCAAACATACATATAGACATGCACGCACAGATAGACAACAAAGACATACACATACAGACACATAACCACACACATACACACTTTTCCATATTGATGATTATATGTTAGATGTTATAATTCTGCAACACAAAAATATTCCAATAACAGATGTTATTGTGTCCAATATGCTGTTAAACAGGAATTAATTTCAGATCACCAACATCTTAGAATATTGACAAAAATTATGTTTATGGCTGTACCTAAACTATATTTTATTCCCTGGATTTCAGAATAATGATACACTGAACAAGAATGTGCTTCTTTGGAATATTTTTTGAACATATTTATTTTGATATGGGTATACTCATTTATTTTTTAAAATGTAAATTGAATATTTTTTTCTGGTTGTATTAAAATCGTCTACCCAAATATATACATGTAGCCTATATATGTGTAAACTCAATGAACAAAAATTAACAAGCAAGGCAACTTCTTAGAATTAACAGACACCCACCAGGCATATCGCTAAGATATATAATTCAACAAAATCATTCCATCTACCCAAGATCTGTTTCTGCTCGATTTCTGTAAGCAACCCTGTCAACTTAAGATGTATATCTGCATCAAAGATGTTGAGCCTAGGTGAAAATATTTCATAGATAGGGCCTGGAAAATAAAATCAATACCAGGGGATTTCTCTAAAAATAAGAGTGACTGAAGTGCATCAATACACCTACTCAGGGAGGAAGAGACAGATACAACACAAACCTATATATCTCCTTGAAACCAATGGGAGACTAAAAATAACCTATTCCAAATGCCTGTTACAGTACAAATTTACATGATTTTGATGTTTGAAATCTATTGTTCCTTCCCTCTGAATCAATTAAAAATATACTGGATACCTGAAAACACCATACAACAGCAACACCTAAATAACAGCATGACCTACAACACAAAACTCAAATATTATCAGTTTACACCATTCAGTGACAAAATAATTTTGGGATATTCGTTGACAGAAAAAATACAGATCTATTTGTATATTTGTTGTAACATTATACAGGACAAATATAGAGGATTTCATATTATTATATAATCAGAACAGATACAACACTTTATCTAACACTATACAGCCAGATCTACATAGCTTGTGTGAACACTAAACAACATAACATAGCTAATACCATACAATACAGTTAACACTAAACATAGCTTACACATACAACAACAAAACATAGCTAACACCCTATAACAACATGGTTAAAACTAAAAAAAAAAACCCAGAACACAGCTAACACCATACATCACAGATAACACTAAAAAGAACATAGCTAACACATCATACAACAGCAAAGTTTACACTAAACAGCAAAACACATCTAACACCATACAACATAACATATTTAACATTTAACAGTAGAAGAGCTAACACCTTACAACAAAACAGTTGAACATAGTTAACACTTTACAACAGAACACCAGGCCCTGCACTATTATTAACAGTTACATGTATGTGTACAAATTTAAAAGAAACAATTGTCATTGTCATATCACCGATAGAGGCTCATGGTAGTGTGCTGTTGCTGAAGAATGGTGTTTTTTTTTTCAGGTACATTGTAAATGGGTTTTCTCGTCTACTATAAATAACTGGCTGCCCCAAAATCACTGAAAATTTGTCCAGTGTGGGGTAAAACAGCAGTAGAACAAAATAACTTATTCTTTAAACAAACGATTTATTCTGAAACAGCAGATATTATTTTGTCTGATTACACATCGTGTTAAACCTCAGACATGATATTTTGTTTAAATGTGATTAAAACTGGCAGAATATTTCTTGTCATGTTTGTGTCTATAACGCCATTACATAAAGTAGATTGTCATCCAATCACATACAAACTGGTTATGAGATGATCAATGTTAATGGTACATATGTGTCTTGAATATGCTACAGGGAAAAAAGAGGGTAATATAATACTGATATTCTCAGACACAATGTTTATATACATGTCCCCTGAGAAGGACATAATCAACTGCCAGGTCTAGTCTTCTGTGCAGGTAATAAATTTCTCAGCCTATATTGTAAAAAAAGATATTTAGTAATTGACCAATCTACTGAAGTTACATATAATTATATTTGTGAAAATTAAGAAGAAATATACAAATATTTCCTCAAAGTATCAGATTTCATGATTATTTTTCTTTCTCCTTATGACCACTATAACTAAATACATCAAAGAAAAAAAAAATTCTAATTAAAAATCAGTGTTTGTCATAACGGAACAGTCACTTCCCCTTTTATAAGTCTTATGAATGACCTGGTGCTGCAAAGGAACAGTCACTTCCCCTTTTATAGGTCTTAGGTATGACCTGGTGCTGCAAAAGAACAGTCACTTCCCCTTTTATAAGTCTCAATGTCATATATAATATGTATCCCCCAGGTCTTAATAAGTATCCGGATACAAACATTGGCGATACAATAAGTACTTCCCCCTTTGTATAATAAGTGAGCGGTCCCCCTATGACATCAGTAAATGGACAGACATAGATTATTGAAATGAAGATTTTTAGTTACTGTCACCAGAACATAATCACTTTTAATGGTCATCAGAACATAATCACTTTTAATGGTTGGATATATAGAGTGTGTGTGGAGTTGTGTAAAAGGAGTGTCAGGAAGAAGGTGATGATGTGTTATAAGATGAGGTATTTATTGGCTATTATCACCTTGAGATATAACACCAGTTTCCTTTTTGTCACAAATTATTTAAAATGCTGAAATTAAAGTGTTTATGGTACCAGTGTATTATTGAATCTTGAATTAATCAAAACTAGGTTTGATAGGATATTTGGTTGCAGAAAGATGTTATTTAGGAATTAACTAATTGGTTAACATATAGGTTAAGTGATTAGCAATTCTTTCAATGTAGGCCTATGAATAACCACATGTACAGGTAAATATTAATGAGAGAAATATGTTAAATTATAATTAAAAAAATCCGGATACTCATTATGTGCATGTGGCCAATTTTGGTATCCCAATACCAATTTTATGGTGGTTCAAAATTATATGGGACACCGGGAATCAAACCTCGGATATTCCCCAGGAAGTTGAATGCTCTACAAGTCTGAACCATAATGAATGGTCACAGATTGAAGAAATCACTTTATAGATAATCTGAAATCCAACCAAATATAGCAGTTGACATTTACAAATTGCTTTAATATGCTAATATGCCCGTTAAATATAAAATTATGTCTTTCATAGATAAGGGATTAAAGTTGAGGATGCAAAAAGAAATAATATATAAAACAATTTCCTTTTTTACTACAGATACAAAATGTCTAGATAAAAAACCAGGCAATCTTTTCAAATTTCAGCAAAGTATTTATAAGCAAAGACTTTAAAATCTAATAAAATAAATTTTAAATAAATCTAAAAGCTCAATTATTTTTTGGCAATATCTGAATCTGTGAACAAGTGATCAGTGCATGAATGCCATGAATGGGGATGTTCATCGACTGAGGAAGGGAGTGAATGTTCAACTATAAAATCTGTGAAAAGTAAATCAGCGTCCATCACACTTACACAATCCTTGTCCGCAAAATTAGTATTCAATGTTTTGTATTACCAGCTGCCGAAATATTTTTTTTTCCAATGTGCCGTTTGACATTGGTTACGACCATTCTGGCATTAGCCTGGTAGGACTGCATGTGCATCGGAAAAATATAATGCACATTCATTACAATGTGTAGATTTCTCAAATTTGCAACGAAGTTATTTCTGGAAAACTCTTACAATCTTCCTTGAATTTCTGATAATAATAATTCTTTGACAAGATTTTCATTCACACCAAGACCACCAAAAAACATTTGAAACACATGTGTGATGGTGTTTGCCACCATTTGCAATTTATCATGTGGATACTGAGGTTCAATAATGCTAGAGTCGGAAATGGACAGAAATCCAGAAATACGTAACATTACACTAGAATGCAGAATTTCTATAAGACTTTGTGGAAGGCGGAAAATTCTTTATAATTTCGGATATTTTCCGCAAAATTTGAAGAGTATGCAGGTATGTGACATGTACAACTGCACACACACATAGAAAAACTTGAATGCACACAAACGAAGGATTAAATATGACCTCATTGCCACAATGAATAGGTAAAACACATGATTTGGCTACAAATTACTTAATCTTTAGTTACTGAAGATAATACTTAATTACTCTTCTATTACAAAACAAAATATCTACAGATTGTTTTGTCATTCTAATACTTCTTCTCCCATGACTTACTGACTTCAAAGTACTAACGTACATTGGGTTTTTTTGGTTAATACTGAAAACTGATGACACATCATCTAAGGAATATCATTCTCAAACGCTGCTAATGCAACATTTTTTTCAAAGAAAATAAAACAAAAGTAGATGTCTTCTCTTTTATTCCTATGGAACTGAAATGTATTTCCATGAAATGTGCATGCACACATACGCATAAACACACCAAACAGTACCAATTCTCTGCTGTTGGTCATGCCCCAAGGAAAGCTAGAAGGTTGTACAGTTCTCCAATGGTAGATGTAGTTCTCAACTATACAACCTACTACCTCAACCTGAGGTCATGTATTACCAAGGTCATCCTCATGGAGACAAAAATGAATATGTAATGATGTATGCTGAGTACAGAAAATGAAATGACTGATAGTTGTGTGAAGGCAATGACAAAAATGTTGTAATATTTGTTAAGATATATACCGAGATGATCACCTATGTTTGCATTACATGTTTCCATGACAACATGCCACTCCTTGGCATTTCTATGAACATAGAGACAATGCAGTGCTCAATCTACGGATATATGATTTTTTATATATAAAGATCAGCTGTTTCAAGTTCTGTTGACAAACTGCAATGTGTTGTAATACCATAGCGACACACACCCATAGTACTGAGCTTGTGGCCATACTAACACAAGTTCGGAACTACGGGTTTACGTAGCTAGGGTCAAAATGGAAAATATAATGAATTTAATCATATATTACACAGAAAGAAAAAACAAAAACAAACAAATAATCCCAACTGTGACAAAACCAATAAATTTTCATGGAATTTTATCAAATATTCCAGGAATAAACAAGAGGAATTCTTGGGCTACTTCTGAACACTCAACATCACATGAACCTTTTACTTTGTGTATTATGAGGTTGTTATATGTGAAAATGAACTTTTCACTTTTTGAACCATGAGGTTGCAAAACATGATTATGAACCTTTCACTTTGAAACCATGAGGTTGTTATACCCGACAATGAAACTTTCCCTTTGTGTATCACACAGTTGTCATGTGTGACAATGAACCTTTCACTTTGTGACCATGAGGTTATTATAAATGACAATGAACCTTTCACTTTTATTTTACATCACATCCTCTCTTGTACAAATACACAATTTGCTGTTCTACATTCACACTTGTTTTCAGTGATTTCAATTACTCAAGTCATAATGTATATACATATCAGTAGCAGCTCTTATCATCAAAGTTTTATATCAATGACCTAGATCACTTTTATATTTTTTCAAAACAGGTTTGATGTTACAAACTTATAAGAACTGTAACAGTGTAACACATAATTTCCAACATAATCCGCAAATGTTAATGTTTGCCATCAATGTGCAAGGACAAAAATAACCTCAAAATAAAAAACACACCTAAAATAATCTTTTTTTAAAACAAAACAAAACAAAACACACACATTATATATATAATAAGTTTAACTATTGTTTGACCGAACTTCAAGTATAAATAGCTTTAATGATCATTCTCTAACTGTCCAAAATAGTACCATTTTGTGCATACAGGACCCGGTCCAGTTTTTAACCTAGTTGTCCCTACAGTTAACTTTATATACAACTGGGTCCAGCTAGTTTAAGTTCTTTTAAATAGTAGTATTTTCATATATAAAGTCCTTATGTGAGGTACTGGTAATGTACTTGCAAAATGTGACACTTTAGACCTAGTGGAGTCTGCATGGGCAGTACTGGATGTACTTGCATATATATATATATATATATATATATATATATATATATATATATATATATATATATATATATAAAGGTGTTATTGTAGATCTAGTGGGATCTGCATGGGCAGTACTAGATGTACAAGTACTTGCATATATAATGTGACACTATATCAAGTGGGGTCTGTTTGAGCAGTACTGCTGATCAGCTTGCATACATAAGGTGTTACTTTAGATCTAGTTGGGGTCTGTATGGGCAGATCAGCTTGCATACCAGTACATAAGATGTTACTTTACATCTACATGTAGTTGGGGTCTGTATGGCAGTACTAGTGATAAGCTTGCATATATAAGGTGTTATCTAGAGGGGGTCTGTAGGAATAATGGGCCTACCGGTGATTAATTCCAGCTATCTGGTTCTCATAGGATAATTATCTGGTTCTCATAGGATAATTATGTGTTTAACATGAGATACTGATATCTCTGTGGTATACATGATTCTATATGTAACACTGATATGAACAAATTATTTGAGAGACTGTATTTTAAGTAGATTTAGATATATTACTTACCAGTACATGTGCCAGGGTTGTGGGTTATGACGGTCTACAATAGAAAAATACATATCATCAATAATTTGTAAAAGGTCATTTCTTTTCTCAATTATTTCTCATTTATCTGTTTCTTTTCCAAGATTATCATTCCCCTACAGGAAAGATTTTCTTTATGAATTCATGTTCAATGCTTCTTTTTATATTTGCAATTTATTTATAACTTTGATGAAAGGATCAATAATTTAAATAATATTGCACAAATACTCAATTGAAGCACACAGATTCATGTTGTATAAAATCATGATTAACATTCTCCTATCGGAACACACCACTATCTGCAAAGCATATGACACATTCACCAAAGTACATTTAACAGACAACATCTCTTAAGCTAACAGGTGCTCTAATCAGGTCATGGAAAAGTTTATTTGACCTGATGAGGTAATGTCTGTCTTGTTAAGAACTTGAGGACCACATGGTGTCAGAGTTTTCTTGGAAATTAGGTAAAAAGAAATCTACCTCACCCTATCTAAACACATCATCCCCTGAAAAAATAGACTCTTCTGTAAACCAATGACTTAGACCAGTCCAAATGTGTCTTCAGGGGTAAATGGATTAATGCAAATAGAAATGAACCCAACATTCCAACCATCCTAATGTCAATGATGTTCCAAATACCTTAATCTTAACAATACAATTTACACCAGCTATTTAACTACTTGTCTGTCTGGTCACATACAAAGTTTAAGAGACAATGACCATTCTCTTGGCCCTTCACAATGCTAACATCTCTTTTATTGTCAACAACTATACAAAAAACAGAAGACTGCCAATATCATGATGTGAACTCTTATCCACTGGCAACAGGTGTGTTAAGGTCATTGACCCCAATAACCAGACACAAACAGCTTGATGACCACCTCTGTTGTAATGTGGCCTAAATTTACTGACCAGACAATACATAAATGCAATTAGCCATTACTATTCCACACCAACACTGCCAGGGAAAAGAAGATTTTATCTTATATAATAACTCACTTATCACAACCATTCTGATACACTATACTTAAGTTTAGTGTCTCTACATTAAAATCAATGTCCAAATCAATGTCTAAGTTCTCCAGTCATAATCAAGTTTATTTGTCCAGACTGACCACTAATAACAGAATTATGGTCAATAGTTTCAGGTTCCCTTAGCAGAGCTCTGCAAATCAATTGTCTGGTAATATCTAATGACTGTTGTGTTGGTGAAAAGAATACATATGAGAATGGAACTTATTGGAACAATTGTCACTTGGGAAATTGTAGCTGAAATTATCCATACATACATACATACACACACACACACACACATATATATATATATATATATATAACATACATACACATGTAGATGTGTGTAAGTGTGTGTGTAGGTGTATGTGTGTGTGTGCACTTTCTATGAAAAGTTTTATTTTCATGTATTCCTTATTACAACAATGAATGAGAAGGATGAGTTACAGTGGAGGTAACATTTCAACAAAGCATTTTTTCTTTTATTCTGTGTAGGTGTAGAATGTGTGATTTGTTGTCAATCTTCTACAAGTACCGCATGAGACCATCTATGAGGTCAAAGTTAAATGAACTTACAGCAACTACAACCCCATCGTCACCAATGTTTCTAATAAAACGACTAATGTGATTTATATCTTCAATGCCACTGATGATATTAGCAAGAAAAATGTGGATCAATGGCAAGGGAACAGTTACATGAGGTTGTCAATTTCACCAGGCTGAAAGGATTTTTTTTTACACATTTCATAAAATTCTGTTTTAAATCACAAAATACAATGTATTTCTATTAACTCCAAAATATCATTCATTGCATTGTTTTAATAGTATCTTTAATTAAGATGCCTGACACTGAATAACAGGTATACTGTAGTAGAGATTATCTGAATTTTCTAATATAAATATTATCAACATAATACAGTAAAACCTGCGTTAGTAACCACCTGTGTATTTAAACCACCTGATCACCGTATTTTGCTGTCCACAATAATATCATCTGTGTACAAACATCCTGTATTTAAAGACCGATTTTCTTGTGTCCCGAAGGAGGTTGTTATATACAAGTTTCACTGTACCAAAATAATAGTTTTGCAAAAGAAAAAAAAAAAGAGGCCAGAAGAAATGCAGAAGATAATTTCTGTCAACAAAACTTGAGCTTAAATTTAAAATAAATGTAGAGGTGCAAAACAGAAATTGGCATCATGCAAGGTCAAATATAACCTAAACAAATTTCCAAATCCATGTAAAAGTAGTCACTGTAAAAAGATGACTATCTTAGCTTTTGGGGAGGTTTAGAATTTAAACAGTGCTATCCATTTGAAATAATACTTAGCATATAAACTCTTCATCTAGTCCCAAAATACAAAAATATCAAACCTAAAGCAGATAAAGGTCTTTTAGTCCTTCACATTGTTTTCAGTTAATGTAGCTATGTCCAACTCATCTGGAGTAATTACAGAGAAAGTTTACACAAAAAATAAATACAAGTCAAATTAAAATAAAAACAATCATCTTTAAAAGGGCATTAGCTGTGTTTTACCCCCCAAAAAATCATTTCTTGCAGAACTGCTTTATATGACACAGTGAGAAAAATGTACTTGTCCATGATGAGAGAAAATGGCATGGGAAAGAGTATTAAGGAGTGGGTACTCATCCCCAGTGATGAGTAAATTTTCTTCTAGATCTGTAAACATATTACTTTATAGACTCAAAAAATTTGCAGATGCACTTTTAAAATCCCAAACTTCTATTCTAATTAATAAATTATAAGTTTCATGTCAGAAAAATCAAAGAAAAGTTAGTCTTAATAGTTCCATACAAAGTTTATAAAAGTTGGGACAAGCTAAGGGTGGCTAGGGACAGTGGTTTTCAAAATCACCTGTCCCATACGCCAAGTGATTTTTCACATTTTTTCTCTCACCCTGTATGACGATGTCAATCACCTATCTGTATCAAGTGCTTGAGAATAAAGACAAGCATTTCTTTTTTGTACTGACAGATAATTACCAAGAAAAAACACATTTATTTCCTACTACTACTGATTTTCCTTAAGATTACATTTGTCAATTTGTTAGTACATATTATCTTTAGGGAGCTATTTTTCAATTTTCTGATATATCACAGAACATATTTCACTTCCTACAGCACACTGCTAAGCTTTCAAGATCAATGCTGTTCAAATCAATGACAAAACATAACAAGCCAAACTCTTTCCTCTCTGTTTGTCTTTCTCTCTGTCAATGTGTTTATCTCTCTTTTTTGTCAGTCTCTCTCTCTCTCTCTCTCAAGATACTAAATATGCTTTTCATCAAGGTAGATTAAGAGTACACCGTGATGACATCAACTTTTTTCAGTGATGATATCAGCTTTTCTTTATATCTCATTTTTATAACATTTCTTTACACTTTCAACTGTTCAGTCACCAGACTGATCAAATTGATATGTTATAGTTATAACAATATTCACAGTATAGTCTTAGCTGTCCGATATAAGTACACATGAAATACATAACAACCTAGTGATATATCTATCACTTTATTCAAATTCAAAGTAAATGTAAACCAATGAATTAATTCTAAATTTGTCCTCAGATGATCCACTAAGTAGCAGGATGTACATTAAATTCCAGTAGATTGAAGGATTATGTCAAATGTGTCCCAAGACTAAGCTAAACAGGTTTTTAATCTGTTTTATCGTTTACTGATTAATAGTTGCATGCGAGACAATAAGGAGTTCTCTTATACAGATAACTGTCAAGAATACAGAAAAATCTGTAAGTGCCACCTGAGTCCGGTCACTAACCTACAGATGACAACATAGTGCAAGCAAACCTCTAACTAGATGTTGTAACCCTCTAATTTAGATTTCCAACTTCTTTCTTTTAATTTTTTAGCTTTGAAATGTTTTAAGTTGTCTCTATCGATGATTTAAGCACTCAAAAATATTGATGAGATGAACAATTCTCAAATTTGTACATTACATTATGAGGATGGTACTCAATATTTCATCAAATTGGGACAACTATTTCCGGATTTGTTTGAATTGTGTGT
Source organism: Atrina japonica (assembly GCA_030159075.1). Lineage (NCBI taxonomy): Eukaryota > Metazoa > Mollusca > Bivalvia > Pterioida > Pinnidae > Atrina > Atrina japonica. The sequence goes on along the minus strand of BROG01000321.1, from coordinate 633,591 downwards.
TTCATGTATGAAGTCTGTCATCATACTTTATTAGTATTTCTGTTGCTTGATTATGTAACACAATAAACTTACCATCAGAGACAAATCAAGTAAAGTAACTCACAAAATCATCAATTAATTTGACAGTGGAACCTGTCCTGAGGGACCAGTGTCACCACCATTCTTACACTGAGATGTGGTCTCTCAAAACAGTTGATCTTACATATATGATTTAAAATTTAGATGGAAAATCAGAAATTTTGGACAGACAAAAGACCTAAGACAATATGGAACCTAGAATTTAAATGCATACATGTAAGTACATGTATCGCCCGATACAATTATGGGTAATTCCCATAATATATGTATAACTCATAAATAATATTATGTTACATCCTGATAATGGCAATAATGATTTCAGCATGTTCTCTTATTTCTTTTTTCTTTTTTGAGATAGGAGATAAAACAATACATTCAGAAACTAAGAGTTATCATTCTCTAATAAACTATGATTCTATCAGAGTTTATGTCTAGACTTATGGCATCGATTTATCTCCCTTTAATGACTCTTCACAAATGGAGAGCAACGAAGTATATCAGACATTATTTGATTGGTCAAATCAAATTTGCAGCAGAAAAAATAATCATTTCACACAAAATAGGGCTATAGCTAATCCTATGTCTAGACTGAAGTGTCAATCTTTGAGTATCAAGAGCAATTTACCTCAAATTACCTCCACAGAATTAGTTTTATAATCAAGATCTATCTTTGATGCTGGTCAATCTAGACATTGAACAATAATAAACCCAAATTATTGCTTTATTTCAAACAAAACCTACAATATCTATACTGATGATTTCAGAGAACTTTATGCAGTATTTTATTGATGTTCTGGATTATTTTGTTCCTGTATACAGTTGTTCATTACACACTACAATTTACTGGAAGGCAACTGTATATGAGATCCATAAGACTGAACGAATTAATTGTCATTTTATCTTAGTTATATGAGGCAGATAACAAATCTCAACATAGAGGACAGATTTTTGCTGCATTGGATTAAATACAAGAACAGATATATTTAGATATTGAGCAAATCATGTTCTTAACATGTGTTAAAAAAGAAATCACACTTTAGTGACACTGGAGATTTAATACAATAGAAAATTAAACAATAACTAGATCGCAACAAAATGTAAAAATACTGTCTGAAGTAAAATGATACACACATGTTCAGACCTGCTTATATATATACATTTCTGTATATATGTATTTCAAGATTGTTTAGTACTTATATGTTAAATCCCTGCAAGTGACTCTTAATACATTATCAATGAAACCCAAGAAATAACAATAAGCCCTGTCTAGACCAAAAGTTTTGGCCAAAAAAAAAAAAAAAAAGAAAAAAAAGAAAGAAAAAAAAAAAAAAAAAAAATTACAGGTGTCTCTTGGTTTACATTTAATCACAATTTATATTAATAATGAAAATAGATAGGTGTGAACAGGTAAACATGGATTTGTCTTTTAGCACATTCTCTTCTGTGAAAGAATACCTCTTGTGTTTTTTTTTTTTAAAACTCCCCCACAAAAGTCCACAAATCGAGTGTCCATAAAGGCACTCCTTTAAATTGTCTTATATATTCAACTTTGATCAATTAAATAACAAACATGTTCTAATCTTCTTAATACTCTCTTGTTCGGGAGAAATACGTAATTTTTTTTTATAAAGGTGGGGCTGTAATTCCCATAAGTCTGATCAGCTGATGTCAAAGTTTTTACAAAGACTATCGAAACAGTATACGAAATGACTGACAATAAAGCATTATACTGCTTTAAATCAATTTTGAAAAAAAAAATATTTGTAACTATCTTTGATTTTGAAAAAAAAATGCTATTACTCTTGGGTTGGATTTAAACAACAATTAAAATAAAAACAGATACAAAAATGAAAGACTTAGTACTGGTATCATATATGCGATAAATTTCACAATATTTAAATTTTAAGTTTTTGTTATTTTTTAAGATAAGTCTCTTACATACATATGTCAGTCAGCAACTCTTTCCTTTGTGCTATTTTAGACTCCGCAATGACTTCAATTGCTAAAATTCCATTATTTCACATATATCCCTGTTTTCATGTTTTTATTGTTTGATGGAACTAGGATATGACAAAGAATTCTCACATGATTTTGTTTCTAATGTAAACAATCCAAGTCAAAAATCTACTTCTGATAAAAAAAAATCTTCAGCATATGATTATATTAAGTATTGGCAGAAGGATAATGGAAAACAACATAAAAATACATATAAAGACAAAAACAGCTAATTATAAAGAAGCATTGTCTTTCATTGTACCAAAATAATTTATATTCAAAAGATTTTGGCAATATTCACCAATCTAGGCCTTCAGATAGAATATATGTGAAAACCAATCTGTCATACTGATTCAGGTTTTTTTTCCCTTGTGAGACATGTCCAATAGCTGAATTGGCAAAGTTACATGTGAGTTACTTGGCAAGTTTGGCCACACTTCTTGTATGTCTGACGTTTTTAGTAATGTGTTTTCAGACAAGAAAAAAACCACTAAGTGACAGAATACAGATTGGTGACCTCTGTTTGTCTAATCTGAAAGTCCTGTAATTTTCACATCAATGATCTTATGCTAAATCTTGGCAAATGAACAATTACTATTTGTAATAAAAAAAAAAGCTTAGGTTGGACTCAAACTAGGATCCACCCACATGAGAAACCTCAAATACTGAGACTTTGCAGGCAGCAACACCATGACTTAAACTCATTGACCCCTATATAGACATTTGAATTTGCCTAAGTCATTGATTTAGAGAATAGTTCATTGCTTCTCAGGGATTAATACATAATGCTACTAGCCCCAGATGAGGAAGTAAGATGTTGACTGATGTGTATAGCCAGCTGGGACTAAAAGAATCTCAGAGATATGATAATAGGGAGTCCACATTTGCAATAATGAGAAAATCACAAAATGTCATACCACATCTACTTTTGTAGTCAATGACTGATAAGAATATAAAATTTCAAAACTGCTTGTTGAAAAACTGTATTTCAAAGGATTAGAATGTGTCCTCCCCAAACCGTTTGGCCTGAAGATAACAACCATCACCATGTACACATGTTTAAGTCACTTTTTGTTACATATCTACTGTAAATCTTTCTGTTCCTACTTACAACATATAAAGTCTTCACTTTGTTATATATCTATTGTACACCTGTCCAGTCCTACTTACAGGATAAAAGTCTCTTTTTGTTATATATCTATTGTACATCTATCCGTTCCTACTTACAGGATATTAAGTCTTTGCTTTGTTATATATATATTGTACATCTATCCGTTCCTACTTACAGGATATTAAGTCTTTGCTTTGTTATATATCTATTGTACATCTATCCGTTCCTACTTACAGGATAAAAGTCTACTTTTGTTAGGATAACAAGTTCCTCTTTTTCTTTGCTTTGTTATATATCTATTGTACATCTATCCGTTCCTACTTACAGGATATTAAGTCTTTGCTTTGTTATATATCTATTGTACATCTATCCGTTCCTACTTACAGGATATAAAGTCTTCACTTTGTTATATATCTATTGTACATCTATCCGTTCCTACTTACAGGATATTAAGTCTTTGCTTTGTTATATATCTATTGTACATCTATCCGTTCCTACTTACAGGATATAAAGTCTTCACTTTGTTATATATCTATTGTACATCTATCCGTTCCTACTTACAGGATATTAAGTCTTTGCTTTGTTATATATATATTGTACATCTATCCGTTCCTACTTACAGGATATAAAGTCTTCACTTTGTTATATATCTATTGTACACTTTGTTATATATCTATTGTACACCTGTCCAGTCCTACTTACAGGATAAAAGTCTCTTTTTGTTATATATCTATTGTACATCTATCCGTTCCTACTTACAGGATATAAAGTCTTCACTTTGTTATATATCTATTGTACATCTATCCGTTCCTACTTACAGGATATAAAGTCTTCACTTTGTTATATATATATTGTACATCTATCCGTTCCTACTTACAGGATATTAAGTCTTCACTTTGTTATATATATATTGTACATCTATCCGTTCCTACTTACAGGATATAAAGTCTTTGCTTTGTTATATATCTATTGTACATCTATCCGTTCCTACTTACAGGACAAAAGTCTCGCTTTGTTATATATATATTGTACATCTATCCGTTCCTACTCCTAGGATATACCCATACAAAAATCATCAAGCTGTTACACTTGTTAGTAAAGTTCTATACAAAACATATTGGGAGTCTGGACTCTAAAATTGATACTGATGTATTGATGACTAACACCACCTTTATACCTTGTGTAGATATCCAGATAAATTGTCTTTTGGGCTGTGACATTTCATTATTAATTTTTTGTTCCCAAGAGCATTAGCTTCTAAGTCTAAACAGTGCTTCATCAACACCAGCGGTCTAGACTTGAAAATTGATTGTTACGCGACACATTCAAATAAGACGGCTGATACCTATAAGTAACATTCTGATTAAGTGGAAATGAATTACAAATCTATTGATGGAACTTACATCAGCCTATAAATGTAATAATTTACACTTTTAATGTCCCCCAGAGATCAATATACAATAAAGAAAAAAGGCAACAGACACTGAAAGCTGATGAACTTTTCAGAGATGAAAAAAAGGGAATTAATAATGGCCCAATAAGTAAAAACGCCATCATGCAATCTGATATATGAAAAATGTCACAACACAAAACCATTTACAACTATAAAAAGAGCACTACTTTCCTGAAAAATGAATATGGAGGATATTGTGTAACCACAACACAGAGACAGATATGATTACCACTAGCAGAAAGCTGTTCAAGCAATTGATTATGTTGGTACCAATATATTTTATACAGACATCAACACTAGTGGATTGCCATATTCCCCCCCCCCCCCCCCCCCCCCCCCCCCCCCCCCCCCCCCCCCCCCCCCCCCCCCCCCCCCCCCCCCCCCCCCCCCCCCGCCCCCCCCCCCCCCCCCCCCCCCCCCCCCCCCCCCCCCACCCCCCCCCCCCCCCCCCCCCCCCCCCCCCCCCCCCCCCCCCCCCCCCCCCCCCCCCCCCCCCCCCCCCCCCCCCCCCCCCCCCCCCCCCCCCCCCCCCCCCTGAAATTTAATTAAAAGAAAACTATGTATTAGGACTCAGGGAAATTCTGGAAACACCATCAAGGTGGATCAGAATGATACTGAAGACTTTTTACTCATTTGCCCTTAAAAACACATTTGGACTGGTCCAAACATCGATTTACAGAACAGTACATTTTTTGAGTTAAGAAAAAAGTTCAGTGGCAGATAATGGGAACATTCTCATGCAAGTCACTTTTAAATTAAAATGTTCAATTTTCTAATTAGAAGACAGAAGTCGGTTTAATTATGAAATAATTGACTCCTCAGTCAGAAATAGTGTAGCTGCCTGAAGTGACAAATGGAATTTCGACAGAATAAATGCTAATTTGCTGACAGAGGCACATAATTTGCATCTTCTAAAAAACAAGATGGCAGAAAGGACCCTTTAAACTAGCCAAGTTACCACCTATTTTACAATCAAAGCACTGAAAGTAAAGTTAAATTTTGCCAAATACATTTTCTTGTTAAGTTTTTGTGTGTCTATGATTGTTGTTTTACATCCCTTCAAAATTTTTTTACTTAGACTGTGATGTCAGCAACTTTAGGTGAAATGCCATGAATGTGTTAAGGACTGACGCCAATGCAGTTAGGGCTCTATTACGTGCCACAGCTTCCCAACACATGACCTCAGTTGTCAGTCTCATCCGGAAGACTAATGACTTTTACTTCGTATGCCGAGCGCTGGGCGAAGGAACCGTCACTACCATTTTTCAATAGTCTTTGGTATAACCTTGTGCCAGGAATCATACCTGGGACATTCTGCCGGCAAGTAGAACGCTCTACCATTAGTCTACCCATTATTGCATATATTTTGGTACAATAACTTTTTGACAAATAACTGTCCCATTGGAATAACTTGGTGCTTGAGACTGGTATTATACTAACTATATGAAGTGATGTACATTAACAAAAGACAGACTAATGTGTTTCAATTGGTATTCACTGCACCTGTAGATCAAAATATTAGCCTGACACAGTGTTGAAATCACAGTTTTTATCATCATATGAACAAATGGTACTGCATTTACTATGCAATAAATTTCAAATAAAATCTCTATCATACATTAGAAAGCAAATTTCACATCGATAAGTCTTGCATTTCAGCAATGATATACATACATATACAACAGTATTCTCAAGGACTTGGATAATTTTCTGCCATCAATTGTTATTATAGATGTAGTAATTATAAACCTGTCAAAGAAATACTAAAGCTGAAATATGATGCCAAAACTGTTCAGTATTATGTGTTTTGATATGGATAGTCTTCAACAGTCCTAAAAACTTAATGTACAAGTTACAAATCTAAAGACTGAGAAGAGTGATTCACCCTGACATTAATTACATGATCAATAGTCTAAAAACAGATTCAGCAAACATTATATAATTGATAGTCTACATAATGATTCCAATTGACATTACATAATCAATTCTAAACAAATATTCATAAAAAATTACATAATCAAGTCTAACAATGATTCAGCCAGCATTAAATAATCTATACACTATAATACTGCATAGTAATCAAGTCTAACCCATGATTCAGCCAACATTATATAATCCTATCTATGCATTAATTCAGTTGACAATACATGATCAAATCTTAACACCCGATTCGTCAGGCAGTTTAATGATTCAGCAGTTACATGCATTAAAAATTGTAAAAGTTGTATTTAGAGGAGACTTGGATATATTGACATTGATGTTGAATGACAACACCATGTTGTCTATAGCCTACTAAGACAAAAACACAGTGACAGATGTCAAAAGACAAACACTGTTGTCTACAGCCTACTGAGACAAAAATACAGTGACAGATGTCAAAAGACAAACACTGTTGTCTACAGCCTACTGAGACAAAAATACAGTGACAGATGTCAAAAGACAAACACTGTTGTCTATAGCCTACTGAGACAAAAACACAGTCACAGATGTCAAAAGACAAACACTGTTGTCTATAGCCTACTGAGACAAAAACACAGTGACAGATGTCAAAAGACAAACACTGTTGTCTATAGCCTAAGAATACACTGACATATTAGAGGCCAAATGACAACACACTGTTGTCTATAGCATAAGAATACACTGACATATTAGTTGTCTATAGCATAAGAATACACTGACATATAAGAGGCCAAATGACAACACACTGTTGTCTATAGCCTAACAATACACTGACATATTAGAGGCCAAATGACAACACAATGTTGTCTATAGCATAAGAATACACTGACATATTAGTTGTCTATAGCATAAGAATACAATGACATATTAGAGGCCAAATGACAACACACTGTTGTCTATAGCCTAACAATACACTGACATATTAGAGGCCAAATGACAACACATTGTTGTCTATAGCCTAAGAATACACTGACATATTAGAGGTCAAATGACAACACTTTGTTGTCTATAGCCTATTTTAGAAGAGACAGTCACAGTGGCATAACAGATGTCAAATAAAACACTAAGCATTATCTGTAGCATATATTGGAGGAGACGATATAACTGACTGAAGATACTGTAGAGATATAAAATGACACATAATGACATTGTGACAACACAAATGCTCGCTTTAATGTCTTTTAAATTAATTTAAGATACAATAAAAGTATATCAGCTGAAGATGTATATTCACAACTTAATTCTTCCAAAAGAGCCCCAGAAGAAAAGATTGGCTGTGTTTCTACAAACATAATTGTCAGTCAAACATTGAAATATCTCCCCCCAGACATCAATATTCCACAAAAATGTATCATCATGCATGTGTGAATTTTGTAAGTCCTGAAAGCAGGTTCAGGAGGAAAAAGAACAGGATTTAAACAGAGCCAAACATTTATTTCTGGAGCTTCATTTCCTGGGATGAAGCCGATGACCGGATATGAATAGTCATCCCTCCATTACACTAAATTCCAATAAACATACTTTGTCGTAGAATCAAGTGACTCGAGCTTGTATATCGTTCTATGGTAGTTCTAAGGTATAAGCATAAATTGACTTGAAACCTTCTAATCAATCCATAGCATTATTGGTAAATATCAATTTTCTTATTGGTTTCTACCGCTGTCCAGACAAATTTCTCTAGAATCTGCCAAGGGAGTGTGCTTGGAGAAAAAAGATAACAAGACAATTACATCATAGGACAAAAAATATGCCAGTAAGTACAGAGTTCAAATGATTGAAATTACACACCAATACGAAGAAATCACAATCATATGAAGACAAATAGCTCAGAAATATCGAGTCTCTGAGGAGGAAATATATCTCCTTTTTCTATGGTTATTCCTACACCAGTAAGATGTGTCCATTGAAATTCAATCCTGTTGAAATGTGTGTCTTCTTACACTGTTCTCATTGATGTTATAACATGCTGATCTTTGAAATCTATATATGCATATAGACTAATTTCACCTCTTACATTCAAATGTCTATTACCTTTTTTATTATCATTCAGAAAATGTTGCAATCAACAGTTCATAAAATGTAATGACCCCTCTAGAGTATTAATGATCAAAGAAGAAAACAATACGTAAATGACAAGACAGTATTAGAATCTCACAAAAACAATACGTGTCAATTGCAGAGTGTTTTGGTTAAATTTGCTATATCATCTTTGTATTGTTAGAAAATATATTGATAGTTGTTCTGAATGAAAATCTGTAAAGTGACAGTGTTGTCCATTTTGTGTGGAGAGAAAGTTTGTTGCCATGGCAAAAAAAAAAGAAAAAAAAACAAAAAACTTATAGAATCTTACATGGGGATGTTGCCTGGATAAAGGAAATTTTTACCTGAGTGGTAAGAATTTAGATGTCCCATCATGAGGATTTCCTGAGGGTTGAGAATTCTCTGTCCACTTAACACCCATGTTTGATTATTTTTCTCCCATGCTTCCAATACATTATGCATGTAAATAATATCTAACAGAACTATTAATGCAATCCATTCTAATAAGATAGAAGCCAATCCTCATCAATTTATATTGTGACGTACACACGATAGATATGCCTGTACAAGGTGGGAGAAAATTTCAAGTTATTAAATCAAATGGTAAAATCTTCTCATAGGGATACTGAAATTTTGTGAAATTGGAAAGATTGTCTACATTCCTACCCACTATGAAAAATCTGCAATGGAGTATAATCAAAGAAATTAATTTTTCAATATTGGTACATGTATTGTCCATTACAAATTTCAGAATCAAATCATTACAAATATTAGCACATTTCTCATTTCATGGAAGATTACACAAAATAGAATCCAAAGAAATCTTTTCAATTGTATCAATTTATTTCCTATACTTTCTGTCCCTTAGCCTCAATTAGAGATCTATTTGATTCTACTTACACTTATTTTTCGTATTAGAAGATGTCAAGTATACGTATCTAGATGGTATGGTGTCAGACAAGCAGACACTTTAGATTTAATTAAACACAGATGAAAGGGGCAATAAATTGAAACAAGAACTTCTGTACTTGAAGACAAAAGATCAGTCTCAATTATGAGAGTACATCTGGGTGATCTGTAACAATTTGTGATGTGGCGGGTCTGTGCGGGGAGTTCACTTGGATGTGACAAGTAATTAACATGTGCCGCCCCCACAGTCGTTACATAAATATAAAGGTAAATACATGGGTCCGATAAATCTAGTAGATGGCTAAATGTGAGTCTAATTTCTGAGGGAAAGATTCACCTCCATGTTTGCAGATTTATGTACAACTTTAATAACAAACTATTGGTAGTTCTTTGTTTATTTGATTGTTACTTTACGCTACATTCAACAATTTTTCAGTTCTATGGTGGCGGACAGTTTTTATTGGTGGACGAGAGAAGCCCATTCCAATGTACACAAGAAGAAACCGCAGGCTTTCCACAAGTAAACTGGCAAATCTTCTCACAAAATCAGTTTAGGTTTCAGCAGGGCATAAAATTACACTGATCAGAGGTGACAGACTTCATGGTTTACAGTGCTATGCTCTTACCACTTGGCAAATTTCACATGGAATGAGAGCTAAAGCCTGTGTAAGTAATAATATACACCTCCACAAACAAAAGAGTTTCAAATATGAGGCACTGAATATGATGTATGTCCTTCACTAGGATTAACTTGTACTTACCATCGAAGCTGTCTTCTTTTTACCAGTGTAATTCTACAAAACAGAAAATTGAACTTTAGAGTCAAGCAAGATTAAACATTTTTGAAACTTGAAACTGGTAATTCACGACAATTCTGAGATTTTTCTTGAACCATAGTAAGGATACACACACACACACACACCTAGATAGATAGATAGATAGATAGATAGATATATATATAGATATAGAGAGAGAGAGAGAGAGAGAGAGAGAGAGAGAGAGAGAGAGAGAGAGAGAGAGAGAGAGAAGTTTAATAAAAATTTAAGAAAACTTCATCATATTGTTTGCAAGTGTTAGTATTTAATATCACTGATTTCACTAATTGTCTGTTTCAGTTTGTCTGCGAGTGTTACTGTTTGTCCATAGGTTACACAATTTTCCTAAAGGTTTGACTGTATACCTTTAGATTTTATTAAATGCCAGTAGGTACTTGTTTTTATCTGTAAGTTTATCAGTCTACCTGTAGATTTTCATGTTTGTCTGTATTTTAATGTCTGTAGATTTGACAGTGTGCCTGTATATTTTCCTGTATGTGTTTAAATGTCTGTAGATTTGACAGTGCGTCTGTAGATTTTCCTGTTTGTAATTATATGTCTGTAGATTTGACATTGTGCCTGTAAATTTTGCTGTTTGTCTGTGTTTGAATGTCTGTAAATTTGATTGACTGCCTGAAGAGATGACTTTGCCTGCATATTTTATTGCCAGCATACAGACTTTACTGTTCACCTGTAGGTTTACCCGTAGGTATATAGATTTTTCTGTTTCCATGTATATTATGCTATTTGTCAATTGGTTTTACTGTTATTCTGTAGTACTGCAGATGATAAAGTTTGTATGCTCCATTTCTGTCTGCCAGTAAGTTTGATTAACTTCAGGTTTTAATGTTGCTACATAGATTTTTTTCTGTTTCCAAGTCCATTTTACTGACTTGTCAATATGTTTTACTGTTATCTTGTATATTTTGGGATTTTACTGTATGTATGTGACATTTCTGTCTGCCAGTAAGTTTGATTGTTTACCTGTATTTTCTTAGAACATGTGCCTGAGCTGCCAACTATGATCATGTATGCAAAATAGCTCATGTTTCACATTAAAGATTTACCAAGTACAACAGGGATAGAAACAACCCTGGATGGTATTATAATAATAAAAATATTCAGAGCTGCTATAACAATCTTTTGATCTCCAAGTTTGAAAAACAATTTTGATTCAAACACTGTCATTACAAGATATTTCACAGTGCCAGTCAACCAATTCTGCATCGAATAATCATAAAATGAAATAAAAGAAGGAAAAAATGAAGAAAAACAAAAAAGAAAATAAACAACTTTCAGTTTCCTAACTATTTTCAAGGAAGGTACATAGAAAGGTATATATAAAATACAGGTACACAGGTAACAGCAATATTCAGATGAAAGAAGATGAGAATTATCAAAAGAATGACAGACATACTCATCTTACACGACCCTCATCAAACTACCTCACAGCTGAGGTCAACAATTTGTCTGGTATGATATAAAACTCCCGTTTTTATATTTGATTTTTCTCCTTTTATGTCTTATTCACAGTGAAACATATCCGTTAGTAATGCAAGCATTTTGATGACGCTGATTAACTCCAACACAAATAATATAAACCCAAGGGTAGCGAGATCACTCGTGCTACTGTTCACACGTCACCATAATGTTAAATTACAGTGATATGCAAATTTACTCAAACATTCAATTAACCAGGACTAATTCTCGGTAAATTTTTTATGTCAAATTGTTTTGTGGCATGACGTACCGATGTCTATAGACACGACAGAATTAAGATCAGACTGATCGATATGTTTGATTAATCAACTGTGTAAACATCAGGTTTTGTGAATTTTAAAAACTGTCTGGGTCATCAAGAGGCACTGCAGGTAGAAAATTTATTTAAATTTTCTATGCTATTTAAATTCAAGTATAATTCACTCCTTTAATATTTTAAGTACAGACTTAGACTAAATCTGTTTTAAAGCTATGAACCGGGTTCATTATGAGATATTTTACCAATTAAAAATCATACAAGGGCATAAAGATTATAAACACTATAAATGCTGACCAAGCAAAATGCAAATTTATCATCCAGCTTCAAGCATGTTATCTTTCCTTATTCAACAAAATATCAGTGAAGTTTTAATAGCAAGTAGACTCTAAGAGTGCTTCTGTATAGAAATTGAAATACTATGCGTCATTCCACAGAGTACTTTGGTCTGTCTGACCTTGATAGGTGGCAACACTGCAATAATTAAGTACAACAAACTCTACCCATTAGAACTTTATCTGTGCAAAAATGGAAAAATCTTTCTTGGAAAGTCATGGTTTTTATTTTCTTCTTCTAAGGGTGGGCTGAGGTGGGGGAACTTGTTTTGGTCTAGAAATTGGTTACTCCAGGGTTCAGTGAAAAAATATTAACATTTGATGAAACAAAGAAACTAAAATAAGTAACATTTATTCAACAAGAGAGTTAATCTATAGTTCAGTAAAAAGAAAACTTGCTTAACAAAAGAGATAATCTAGGGTTCATTAAAAAAAAAAACCAAAAAAAAACCAATACTTGTTCCTACAATAGGACTTTCTAGGATTCAGAAAAAAGAAAAACACTTGTCCAACAAGAGTGCTAATATAGGGTCCAGTAAAAAGAACTCAACACTTTTCAACAAGAGTGCTAATATAAGGATTGGTAAAAAAAATCAACACTTGTTCTACAAGAGAGCTAATACAGGGTTCAGTAAAAAGAATACTTGTTCAACAATAGACTAAGAGCTAATCTAAGGATCAGTAAAAAGAAAACTTGTTCATTTAAAGAGCTAATTTAAGGATCGGTAAAAAGAAAACTTATTCAACGAGAGGTAATCAAGGGTTCAGTAAAAGGTACACTTGTTCAACAATAGAGCTAATATAGGGTTCAGTAAAAGGTACACTTGTTCAACAAGACAGCTTATCTAGGGTTCAGTAAAAGGTACTCTTGTTCAACAATAGAGCTTATCTAGGGTTCAGTAAAAGGTACACTTGTTCAACAATAGAGCTAATATAGGGTTCAGTACAAAGGCAATTAGACTATTCATAGTCTGAAGAAATGACTAGTTCAGACTGTTAGATTTCTAATAAATCATGGCTAATCATTGATCAAGTTCTTTGCATACAAAGTAAGAGTCCGTGGTTCCTCTTTGGTATAATAAAAAAAGTGTCAATTGTCAGTACACATGTTGAAACAAAAAGGACCAGCACACCTCAAAACAGCAAAATTTAGGGAAAACAGAATATGAACAACAAACTCTACAAAACTTTAAAGTATTACAAACACATATACCCCCAGTCCCAACAAATATTTATGCTGGTATATAAAATGACCCCATCTGACCCCCAGGGGTATGTGATGTCAGCAAAGTGTAAGCAACCCTTAGATGAACTTACAGTCCAAGTTTGGTTACTGTATCACAATCCAAACTTTAAATATTGCAATGTCCTATATTTTGACCCTATCCCACCACCCGTGGGCATGTGATGTCAGTGAAGTGTGAGCAAACCTTAGATGGACTTACTTTCTAAGTTTGGTAACTGTATCACAATCCAAACTTAAAATATTGCACTTTATAGCAATTAAAATATTAAAATTAAACCAGTTGGGCTCAGCAAACAACAATCCACTTCTCAGAGCCAAAAACATTGAATACAAAGCTACTATAATGAGGACTGGGTATATCAGAGCAGGTAATTAATTCAGTAGGTAAAACAGCCATACAGATAGTCGGAGTCCTGAGTTGAGCCCCAGTCTGGCTATATAGATTTCCTCTCCTACTACTATACTGAGAAATACAACAATCAAGGCTGTGTTGCCAGAAGAGTCAAAACATAAAAGTCATTCAATACATGAAGGAAATCTAATATTTCAATCCCAATTTCATTATCATATGTACAAACAAGGAACTTAGAGTACAATGAACAAGAAACCAGTCAAAATAACTCCCCAGTCAATCAAACCTCTGAGAGTCATACAATCTGACTTGGTAACAGTCTGTCAAGATTTCAGCTTGATTCATACTGTTACTGGCATCAAGGCCAATCAAATCTTTAAGGAGCAAAGATTTGACTTGTTCTGTGCCTCTACTGACCGATCATACTAAAATTAATATTGCAACTGCTAAATGAGCATTGCAATTTTCAGTTACTTAGCAACAGTACCATCTAAATCACATATGGAATTATGTAATATGTTGTCATGTGTCTAAATTACATAAATGGTAAAAAACACTAAAATGAAAAAAAAAAATGAAAAAATTATTACAGTAGAAACATACATATGCAATTAATCATAATAATAAAAACAAAACATTTTATGTATATAAGAAAACTAACCTGGTATATATCTGATGTTTGTAGTCATACAACAGGGAGTCATAAAGGTCATGGAGTCATACACTTGAAGATAGGCATTCATTTCTTTCTTTTCAGGAAGTAGTCAATAAAGTCAAACAAATGATGAATGTTGCTTTTTTTTGTGTGTTACATGATTTTGATATACTTCTGGTTTCTCGTTTTAAAAATTAAAGTAGACTTGTTCGTTTTCTTATCTGCAAATTTGTCATTATAGGAATTTACTAGTATTTCGTTTCTAAGAATTTTCCCCATGACTGTGATTTTATCAGAAAAAATGGAAAAATAACTCAATTTGAATTTCCATTATTTCCTGCAATCAAATATCAGAATGATATTTCACCAATGGCCTTCAGGTTTTCACTGATGGTTGAGGAAAGACATTAATTCTATGTCTGACGCATAATGATCAATGCACTTAAAATCTTATCAAATAGATATCATATAACATCTACATAGATAACATTGTTGTTTAACATCCCACTCAAGAATCTTTCACTCATATGGAGTCGTCACCAAATGCTGGTGAAGGGCTTCAAATTTTGGCCTATGCTCAGCACTCATGGCCATTGAGCAGTGAGGGTTCTTTAACATGCCAACACCTACTGTGACAAGGGACCTTGGTTTTTAATGTCTCATCCGGAGGACTCACACAGATAACATGATATACATATGGTGAGAAAAAATCTCTTATTTTTTCAGAATATAAAATTGGTAACTTAAGTCAATATAGATGTATTATGTAAACTGCAATTTTTCTGCAAAATAATGATTAATATTACAATGCTTTAAATATTAAAACATATGTCCATCATATTATACTTTGAACAAACTTTTCAAAAACTATTTAAATGTTCAACCCCATGACACCTTTCATCTTTAAATGAAGTTTACGGTAAGTTTGACATAAGTCCTTCCCACAGATGTGACGTCATTAAAAACACGAGTTAATTTCTTTGTAAAATTCCATTTCATGATCATGTATAGCACAATATTTTTTTTTTCAATAAGATATAATCAAGTGTTCAAAATCCATATAAGAATTATCAATATTCTGTGTACAACTCCATGACTTTTCATTACAATCTATTCCTCTTACTGATGAGTAATAAGTCTATCAGAAGAGTCTGAGAACTTATACATTAATTATAACAATCATAATAAAGAAATTAGGTCAAATGTAATGATATTTCAGCGACAGTATACTGTTAATTATGCCATGGCTTTATAAATTTATTGATTTTTACTTAAACTTGATGAAGCAAAACCTTAAACATGTCTGACACAGTTCAGTATATGACCTACTGTACTGAAAGTCACGGCAAAATCTTTAGTGCAATGAACTGATATCAGATGCATCTTTAATGCAAATGAAAAATCAGCCAATAAAAGGTCGTACAAGTAGCTATGTAGTGTTACAAGTTGATAAAATTAATTTAACTCTGATATTTTCAACCTGATCAACACAGGTGGACCATAATTTATTCACAAATCAATATTTGTTCAATGGAGAGTTTATGGCGATGCTTGCTAAGAAATATATAAAATACATGTAGTGCTAATGTTGATAGGTAAATGAACAGATGAACGCATGTATAAAAATGCTGTGCCCTTGTCAAGTTTTCAGGTCATACTCAAGGTCACCGTGATCAAAGAAAATCATGAAAATTCTATCTCTCAAGAGGAAAAAAATTTGAGTCAACATTTCAACTTTCACTCTCTCATAATGGGTTCCTCTGTACATATGTATTTTTAAAGCCAAATAAGAGGTTAGTGTTTCTTACAATAAAGTTCATCTACTATAGTATCATATTAGGCCAAGACAGACATCCAAGGTTTATTTTGAGCCAAGGCAAAGCAAGTTTAATATCATCAGAATATATATGTATATGTAGAGAGAGAGAGAGAGAGAGAGAGAGAGAGAGAGAGAGAGAGAGAGAGAGATAGAGAGAGAGAGAGAGAGAGAGAGAGAGAGAGAGAGAGAGAGAGAGAGAGAGAGAGAGAGAGAGAGAGAGAGAGAGAGAGAGAGAGAGAGAGAGAGAGAGAGAGAGAGAGAGAGAGAGACCTGTATATAGGAGTCACCCAGGGATCAGAAAATATTGACCTTTCTGTGCAGGTGATCCCTATACACAGGTTCAATTTAGTTGAAGTATGCAGTCAAGGGACTTGAAAAAACTGGCCTTTATAAACAGGTAATCTTTATATAGAGGTGGCTACTATAGCATGTTTTATTGTGTGTGTATGATATTAATTTTTTATGTTTAACTACCATAAACTCAATATAGTGAGTTAGCCACACCCACTTTCTGACAGTCCACATTATGTCACTGCAGTGATGTAATACAGTTACAAAAATCGTAAATATATACACAAACCAGTTTTAACTATTTCATTATACAGAATCCCATCACTAACCATCCATAATTCTTTTATTTTTTCTACAAATCATCAATATATAGTCTCTGACCGCAAGATTACTTAGTGATTCATTTGTTCAAAATTGTACTTTTAATTTCACACATAATTAGCGAACGAAAACTTGTGCTGCTCACATGTAAATTGTGTGAAATTGATGGCAGACTGTGGCCCAGACACTGGCTAGAGCTGTATTCAATATATTCATATGTGCAAGTGATGTTTGTGACATTTAAACTATCATTCATTGACAATTAAAATCTTGTATCTTACTTAGTTTTGTTTTCATTCTTATCAGAGAAGTTTTTTATCATAACCTGCTAGTCAATAATATAATTCACCTCAATACTTAAATCAATGAATTTTTTTTTTCTTTGATCTAATAAGACAAGTCTTTCATGGAAGTGGTTTCTCAAATCAAGATACAAAGGTTTCAATGTAAAATGTATATCAAGCATACAAATAAAATTACTTTGAGTGAGAGCAATTGTAATGATTAGAACTTTCTATGCAAACACCTTAGCCTTTCTAAAAACAATGATAAATACAGCTATTACAGCTCTGTGATTGGCAATTACACAGATCAATATTGTATCACTGTCTGTAAAGGTACAAGTGTTCGTCACAAAAATTACAATGATCAAGATTTATCTTCAATTTTTATTCTGGGTATAATATCAAAGATACCATCACTTTTATTATTCTGATGGAAATATCCTAGACATTGGCTCATAAAAATTCCAACACCTAGCGTGCAAAAAGGAAGAATCGCTATGTGCAAAAATTATCACAATGGGAAATCGACACTTTGAAACACATACAGTGAGAAAAACGGAAATTGATTTTGCTTCTTTGGTAGGGAAAATTAATATTGGACTAGACATATTGATTAGAGAAGTGTGTGATTTGACTTGTCAAGGTTTTATGTTGAAATATGTCAACAGATACAACAATCCCCCCCTCCTCATCCTAATGTTTGGTTAATGCCAATTACTTTGATAAAAATTAGGTTATACAAGCTGTATTGATCTTCTTTGTCCTTTTTTTTTTTTATCTCTAATTCTCTTTGTATTATTTAGTGCCAGATTTCTTTAAATGAAACTTGCAATATGTCAATAACTTCTTGACTTATCTTGTGTAAGGTGTCAAACTACAGTCGCATCTCTGCCATTTCACAGGTAGTGGTGATGCAGAGTTATTGAACACTTTACTTTCAAGTAT
This sequence comes from Atrina japonica, assembly GCA_030159075.1. Taxonomy (NCBI): domain Eukaryota; kingdom Metazoa; phylum Mollusca; class Bivalvia; order Pterioida; family Pinnidae; genus Atrina; species Atrina japonica. The sequence continues at coordinate 615,227 of BROG01000321.1, read as the reverse complement.
TAGATCTTAATGTATGATACAATGGATCTTGATAAAATTACACAACATTTAAACCTCACATTTCTGTAGTAACAAAAACCATGGTCAAACTCTACTAGGATCATAGACTCAAAATACACAGTAACAGTTCTCTAATCTAATTGATCTGTTTGTACTTTTTGTTGGACATTTATCAAAATCAATCCATCAGTATTGGAGGACATGCGATGAAAAAGATGTCAAATGCATCCAAGTCCAAAGGGTCATAACTCTAATAGAATTATTTGAACAGTAATCTCCTTCATTCATGAAAATCTTCATAATGTGAAATTTCATTGTGTTAAATTTCACAGAAGTCAATTTATAAGTGTAAAAGGAGTTTTGATAACAAGTCATCAGATGTAGCGTGCTCGACTCTTGATCGTGAGTTCAAGTCCAGCCGATGGCAGGTTAGTTTCCTGTCCTTCGGATCAGACAGTAAAATCCAAGGTCCCGTGTCACAGTAGGTGCCGGCACGATAAAGAATCCTCACTGCTCAATGGCTGTTATTGCCGAGCATAGGCCAAAATTTGAAGCCCCTCATCAGCATTTGGTGACGTCTCCATATGAGTGAAAGATTCTTGAGTGGGACATTAACCAACAAACAAACAAACCATTCCCCTTTATGCAAATCTAAGCAATGTTATCTTTCATTGTGCAAAATTTTATTGAAATCAATTAATTCATCAACTCCTGTTGTCACATTTAAACTCACCCAAATCTATAAATAGTATGGTCTACTATCATAATTTGGGGTTGCACAAGTTAACATTGCATGTAAAATTACTACAAAATTTGGAATTTAAATCATACACTCCTGAACTCTGACAGTGGACATAACCATTCTTTGAAATGGGAGAGTCTAGCTCTGACTGTAGGGGGCAGTAAGTTAATCAGTGTCCGAGGAGATGCATAAAACAGTGGTTAGCTTTACCAACTCAAGCCTATGTAGGGTACTCAGATTTGGCCGTCTTTTTATAAAACATTAAGCCTGATGTTTTTTATATAATATTTGTCTCTTTATATAATATTAAAAAGTTGTCTCTTTATATAATACCTAAGCTAATATAAGAAAAGACACGTTGAGAGATCAATAAAATGAAAGGAATCCACATCCCTAAGCTTGTTATGTGGATCGCCACGATATAACTGAAATATCGTTAAATGTGGCGTTAAACAAAAACAAACAAACAATGCTATGTGGATGTTTTACAACTATCATGTACAGATTCCCTCAAATAGATCCATGTAAATCAGGACGATTTCACTACTTCACAAGATTGACTTGTGTCTCTGCTCAAACACTGACATTTTATTGAAGTTTATGTGGCTCTAAGGAACAAATTTATACTGAAGAATAAGTATAACTTTCTAAACTTATAATTCAATCTCTGACAATTCCAGGCTACATATGTCAACTAACAATAATCAATTAATGTTTTTCTAACAATGAGAAAAATGTCCCCCTTACATTCAAATTAGAGTTTAAAAACTTATATTTACAAGCAGCAAAACATATGTCATGAAATATTGATGAGTTGGAACAAACATACATGTATGTGCTAACTTGTATAGTAATCAATTCTAAATCATGAATATCACAGGGAAAAAAAAAGCAGACAGGTAAAATATCAATATGTCTGTACTTAAAACCCCTTTTTGATGTATTTGATTTTTAATTTAGCTCTTTTTCCCTGTTCTGGCAATTCTCCAAGTTTGCATTTTATAATCTTAAACATTTATATGTATTAAATGTGTGAGCAACCAAAGGAACAGTGTCACATTATAACACAATATACCATGACTGTGTAGACACAAATACACATATATAATGTAGGTATAGAAACCTAACTGGGTCAAATATCTCATATGACCCAGACATTTAATATTAATACAACAAATGGGGCTCATCACAGGAGAGAGGGAGGGAGGGAGAGAGAGTGGGATACTGAGAGAGGAAATGATAAGATAGTATTAGTTGTTTCATGGCTAGTGGTTCATCTAATGTTTGATGGCAAATCTGATAAATTCTGCAATGGAAGGCTGTATACTTCTGTAGACATTTTAAATGATTTTTATGTAGCTAGCTCAGGTAAAAATGTTCTCAAAAGTTAATATCTTAATGTGAATTTGTCATCAGTAGATGTTTTAATGCATGTATAACAATCAGGAAGGTATTCAGATGAATGAAAATTATTAAAAAAAATGTTTTTGGTAATTATCTTTACAAGCATACATAATTTTAACATAATCTCTAGGTGTGGTAAAAAGCTTCCCCTCCCTTTCTTTAACAAAAGAAATTTACATGGGGTGTACTCCTTTCTGCACTCACATCTATATTCTGTTGGTAGTGTATTCTTATCTATAATATGTTGGTAGTGTATTCATATCTATAATCTGTTGGTAGTGTATTCTTATCTTTCATCTGTTGGTAGTGTATTCCTATCTATAATGTGTTGGTAGTCTATAATCTGTTGGTAGTGTATTCCTATCTATAATGTGTTGGTAGTCTATAATGTGTTGGTAGTGTATTCTTATCTATAATCTGTTGGTAGTGTATTCTTATCTATAATGTGTTGGTAGTGTATTCCTATCTATAATGTGTTGGTAGTCTATATCTGTTAGTAGTGTATTCCTATCTATAATCTGTTGGTAGTCTATAATATGTTGGTAGTGTATTCTTATCTTTCATCTGTTGGTAGTGTATTTCTATCTATAATATGTTGGTAGTCTATAATCTGTTGGTAATGTATTTTTATCTATAATCTGTTGGTAGTGTATTCTTATCTATAATGTGTTGGTAGTGTATTCTTATCTATAATGTGTTGGTAGTGTATTCTTATCTATAATCTGTTGGTAATGTATTCCTATCTATAATGTGTTGGTAGTGTATTCCTATCTATAATGTGTTGGTAGTGTATTCCTATCTATAATGTGTTGGTAGTGTATTCTTATCTATAATCTGTTGGTAGTGTATTCCTATCTATAATCTGTTGGTAGTGTATTCCTATCTATAATGTGTTGGTAGTGTATTCCTATCTATAATGTGTTGGTAATGTATTCCTATCTATAATGTGTTGGTAATGTATTCCTATCTATAATGTGTTGGTAGTGTATTCCTATCTATAATGTGTTGGTAATGTATTCCTATCTATAATGTGTTGGTAATGTATTCCTATCTATAATGTGTTGGTAATGTATTCCTATCTATAATGTGTTGGTAATGTATTCCTATCTATAATGTGTTGGTAGTGTATTCTTATCTATAATGTGTTGGTAATGTATTCCTATCTATAATGTGTTGGTAATGTATTCCTATCTATAATGTGTTGGTAATGTATTCCTATCTATAATGTGTTGGTAATGTATTCTTATCTATAATCTGTTGGTAATGTATTCTTATCTATAATGTGTTGGTAGTGTATTCCTATCTATAATGTGTTGGTAGTGTATTCCTATCTATAATGTGTTGGTAGTGTATTCTTATCTATAATCTGTTGGTAATGTATTCCTATCTATAATGTGTTGGTAGTGTATTCCTATCTATAATGTGTTGGTAGTGTATTCCTATCTATAATGTGTTGGTAATGTATTCTTATCTATAATGTGTTGGTAGTGTATTCCTATCTATAATGTGTTGGTAGTGTATTCTTATCTATAATCTGTTGGTAATGTATTCTTATCTATAATGTGTTGGTAGTGTATTCCTATCTATAATGTGTTGGTAATGTATTCTTATCTATAATGTGTTGGTAGTGTATTCCTATCTATAATGTGTTGGTAGTGTATTCTTATCTATAATGTGTTGGTAATGTATTCCTATCTATAATCTGTTGGTAGTGTATTCCTATCTATAATGTGTTGGTAATGTATTCCTATCTATAATCTGTTGGTAGTGTATTCCTATCTATAATGTGTTGGTAATGTATTCCTATCTATAATGTGTTGGTAGTGTATTCCTATCTATAATGTGTTGGTAGTGTATTCTTATCTATAATGTGTTGGTGGTGTGTTTTTATCTATAATCTGTTGGTAGTGTATTCTTATCTGTAATCTGTTGGTAGTCTATATCTGTTGGTAGTGTATTCCTATCTATAATGTGTTGGTAGTCTATAATCTGTTGGTAGTGTATTCCCCAGCTATACTCTATTGGTAGTGTATAGATTTGGAAATGGGAAATGTCTACACATCTGAATTCAAATACAGTAGAGACTACCTGTTTTGTGAGAATGCATTCTGGTAATCACTCAATTAAATAATCCTTAAAATAAAACATCTTTCAAAAGACCACCTGTATTGAAATCGCACATTTGAATGGCAGATGGGGGTCTTTTAAGGCAGGTTCCACTGTATAATGTATGTCTGTGTGTGTATGACTAATGTATATGTGCACTTGCATGTACATGACTAATGTGTGTATGTGCACATGCATGTATATAACTAATATGCCTGTGCACATTATGTATGACAAATGTGTTTGTGTGTGTGCATGTTTGACTAATGTGTGTGTGTATATAACTAATGTGTATGTGTGTGTACATGCATGTATATGATTAGCGTGTATGTGTCTATGTGCATATATGACTGTAAGAGTGCATGTGTGTGAAACATCTGTGCTTTATTTCTAGCCTTTATACTAGAAATGTTTAGTATGTCACCTTACTAGCTTTTTCACATAACTGCTAGTTTTTTATTCCGATAAACAGAGTAAGCCATGTTAACTAAGACTGATGTACTCCGAGGTACAATTCTCAACAGCATACAGAGTGTAAAAAAAACTACAGATGAAATGATGACATTGCTAAAACTGCAAAAACGATAGCTTAATCACAAAGATGGCAAAAAGTCATTGAAAGTATGATTGGAAGCCATTTCCAAAGCTTTAAAATGATGAGTCATCAATTTTATCAATACCGCAGAGAAGAATTCTACTGACAATTGATATGATATATTACATGTGTATGCATTCATGTTCAGTTTGCTTTTATTTTCACGTCATTCATGTGCTGATGTAGTCTTTCATATAACACGCACATCCAACTTGTATGCTTAAGAATTAGATAAAAAAAATTCTTGATAGTCAGTTGCTAATGGAAAAATAAAAACTGGTGAATAATACCGATAATATACAGGTATATTCTAATGATCCTAGCATAAACGTGACAACACACACACACACAGAGCAAGCAGCAAATCTACTTCTAATTTTTTTTTTTTTTTTTTTTTTTTTTTTTTTTTTTAATATATATATAAGTGCGATGTCATATAAAGTGTTCAACCTTGGTACAAACACCTGTTTAATGCTAATTTGACCAAAAAAGCAATAACGTCTGAGTATTTCAGTTACAAACTAAATCACATGATCAGGAAAGTCAAAACCCCTTGATCTAAGATTTCTTTATTAACTTATATGTAACTTTTAAAAGTTGGAAGTATATTCCAAATTAAACAAAAATCCACAAGTTGAGGAAGATAATAAGTAAATTTGCTGGAAAAAAAAACCCTGATTGAAACAGGATTATATATCCGAACTTTTTTCAAAAACGATTTTTGACAAAAGAAATGAAAATCATGTTACCACAATAAAAAATGTTTGTTTGAAATTTTCATACATCATGATGTCTGATTGACTAACAGGAGTGTCTGTTACTTGTCTAAATATTATGTAAATGCACAAGATCGACTTAACTAAAACATCCTGGGTCATGTGTACTCTTACATATTCAGAATATTAACAACATAATCTTTTTTTTTTTAATGACACATTCTAAAACTTTCCATGTGTTATTTAATGTTCACAAATAAGAAACAGTTAATTATATTATATCTGCATCCTTCCACCAGCTGCAGGATTAAACATGAATATCTAAGGACACATAAATACTATGAGGTATAGTGAACAGAGGAATTTACAGTATAAATGTGACAACAGGCTGAGCATAATGATATAAATATTGTAGATACAATAAGAAAAGCAATTTTTATATGCCCTGAAACCCCCCCCTCCCCCCCAAAAAAAACCATGCTGTAAAATCAAGAATTTTGTCTGACCGACATCAAAATTTAAAGTGAACTAGTTTGCTTACTGTCTGACCCAATTCTAAATCACTTGGTTTGGACTCATCAAAGAATTTTTATTTATAATGATGGCCTTAACAGATTACATGCTGTAGATACTATAAAAAAAAGGAGCGTGGTCATCATTGATGTACATATGAAGTGTGACCTTCATATCAGATTGCAACTAATCATTTACTTATACTCAACACTGATCACAGGGAGTGGATCCTTTAGATACCAAAAATAAGAACTCTTCCAATAGCTTCTTATGTGGAATGACAAATACAGAGCAAAAATTGACTTAGATGCAAAAAAAATCATTGATCAATATATCTTTTCACTTGAATATATAATTTGTTTCTAATAACTGAATTTCTTTTTATAAATTATTAAACAAGTGATATACATGTATGCCATCAAAAGCATATCATATTTAGACTTTTCAGGGTGGAAAGTTAATTTTCGATAGGCACTGTATTATTTTCCTACCCATTTTCGTCACATGGAGTGGATAGCCAGACATTTATTAATACTTTATTGACCTACAGCATGTAAAGTTACAAAAAACATCATTAATGGTGTGTTTTGTGATGATATATATCTTATATATGCAGAGCACCTGTTGTACACTTTGAAATAATCAGCTGAAAAATATCCAATCAAAAGATTCAATCTGACAGGACCTTGAACACATACTTAACTTTTCAATAGGAAAATTATTCTTTTTGAAGTAAGACACTTCAAAGTTGTCTGGAAAAGGTAGCTAGGGAGCATCTCAAAATTATTTGATGATGTGACCTGCTTAGGTGGCAAGTCTGTAGGTGTATCATAACATTTCAGACTAACATCTTGTAAAATCAAGCTACATGTTGTATATTTCCCAGACTGGTTAATTATTCTTTAAAATACAACCTTGGCAATATACTGATTATATCATTTGCTACATATATAAATACACATGATTTGCATTTCGATCTTAAGTCTGGGATCTGAAAAATCAATGTTTGAGTAATTAAGATAATGAACATTTTCTGGAAGCAATACTTAGTCCAGTGTCATGTGTTATAATGTTTAGAAGATTTATTACCTAAGTACTCCAGGATTCTGTTTAATCTGTTTCAAGGTTTAAACAGCATGAAACACTCCTGCAAGAGATTAATCCTACAACAATACTGGTGACAGTGCAAGGTCAAATGACAGGTGTAAAACCATATAATCTTTATATATTGTTTTAAAGGGTCAGACTAGTGCAGTTAAATGACTTACAATAATTCTAAATCTCAAGAATGCCTCATGTCTTTATGTCTCCTTACAATGTATCGCATCTTATTTTCTCCTTATAATGTCTCAAGTCTTATTTCCCCCTTATACCATCTGTGATCTTATTGTCTCCTTATAATATCTCACATCTTAATGTCTCCTTATATTGTCTATATCTTACTATCTCCTTACAATGTCTCATATTTATTGTCTCCTTATAATATCTCACATCTTAATGTCTCCTTATATTGTCTAGATCTTACTATCTCCTTACAATGTCTCATATTTATTGTCTCCTTATAATGTCTATATCTTACCATCTCCTTACAATGTCTCAGATCTTACTGTCTTTTGTCTCAGATTTTATTGTCTTCTTTTACTGTATCAGATCTTAATGTCTCCTTATGCCTCAGACCTTATTGTCTTTTTGTCTACTACTAACTCAGGTTTTATTTCCATCTTACATTGTCTTAGATCTTTTGTCTCCTTATCATCTGCATAATACCCAAAAGCAAATGACCTTTAATATTTGAACCAATGACCCATACCTGTCAAATCTACCGATTTTGGCGGTAGTCTACCAGTTTTTTTTTATTCATCTACCGCTTGCCTACTGCCGAGAAAAAATCTACCGATTTCTACCAATTTTTCTCATTTTCAACTAATTTCCCCATATTTCTACCATTTCTTGTCCATTTTCTGGTGATCGGTAGACGTTTTTGTCAGCATTAAATGTTCTAAATCGTAATTTTCAGTCTAGCGACAAAAAATAGCTTGAAATTTCTGGGTATAGTGTTATATAAGTCCCCTATATTTTTGTCACAAAGAACAAGGATTAATAACCCTGTTTATTAATTAATGTCATTAGACGATACAGAGGTGTCCTTATTGGGCATGTGCTGACGGTAATTAAAATCCACACCTATAATTATGTTCTGCAACAGTTATCAAAAATATCATTGATAATTTTCTGCAGCTTCTATACCAATCCTCAATGTATCATTGAAGTGTTATATAAGTCCGCACTCCCATACTTTACATATTCTTCTTAAATTTGTGATGATTAAATACAAAAACATGTTTTATTTCATTTATATAAATACCCTATCTTCTTGTAACACATTAAATGAAATGTCAGTAATGACAGTAAACACATTTTATATAACCTCAATAATCTTTTTTTTTTCTTTTTAACAGCAGGTGATTTTCTTTTATCAAATCTCCTTTTTTATTGAGTGAACTATTCAGTCATCGTTTGTTGTTTTATCTTATCAATTCATGAAAAAGGTACAATATGAAGATAAAAACCTTCAAATAAATATTTGGGTATGCAAATCTCAAAAATAAATAAATAAATAGATAAATAAATAAATAAATAAATAAATCTTTGTCATACTTCCAAATATTTAGCAATCAAACTGAGATTTATATTTCTTCCAAAGATTATTTATTTTCTGCATTCCAAATCCAACGATGAATATCAGAATTTTATATTTTAAAATTTGTTTTAACAAATTTCTTAATTTTAAACATTCTTATATAACACAATGACCATAATTTTTAATTTTGATCTCTCAATGCTGTGTTGTATTTGTATATATTACATGTTTAAAACTTCAAAATAAAGCCTATATCTATTCCTTATAAATTTCGAAGTCGACTAGAAAATAAAAGAAATGCGATATACATAAATATCATCGATGATCATTGACAATAATTCCGCAAATCCAAAATCACAATTTTTTCTTGTTATTTCAGAAGGGGGACATCCTCTCCCATACCCTCCCCCTTACACTTGTTTCGACGCAACTGGTACATGCATATATATATATGAAAATGATAACGCATTCGTAAAAAGTTCGCCCGTTGTATGCATTTTCTACCCCAGACAAATTTCGTAATGTTGACATGACCACCCTTAACCCTTATCGTGCGGGAAACGACATAACTCGTTTCATTGTTTATGTTCACTCTCGCCGGAAACGAGATAACTCGTTTTTGCACATCGGTTATCTTGTAACCACACTAAATTACCGACTAATTGATCGCTTTAAGGGATTCCTAATGTCTTTAAATAAAAGTCATATAATGACTGTCGTAAAGGTCACTTACGCGTGGGTTTTTAAAGTTATAACCTAAGACACAGTAATCAAAATGGCGGACGAAGCAATTTGGAATTTTTCTTTGGATTCGGATAGCGAAGCGAAGGATCCCAGAGGAAATTGATTATTTGAAGATTTAAATCATCAGAAGTCTTTTGATATGTTTTTCCTGGACGATGATGTTGAAAATTTTTTTAGAGATTGGTGAACTATTCAGCACGGAAAAACTCATCGTTTGTTGGATTGAATTCGAGATCTTACTCACTTCATTTCTTTAATTTATTAGTGATGTATTTGACACATTGGCATTCGAGACAAAATATCAGGGCCAAATCAGAGAAAAACGGGGGATTTTTAAAACCGCCTGCTCAAATAAACAAGTGGTTTGATACGTCGGCGGTGAAATGAAACAATTTTTTGGATCACGTTATTGACTGGCCTGATAAATAAATGCAAAATAAATACGGTATGGGAAACATACAATGTCGAGAGATCGTTTTTTCAATTTAGCTTTTTACATGTAGCAAATAATAAATTGCCCTAAAGACGATGGTTTTGATCCCTTATTCAAGATTCGGCCAATTTATGAATCTAAACAATAACTTTATGAAAGTGTACACACCAGATGAACATATATGCATTTGAAGCAATGGTTCCCTGGAAACTGCTTCAGACAATATATCCCAAACAAACCAGATAAATTTTCTTAAACTTTACATTCTAAGTGGTAAATCTGGTTACATTTCCAGTTTTGACGTTTATACCGGAAAGTGGTATTTGCCTGACCCTGCATTGGACACTCATACAATGTTGTCATCTCTTAAAAAAATCTGATTATTGAACAAAGGTTATACTGTTTATACTATTTTTCAGACCTCTCCTATATGACAATTTGTCAGCAGAGGACACACTCGCTTTAGGGACAATTCGGAAAGAGATGCCGTATGCTTTGAGGAAAAAACAAATTTTTAAAACCTAATCAAATACTTAATGTTAAGTACAAAACATGAACCAACTCTGACTATAACACAGAAGTACTGGTGAGCCAATTGTCAATAATTTTTCAGCAATGGGAGGCGTTTCGCAGACCAGATGAATAAATATTATTCTATCACAAGAAAGGTCGTGAAATGGTGGAAAAAAATTTTCTTTCACATGTTAAAGCAGTAACAAATGCCTATCTGCTGTATAAAAAACAGTGTAATAAACCCATGTCTCACTATTTTACACCTAGCCCGGGCATTACTCAAAACATGTTGTGACAAACCACTGCGTGGTAGACCCTCAGATATGCTATTTATCACGTTTAACAGATAAATTTTCAGAAAAAAAGTCGACTAGAAGGCAAATCCAACTAAAGTGTGTTGTTTGTAATGCAAAAGTGCGTTTTCTCAAAGGATTAGATTCTGCTATAAGGACTGAGACCAGATACTGGTGTGGGGACTGTAAGGTCGCATTGTGTGTTGACATAATTCACACACTTGTTATTATGCAAAATATTGCTAAAAATGATACAGGCACTGAATAATTACTTCAACTGAAAAGACAAAATTTACCTGTGTTTAATTTAATCACCAATTTTTTACTTTAGTTATTTCTGAAGATAAAAGATACATTGGGGACTTGCATCTCAAAGTTTAAAAATTGTTCCATGAAATAAATTTATTCACCTCTCCCAATTGAACATTTGTGTACCACTTTTTACGTACCTCCTGAATGACAACTTACTACAGGTGTAATTGTTATGAAAATGTTGTTGCATTGATGATCGATTTTCAAAATTATAACATAACCAACTGTCTTTGTTTATTATTCCATCAAGAGGGATAAACTACCTTTTGTTTCTGTACAGGTAATCAGGAAAGATTTTGCAAATTTTTTTTTTGCAAAATGTAGATTAAGGTTTAGCTTCGAAAAAATGTATGGGTTTTCAGACCTCACATGGTTGACTTGCAAAATTTCGTAATGTGGATGTGTTGAAAATGGATTTCCTCCAATTTTATTCAGTATGGCTATAAAGTACTGTGTAAAGTAATATAGCACAAACTGACAAAAATCTGCATAACAGATCCTACTACTTTCAGACATGTAATACTTAAGCTAAAGAGAACTAAAAGCATTGTAATTTCAAAATCAAAAGCAGATATTCCACAGTGGCCCATACCATTTGGACTTGTCAAGCTTACATGAAGATTTTACATTTATAATCGTATCCATTATATCATTTTGTGAATTTATATCCTTTCCTCTGTTCTCCATCAGAATTTGGTTTATATTTATAGAAACAAATTTTGTCTTTTTGTCCCCAATAGATTTTGGCAAATGATATATGGACCAATTTTGACTTTCATCAACATCCCCATGTTGTCATTACTCTGATTGTAAAAAAGATAACAGTTTGTCAAATTGTCTGTGTGGGATTTGAATGGTTTAAAATTAATTGCCAACATGACATATTGTATAATCTTTTGCACTTTCAAACATCCAAACTCATTAATACGCTACAACAAGCCAAAAAAAAAAAAAAAAAAATGACATCAAGTGATAATTAATTAAAGTAATTGAAACAAAGTAAAGGAAATAATGATTGAATAATTGTGTGTGAATCTTACTGCTTTAGGATTCTGTAAACTAGTAAGAATGCAAGATTCACCAACATTGATCATCTCGTGGAGAATCTTCAAACAAGTGAAAAACAACATGGGTGAAGAGTTGTCATTTTAAAAAATACATATATCACTAAAAAAAACAACTGACTCTACTTAATCACAATCAGTTTGAGATTAGTCCAAATGTATTAGGGTAGAAGAGATGAGGGTTTCATTTAAGATGTATACTTGCACCAAATATGGAAAGCCTTGTTGAAGAAATGAGGAAGATATGGCCAAAACAATGCAAAAGGACAGAACGATATAATGCAAAACTGTAAGTCTCTGCATAGAGTCATAAAGTCTCTGTTGTCTTGACATTAAACAATTAAGCCTTTTCAATCAATCAAAAATAACCGCCTTTAATTCTTCTTGACATAAAATGCCCAACAAAGCCTGTTTGGTCTTTTAGTGAATCTCTGGGCTAAACTCTTAAGGAGTGTTATAATAAAAACTTGGAATGAACAAAACCGTTTATTCAACTATGTACTTTTTATTTTGGTTACCCCTTCCCCAATTTTTGGTCAAGACTCGAGAGACATCAGTAGTTTAAAAACATTTATATTATCATTTTGATACCCAATATTTTAGATACAAAGGTAATGGTTTTATCTATATCTTAACATTTTTATTAAAAGAGCAACCACTGTATAGCCCATATAAGTCATTCTGTGGTTATGGGGACAAATATGGTTAAATTTTTTAAAATTAATTTTCAATGCATATGTGTATTTTTTTATAGCCTTACATTGAATAAAAAATAAACATAAGATTGATGAATTCTGACGTTTTAAAAATAAATCAGTAAAAATTATTTTAAATATAAGTACCTTTAGCTCATGATTTGTGACATAGCATAGGCTCAATTTTTCTTCAGCATTGAAACAGGTTAAAGATAAAAATAAACTTGGAAAAAAGTGTTTGTTTTTATTTGTTATGCCTTTAACTTTTTTTCTGCAGTTTAATCATTCGAATTATAAAGGCCCAGAAAGTTTGAGTTGGACTTTTGAGATTGTCCCTGGAGTAAGTTTATTCCACAGGTGGTTGAGTAGCCTGTTATTAAGGAGAGGATCATGTATCCATATGTGTGTGTATATATATGCAACTGCTGAAAATTTTCTTTCACTTGCTTGAGTCCAGGACTTTTTTGTTAAATTTTGCCTGGGTCCGGTCCTCTAACATAAACTTATGGGTCGATTAACAATAAATCTAAGTCAGAGTTTTAATATAATCAATCAATACAAATAACAATTATCTAAGGTGGGAACACAAAATTATATAAACCAAAAACTGCCAAAATCATATAAGAAAATGACAATTTAACTTTACAAAGGAAACAAATAAAGTTTAGAAATAAGGAATTTTACAGAATAGTCATTCACTGATTCAGACTTGATAGGTCCTCGGACCCACACAGCAAGAAAACAACAGAGACCGAGAGTAATATATATATATATATATATATATATATATATATATATATATATATATATATATATATATATATATATATATATATATATATATATATATATATATGCTGACACACAAATGTCAGGTAGTCAAGTGTGGGGAAAATCCTCTTTAACAAAGTGTAACCAAGTAATTGCACCTGATTTCCAAAGTAGGGGTACATAAAAACAATACAACACCATGATGACTGCATTTATAGAGACAAAGAAATATCTAATCCACAATGGGAGACTCGAAACATTGGAGAAATATTCTATAAAGGTATTTGATTCCATCTTTTATTTTGGTGTTATGATAATGAAACCTTTAACTTAGGCCTTTTGAAAATTGTTCTTAGATGCAAATATTCTTCTGTGTTCTTTGAAAATGAACAAGATTAACCGCCTAGTTCTGTTCACATACTGTTTTAACTCTGTGTATATGTAGCTTTACTAAGTAACAGAACATTATACATTGTGAGGATTTTTATACTTTGTTTAATTATGATCTGAACATATTTAACTCATTCTTCCCCTACATCACATTTGGACTAGTCTAAGTCATTGATATACAGCAGAGTCCAATGTTTTTTCATGGGTTGATGAGATAAGAGATATTATCTAAAATGCTTCGAGCTATGTAATCCAAACTAAACTCAAGGCACAATTTGTAGACACTACCCTGAACACCAAAATGTAGGTTCTATCATAAACATGACATGGTGTCAGAGTCCAAAATGTAGGTTCTATCATAAACACAACATGGTGTCAGTGTCCAAAATGTAGGTTCTATCATAAACATGACATGGTGTCAGAGTCCAAAATGTAGGTTCTATCATAAACACAACATGGTGTGTCAGAGTCCAAAATGTAGGTTCTATCATAAACACAACAAAGTGTCAGTGTCCAAAATGTAGGTTCTATCATAAACATGACATGGTGTCAAGTGTTCAAAATGTAGGTTCTATCATAAACACAACATGGTGTCAGTGTCCAAAATGTAGGTTCTATCATAAACACAACATGGTGTCAGAGTCCAAAATGTTGGCTCTGTATAAGACTGTTAACCTTATTATTGTGTCAAGAAATATTTACTAGGAATGAACTATTTACTCAAGCAACCACTTTCCGGTAGTTTTATAAAGATAGTGTTCTCATTTGAGGATCTGAATTTAATTGTACCTAAGACTTCCGATTGATTGTTCTTCTGACAACAAAATGGGTCACAGCTGCAGAAGGCAGATTTGCTTCCTTCTATGATGACAATTAACAAAAAATATTCTATGTTCTATATCATGTAATGTTTCATGATCTATATATGACAAACCATGAAGCAGTCAACTGACCCATATTTGACTACTGATCATTTTATAAGCCATCTTTGACTTGACATAAAATAGTCACCTAATTCATGTTTTATAGCTATCTAAGACTTACCATAAACTGGTCCTTTAGACCATATTGGATGTTGTATGAGCTATCTATGATGTACAATGAAATGGCTACCTTTGTTTGATTATTTTTAAGCTATCTATAACATGTCACATGTGACACTGTCAGCTTGACTAATGAATAAGTTTTCTAAGAATTATCATGAAATGAAAATCTAATCCAGGAGTTATTGTTTAAAGCTATCTACAATTTACCACGGTGTGGTTACCTTCCCTATGTTACTGTTTTATATGCTATCTATGATTTACCATAATCTGGTTACCTAATTTAAGTTTCTATAAGCTTTCTATAATTTACCATGATCTGGTTACCTTACCTATGAACAACTGTTTTATAAGCTATCTATGTATTACCATGATCTGATTACCTATCCTATGTTAGACCTTTTTTATAAGCTATTTATAATTAACCATGATATGGTTACCTTACCTATGTAACTGTTTTATAAGTTACCATGATATGGTTACCTTACCTATGTTAGTTTTATAAGCTGTCTATGATTTAATATAATCTGGTTACCTTATCTAAGTTACATTGTTTTAGAAGTAATCTATGATTTACCATGATCTGGTCACCTTACCTATGTTAGACTGTTTTATAAGCTGTCTATGATTTACCATGAACTTGTTACCTTTCCAAAGTTACAAGTTTTAGATGTTATCTATTGTTTACTGTGATCTGGTTATCTTACCTAATTTAGACTGTTTTATAAGCTATCTATGACATCCAAGTTAGACTGCAGCATAAGCTATTCCATGAAATAGTCACCTAACCTATAATTAACTGAATTATCTATGACTCATGGTTGATGCACAAATCTAAGAACCATTATAAACTGATCTAGCTAATTTGAGAATCTTAAAAATCACAAGTCAATAGTATGTAGCTGGATTCGCCAATGAACTTACTCTTACAGCCCTACTTGTTGACACCTAGACTGAAACCCAGTGATTGTGATATGGATCAAACTTTTATCCAAGCAGTGAGTAGGCATCTAAGTGAATCCCAGCTATTGGGGCATGGACCAGACTTTTATCCAAGCAGTGGGCAGGCATCAAAAGTGAATCTCAGTGATTTGGATATGTTAAAGTTTTATGGACTATATATATATATATGGATATGGACAACAAAAGTTTGTGATAGGCCAAATGAGTCAGAAGTTTGTTTTATTTTTTTACACTCGAGCTTTTGATATTTTTGATTTTTTTTTTATAAAAGAGACCTACAACTCATATGACTGTAATAACTTGTGCATTGTAACATCTCCAAAAGATGCTAAAATATTTATGACTGGACATAAAATATAAAGAACAGATGGACAAATTGACCTCCACAAAACTACAACCATACACAATTTATAGTCTTCATCACAGACTGGGGCCCTGCAGGGCAGAAGGAACTTTAAATCAGAGTAATCCTCACTTCTGGTCAGCACAGGTTCAAGTCATGCTGAATCCTAAGCTATTTATATGAGGAAGTTTGTAACATTTCTATGATACCATGTTCCTTTTTCTATGACACCATGTTACCTTTTCTGTGATACAATATCCCCTTTTCTATGACACCATGTTCCCTTTTCTATGACACCATGTTCCTTTTCTATGACACCATGCCTCCTTTATCTATGACATCATGTTCCCTTTTCTATGACACAATATCCCCCTTTTCTATGACACAATTCTCCTTTTCTATGACACAATATCTCCTTTTCTATGACACCATGTTCCCTTTTCTATGAAACAATATCCCCCTTTTCTATGACACCATGTTCCCTTTTTATATACCATGTTTCCTTTTTTCTACGACACCATGTTCCCTTTCCTATGACACCATGATTCCTTTTCTATGACAAAATATCTCCTTTTCTGTCACCAACCATGCCCTTTTCCTATTTGTTTTTTTTTAATTAATTAATAAAGAAGAGGATTATCTTATGTACATTGTTGCTAATCAGCATGATTTACAATAGCGAGTCGAGATGTTACAACATGGTCACAATATGAATCCTTTGTACTACTTAAAAGGTGTCCTTCCATAAAACTAAAAAAAAAAAGAAAGAACAAAAATCGCTTGTATGTGCTGTCTTTAGATTCTCGGGATTTAACTCTGAGAGTGCATGGTTTTTACCTATTTTCAAAAACCAGTAAAACTTGCAACCACTACAAACAGAAATTACCAAAAGTAATGTTAAAACATGATTGAAAATTAAAAGAAAGAAAAATGGAATACATCTGATGTTTCAGAATATTTTTCAATTTCTTCTTTTTTTTTTTGATGTATTACTGCCATTTTTTTTCTTCTGAAATATGAAAGTATTGGTCACTGAAATAGATAGCATTGGGAATACAGTGACCTGTAATTTGCTAAGGTTTTGGCTTAGTGTATGGTCAGCCCTTACAATTAAGCCAGACTTTCCTTGGCAGATAAAATATGCTGTAGTAAACACCTGTCATAACGAAACCCAGACTGGACAAATTAAGTTGTCAGCCAAAAGGTGGACAAACACAAACAAAACAGAGGTCATCAAAGGGTCAACTTGGCAGGCTCCTTACACAGGCAGAAAAGCATATACTCCATATTCTATATTAAACCTAAAATGATGTGAACAGAAGATATTTCTGCATAACAAGAGAATGATTTCACCAAGACAACAGGTTAAGGGTTCAGATCAATAATTTGCCAATGTATTGAATAACCTAGGACACACACTGTGAATCTAATGAAAGCAAAAATCACAATTGTATAAATTAAACATTGTCTCTATCCATAATTTTGTCGAAACGCCATCTGCAACCATATTTCAGATTTAGCTGAATGTTTAATGGATACACACATTGTTTCTTGATTAGACTAATAATGAAATATCTCAACAATTTTCATTAAATACTTCAGATCCTTGAAGACCAAATCAATGACTAAAATGCAATTACAGAAAACTTGTTCATATTTACAGTCTCCAGAACACATGAAACATGAAATTATCTAGCTACTTGCAATACACACAACATAAATCAATATAACACCTGCTTGGTACCCCATACATAGCCTCATCTAATGGCATGGTCAGTTTGTAATATTATGTTTCTGACTAGCCATCTATACAAGACAAACAATTACAGGATTAATCAAGCCTCAAATACCAGTCTGGTCATCTTAGGGTCAGAGAGCTTATACACAGCTAGGTTTATGGGGCCATTTAAGGTGAGCGTAAAACCAGGTCGACACAATCTCTGCTGCTATGGAATCAATTCTAATATGCCTAGATTGTAGATAAGTGTTTTCATGTATCTAAAATCAGCAATACTTAGTAACTGAAATCATGAACTTTTGTGGAGTCAAAGGTGATTTAAAAGCAGTATAATTACATTATTGTATACATTGTAGAATTACTCATCTTGACATGTTATCCTTGTGCAATCAATAAAAAGAAACCAATGAGAATTCTCCAAAACAGAAATAATGAAATAAAGAAAAATATAAAAACTCTGAATAAGTTTATAGGTCACATGAGGAATTAACTTGTATTTTATATATACATCACATTGGTGAAACACATTTTGTACACCCCACTGGTGACCTGCGAGTACACAAGTATTCTGTTTGTATTATGTTCATTTATTCATATAGTTACATAAGCATATAGATGGTCTCTTATGACACAGTTTGGTCTTAAGATATATATATATAAACTGATAATTTTATCAGGAGATATATTTAAGTTTTAGTCTACACACACTGGGTATAGGTTTTAAAGTGGTGCACATACGTGTCCATTTAGCCAATGTATGTCAGTATGACGTTAAAGGCAAGGCGTATACATTAGCTGTGAACCGTTATGAATAATTCAATGAAAGGTAAAAAAAAAAAAAAAAAAAAAAAAAAAAAAGATCAAAGAATGAACTTACCTTGTGTGATCGTCAAAATAAATTTCCCAATCATAGCAATGGTTTATTACTTTCACATTTTCCCTTGTTGATCTTGCACTTCCTAAAATATACGGTACATGCATCAATACACAATCTAACACGATTTCTTGTAACAACTTCTAGAGAAATATGCATATCAAACACTGACCATATGAATTCCTACACCTGAAGATGCACAAAAGTAGCCATAACAATATCCCATACATGTAAAATCCCTTTCGCGCCAACAGACTGCAGAGCCATATTAGCAAAAAACACGACATAATAAACCACGTGTGTACCACATTCCAAAACCTCAACGACTTCTTCTATGTCATACTGCTGTTAAATAAAACGTGTTGAAATTTAAACAATTAGGTGGCGACTTGTGACTGGATACTCACACAGCAAATATTTTAAAATCCAGTATACAAGCTTAACTCCATGGTGATTAATATTATCATTAATAATCATTATTAATTTCGTTCAGCGATATTGAGAAAGGGTTGACTCCATCCAACTTTCTATGAACATGTAACTTTATGCTAACTCAAATATTTCTAAGTGGTTCATCAAGGTCGCACACAGCATTCAAACCTTGTCATGCATAGAATTATGGGTAATCACTTCTAAAAAATTATCCAAGCATATTTCAGACCAAGGACGTTTGATTACTGGGTAACTGGTAATGTCTAAATTCCATTCCCTAAAAAGTACCTACTCATTCAAATGATATAAATGTATTTAGAAAAACTGTGACACCCATTTATTTGTGTTCAAGTATCACTCCTGTATTTTAAATTCTGATGACTAATGAATGCTATGTATTTATATTAAAAAAAGAAGAAGAAAAAAAAAAAAAAGAAAGAAAAAGAAACAAGACTCATGTGACTATTTAAAAAAAAACATAATCCTTTTGAAGGACGTCAGACGATTTTAATCTTTAAAGGTCATCTATATGGTTTACTTAACACTAAGATAGAACTGTCTGCAATAGCAGACAATGGGAGCTAGCAAATAATAATAATAATAATAATAAAAGGTTAAAACAAAAAGGTCAAATTCCATATTCTCCAGAATATTACAAGCTATTTATGGAAACAATAGAAAATTTTAACAATCTTAATTTGGCATATTGACAATATTGAACTTTTCATACAATGATGAGAGCTCAAACTAAAAATTTTAATCATTTCAGACATGAAATCTCATTATCAAATTTTAGCTTAAATTTATTGATTTAAAAAGAATTCATTATTCCACATTATTGTTGAGGTCCATAATTTCTGGTGGAGGGAGATATAAAGAGGAAAGTGAAACAAATGGTAAAAACAAATACACACATACAATGACACCTGACCTGAAGACCATATCACTAAAGAGGGCACCTTGCATTTAAGAATATATTGGTCTCTGTCATCGTAAAACCATGGTCCAGAATCTCTATGCTCTTTCCTACCCATGGTCTCATGCAACCAAACTCTCTCATAGCTAATGGATATTTATAATGAGTAGGTGTTGTCCAATTCATCCAATCACAGTAGTTGTGATCAACAACAGAAGTTAATGCAAATGTTGATCCAATACAATTCTGAAATCGTTTAAAAGTCTCGATTTGATTGGTTGACGAATGTGAGCACCACGTACTCGCACTGGCTGAGGCTTCATGAATGATAAAAATATGTGCAAGAGATTTCAGACACATGAGACCATGAGTAGGAAAGAACATAGTGATTCCGGACCATGTTTTTACGATGATGATTAGGTCTCTTGAAACGTTCTTAATAAATAGCGAATAAGTCCAGGGTTTGCCTAAAACAACGACTATAAGTCAGCCAGTTCGGTGGTTATAATAGCAACGTTTCATTGTGTGCGTGCATATATGTAGACGCGCAAACGTTGGAACCTCACCTAAAGAACACCTTGCTTAGCAGACCACCTTGGAAGTTTTCAGTCTCTTGATAAATATTTAATAAGTACAGAACCCCACCTAAGAGACCCACTAATTGGACCCACATTGCGTTAGTCAGTTAGGTGGTATTAATAGGAAGGTTACACATGTAAATACGGTGGAATCTCATTATGCTGAAATTTGACGAGTCAAAATTCTGGTTATGTCAAAGTTGAAAAGCTGACCCGATTTTATGGATAGAAAAAATGTGTGAATTACATTTTTAGTTATCTTGACTTCTTGAATTTTTAGTGAACGAAAGTACAAAGAGTCAAATTTCTCAATGTTTCAACCACTTGACAAATTAACAAATAATTTTGTTATTTAACCCCACTTATAAACAACATACAATATAAACTTTTAGGAGTTAAAGCTGGATATTTTTTCAATACATATTTTTTGGTCCTTTTGTATAAAAACTTTGGAAATCCCTACAAATAATTAGAAGTCAAAATTCACTCAACAAAGTTTGACAGATGCTCATGAGACCAAACAATTTTATTTTTTTTTTTCAAATTTCTCACAAAATACACTCTTTTACAGGAAATATTTTTGACTTAATCAATGCATACATGGTTTGATTTAATATTTTATTTATTTATCATTGGCAAGTATGGCATAACACCCCGCTTGAAAGAAATAAAATTAACCCATTAAGCCTGGCCCCAAGATATTGATTTTCAGATGATTCCATCATTTTTCGGGGGGTTAGTAAGTTAAATGATCAAAGGATATTTCTAGAAGTTTGTGCATGTGCCCAAAGTGTATATTTATAATTTTACAATATTTATGCAAAATCTTTCATGTGGAAGTTAATTTATGCAGAAGTAATTGATTAGTTATAAATCATCTATAGATAGGAGACTTGTATCCTAAGAATCCAACAGGGAATACTGATAATACACGTCCGATTACCTGGCAGTGTTTGCCAATGGTCTTTCTCCCCAGATACAATACAGGTATTTTTCTAACAATTTTGGGAAAATGCCATTGGGAATGCAACTGGGAATAATAATTTGCAGACATGTAAAATTAAATGTAAATGAATCTCTTTTTTAAATGCATTTCCTCCTGCATTAATTAATTTTTTTATTACGCATTTGTACCTCCATCAAATGCATTAATTAATTTTTTTAATTATTACGGTCACGGTGAAACTGTACAATGATAACAACAGTTTTGGACGATTTTTTCAGGTCATTAAATCAAATTTTAGGAACAGAGAGATTAGATCGAAAAAATACATGTGTTTCAGTTATTGGGTTAATTGGGCCAGTAACTAATATAAGTTGTCCCTGTGGCTGACTTTGTATACTTTATTTATTTGCCTTGAAATATATACTAAACTGTAATCATAGGCAATACACTTTAGTCGGTTTTCTCTTTTCAAAAACCACGTGTTTTAACATTTCCGTACGGCATGACAACTGTTGAAAAAAGTCATTATTGGAATCCAACATAAAGTAACGGGCTGCCAACTAATACAAACAATAGGCTAAATTATTAAGGACAAATAGTAATTTACCGTTTCACAGTACTTTCCTCTTGATATTTTACTATAAACTACATGCCCAGCATGATGAGAGTATTTATTATGACAAACTTGATTGATTATGGATCAGCAAAAGAACTAAATGGACTCAAGAGTCGTTTTCATCATGCGGGTAGACTAAATAAACAACATAAAAGAAATGTTTATTCACAGAAATCTGTTTGTCATATAATGATCTGGATTAATTAATACAAATAAATAAACAACATCTACACCGTATTTATCATCGACATGTTTTAAATCTGAAATGTCAGAAAAGGACCTGTAATATAATCATGTTTTCTCTTCATATCAGAATGTGAAAATGGAATATAAATGATTCTAATTTTAAGGAAGATAGTAATCGTTACTATTTATTATCTTTATTTCATGTTATATTTTTGAATTCAGAATTTATGGATTGTTTTTCAAACTTACGAATTGGCAGTGCATTCAGCACGAAGTACATGAATTTTTTTCCATAACCTGTTAATTCGATTTCAAAAAAATGAAAAACAAGGAAACTGGATACAATGGTGAATTTGCGGGGGGGGTTTTACATATGACGTAGCTCAACAGCTGTTTTGACTAGAAGTAGTTCCCCTCTGTCCGGAAAACTAAATGGAAAAGGTTTATTTGCTTCTTTTTATACCATTTTGAAAGAAAATGTGGAAATGAGTAAGTTCAGATAATAAAATATTCGTCTGCTTGGTAACAAGAAATTCAGACTTTTAGAAAATGTCCTCTAATATGAATAATTTACAACGTATTGAATTCTGTATTATAAATGGACAAGAAAGATTTTGACTTTAAAGAGACCGTCCATTGATGAGTGAAAGTAACCCTACAATTTAAATGTGATGATTGGTAAGGACAAGAAAATAATTTCACACGGCGGGTGACATTTATATGAAGCCATGATGGCCAAATCGACTTCAGAGATGCGTGTTTCATTAGGCCTTAAATGAGCCAGACGATGTATAAAAGACCTAAAAGAATCCGTAGGCTGTACAATTTACAGAAGCTGCCCTTCAGTGTGTTTTAATGAAGGCTTTATGTATGAAGATTAAATATATATAGAAATAAACATGTGAATTCTATTCTTTAGATTCGTTCATGTATTCAGACATTTTAATACTCGGGGGCAACTGCGCTGTCATTCTACTCTAGTACTTGCAATGAAGGGAATTGCAGTCGGTATGAATATTGTATAAAGTATTATCAAAAGATGTAAATTACGTTGCTTCCACTATGCATTTAACATTTGAAGCAATGCCTATTCTCTCTAAATGAATGTTCAGACTTTTAGAAATGAAAGTATATAAAGGACAAGAAATATGTGACTTTTAGAGCCGTCCTTTAGTGTAAATTAAATGTATAAAGGACAAGAAAATCCAGACATTTAGAAGCTGCCCTTCAGTGTGTGAAATGAATGAAATGACATTTAGAAGCTGTATAAATGAAAGTATAAAGGACAAAAAAATCCAGACATTTAGAAGCTGCCCTCTAGTGTGAGAAATGAAAGTATAAAGGACAAAAGAATCCAGACATTTAGAAGCTGCCCTCTAGTGTGTGAAATGAAAGTATAAAGCTGGTGTGAAATGAAAGTATAAAGGACATCCAGACATTTAGGAGTTGCCCTTTAGTGTGTGATAAAGGACAAAAAAATGAATTTAGGAGCTGTTTATAAATTAGACAGAGACAAAGAAAAATTCAGACATTTAGAACCTGCCTTCTAGTTTAAAAGTAATGTATAGAGGACAAGAAATTCCAAATTTGAATGTGAATTGAGTGTATAAAGTACAAGAAAATCTAGACTTTTAGAAGTGGTCCTTTCACAGATTGTCATAATCAGATTTTTGAGTAAACATGTTTTTGGTAATAACTCAATGAGTTGAATTTAACTACACTGACAACTTCACTACATTGACATAAAAAATATAATTTAAGAGACAAGAAAGAATATATGTAAATCTACAAATTTCATTCACCATTGTTTGTAAGAGTGAAGCGAATGCGTAGGAGAAATAAAAATGAAAATTATACTTCTGTACCTCTGAGATCGGAAAATCATTAACTTATCTAGCAATGAAAATCAAAGTATCCGTACCTTACTTAATACCAATGGCATTGTCAAGCGACATAAAAATGATAAAACACAAGACCTCTAAATCTAGATGTCTTTGCTCAATTCAGATGCATCATAAAACATTTCCTGGTTTCAGAAAAATGTAATTGCCAAAATTTATTCTTAAAATGAGATTCACAAATAGATCAAGCAGAAGTCTGAATGTTACAGTGGTTGGCCATAAGTAAGTTCCCAAAAAATGAATTTCTCCATATATCCTAGGTAACTCTGCATTTGTTTGATTCTGACCCCTGAATTTGGTAAACATCCAAAATAAATGAAAAATGGCACATTTAACCCTGGGAGTCTGGACCTAATTTTGATAATGTTTTCATCTGATGACATCCATAATTTACTTCAGTATTGATCGTTTTATTATGGTGTTTATGTATTACGTCACAGATCCATTCATTCATTATCTTTGTAATAAACAAAAATGATGTTGCTCTCACAAAGAATAACATATTTTCTCCTGAAACAATAGATTGCAATGGAATTTCTACCAAATGAGTACCAAAACCTAAAATGTTTGTAAATTGAGTTTTCTTAAAATACAGTGCTATAGCGGCCAGGAGTTATTGAAAAAAAAAAAAAAACATGAATTCACCAAGAATATATATATGAAAATACATCATGGGAACATACTTATGGCCAACTACTGTACATTGTACATACACTGGTTGCTAAAACTGTAATAATGGTTTATACCTATAATTACAGACTAACAGCAGGTGTGACCAATCTACAAGAGATAGTCATACATACATGACACCTGGTTCCACCTCTGCCTTTCTGTTTGCCCACTGCTCCTAGGTTTTTGTTTCTTTACATGCTTTGCTATTGTTAAAACTATCAGTATCTATGAGTTTTACTTTAATAAGTCAGAGGTTATTGGATATTTAAACAATTAGATTTAAAAAAAAAAAATATCAACCCTGGTGGTTGTTTTCCTGACTTTACTTGTCACACTAAGTAGAACTTTATCAACAGAATATTTTGATTATCCATCATGTATTTGACTTCATTGCCTAGAATCAGGGCCCATGTGACCAAAATCCTAAACCTGATTTTGATAAAATAAATAGATTATGTAAAATCATTGAAAAGATGAGATGTTTTTATCACTGCATCACATTAGAATTGTGAAGAACTTTCTCTGGTTACAGATATCAAGATATGATATATTCATTAGGGAGGAGGATTCTGTGTGATATCTACAGACATCTGCGTATATGTTACAGTTATCATGAAATCAGAAGAAATGCATAAAATAATGTATTTGAATAAGTTTAGGAAATCAAGGAGGGAGCATCTGTAAATTCAAACCAAGTGGTTTTATTGTTTCTTTCTTTAACTGGAGTTATGTTACATAATCTGAATCGAGATTATAAATCATGTGCAACAAATAAACAAGGAGTATGGAGAAACACAATGCCATCAAGAGGAGCCATTTGTTAAGATTTTAAAGACCCATAACTCTGGTAAATATTGCTGAATGTTGGCCATGATGAAACATAAAGAATCATACCAAATTTGGTTACATGAGAAAACTTTGCAAATAAACAAAAAGACATACAAACTGACCAAATCCAATATGCCCCCATCCACATTTTATCTTAGGGGATAAAAATCTTGGGATATTTTATTTACAGTTAAGCAATGTAATTTTAAAATTTTTTTTAACAGGGTGTTATACACCATATCTTTATTCAAATAAGAAGACTATGATTTGAAATAGCGTAAAAGGGCACACACAAAATTATAATTTTCTACGGTTATCATGAATATTGTTTTAAAACTGAGAGAATCACATATGAATGGCATTTTTCCTGATCATATTTATTGTATATCGACAAAATCACAATATTACTTGTTTTAAAATTCAAGAGGTGCTAAGGTCATACCCTGCTTGTTACAAAAGATAGCCACATAAAACAGAAAAAGTATGCAAAAATGTAAACTATCTGGCAAAATTAAGGTTACTGATAGACATAAATTACTAATTGATGAAGAAAAAAATCAATCCCCTTTACCGTTTCTATCTGGTTAATGGGCAGACCAATGATAAACATTAGTTTAAATATCATAAGTGTGTCATCAACAACCTAGCATCTATAATCATACTTCACATAAAACATCTCGCTATCCTCACCATTGTACAAAGTAAATTAGATTTTCTAAGTATAGGATATTGCTTCTATCGTTGTAATTTCTTCATCTGAACATTTTATGCAAAAATTATAAATGAGAATGACAGTCCACTAGGTTTAGCAACTGTTATTGATTTATCGACTCTGTAGTGTGGATGTTAAAGGTTACCAGTTGTTAGCTTCTGTTGTTATTTGTTTGCCCTTGCCGCTTTCCACCATAACGTTAGCAACAAGTTCACATATCTTAAACTCATAACACCATAGACAAAACAGCATGCCAAATTTCTAGAGAGTTGAAAGTAGTGCATACACGTACAACATATACTTACCACATCCATAAAATCTATCAGCAGTTTGCTATTATACATCCATAAAACAGTGGTCCCGTGTAATACCTCAGCCATGTAATTCTCCAAACTGAGCACTATGTCTGAAGCACACGGAAATGGGGAGGGGGATAATTAGATATAATATCACTTGGTTTTTGTTTTTTGGTTTTTTTTTTTATTACGGACACCACCTCATACGTCAGCTATCATTCTTTTAAGTCCGTGTGTTTGACTGGGGGAATATTATAACGACTAATACATTTGATATGATACATAATGTTCATTCACACAGATAGAGTCAGTCAGACCCACTGATACATATATTAAAAACACTTAGCTGTACAAATACAACATGTTGCCCTACTTGTAACTTTCAGTTTATCAGGTAAGTCCAAGTTAAATCACCTGAATGATGCGATATAATATTACACACGTAAAATACGTAACATCAGCATAATTCTACTCACTTCCTAAGAAACGTGCCGCTAGTACCGATTTACCTTACTATACCCTTAATCTGTGTGTCAATCATAATACATGAATACATCTCCCAAACAAAATAATATGTTGAGCTAGGCAGTTTATATCTAACAGCTTGTCTTTGATGAACACTTGTATGAAAGAGAAAGATAGAGAGATAGACAGACAGACAGCGACTAAACTAATTTTCTCCATTATCAGAATTGACCTCTCTCATGATTCATAGAAGCTCTGTTGGTATAATCACCTCAGCGATATGTAAATATATGTCTAGATTAGCTGGTGATGGGTGGAGAAATAATATTCCATATTTATCATGTAATGTTTTAATGAAGAATACATTGAAGGTATACATAGGGGGAACTCAGAAGAACAAGACTAAGGGTAAATCTGTTCAGTTTTTAAGAACTTCTTTGTTGCCAATAGAACTTTTACACCCAAGTGCTATATATGGTCAATTTTTACACAGGTTAGAAATACATCCCACTAATTCAATGTCCACAGAATTGAAAAGGCCAAGAAGGTCACGACCTCAACTAACCTCACCTAGTGACCCTATATCATTGCTGTCTGATATAGTACTTATGTATACTCTGGGGATCCCAACAGGGGAATATTTGTATGAATCAATATTGTTGCAACATACACCTACAGAACATGTTACTACAATGGGTGGAGAGCTTCAAGGGAAGGAACAAATATTCTTACATTTTTGTTCTAGAGTTCAATCTATTTGATCTATATAAGTGTTCAAGAGTGTACAAAGTAAACTAATATACCATGAATGTTTCCTTGTGTAACGACACATATAAAAATACAGATTACCTTTGTGTGTTCATTCATAACTAACAGACTTACATTACAGACAGCACAAAAATTTAGTGATGTAGACTATACCAGTCAGGTGGTTTACAATGAACTGGAGAATTTCTTACTGGATGTAAAAGCACAACTCTATGTGTGTGTGTGTGTGTGTGTCTGCATTGTGCATCTGTGTCTGAATGTATGTGCATGTACATCTGTGTATGTGTCTACGTGTGTGTTCATTTATAGATGACATACTACCATTCTATACCATTTTTATAACACAAAATTGAAGTTTATCGCTGTACATTCTAACAGAAAGGGGAGAATTTTAGTGTCAATTCATGACAGAAAATATAACTTAAATCTTCATCTAGAATAAACGAGAATGAGAGAGAGAGTTGGTGAACAATTAGTGTAAAATTATAGACCCCCCCATAGGATTGCTGCAACCAGTTTACCTGGATTTAGGCTAGAAATATGTAAAACACTGCTACTATTGTTTTTCCCATTACAACAGTTTTAATTATTTTTTATGACAACATTCACTTGTCATTGTACATTTATTGCACTAAATTTTGAACAACACTGTATCAAGTAATAAAAGAAATTATCTGTCTATCTATATATCTGTCTATCTATATATTTATCTAGCTGTTTCAGTTTGTCTGTCTATTTATCTATTTCAATTTGCCTTTCCGTTTATTTCATCTATATCTATATACCTGTTTATCTATCAATCAATCAATATTTGTCTATCAATCTATCTATGTTTGTCTGTATCAATCTGTCTATTAATCTTTCTGTCCATCTATCTATCTTTGCTATCGGGAGGTCAGTAAAATACACATGATATATGTAAACAGAGTAGAGTACATATCAATGTTTATCATATGCAAGTGGTGTGATATGTACTTTTAACAGAATTTGAACCAAAAGATTGAACTGCTTTAATTTTTTTCATTTCAATTATGTTATTTTGAAATATACAAATAAAAGAACTAGTGTTACTACATGATTGTCAATTTTATCAATTTTGTGTCAGAAATTAATTTACCCAAATTCAGAATTTTGACAACCTTGCAGGATTATCTATATATCAAGGTGTAATATGGATGATACATGAACTTTGATGCCCTCACTTACAGCTGCAATGGGGAGGAAACACCAAGATCCTCACAGTATCACCTAGATACCATTACAGTTGTGACAAGGAGGAAATACAGAGACCCTCATAGTATCATCTATACTACTATAGATGTGATAGGAAGGAAACATGGAGACCCTTACAGTACCATCTATATTACTACAGCTGTGACAGGGAGGAAACACCTAGACCCTCAGAGTACCATCTATATTACTACAGCTGTGACAGGGAGGAAACACCTAGACCCTCAGAGTACCATCTATATTACTACAGCTGTGACAGGGAGGAAACACCTAGACCCTCAGAGTACCATCTATATTACTACAGTTTTGACAGGGAGGAAACACAGAAACCCTCACAGTACCATCTGCATGACGAGCAAAACCACAATCATTTAACATTCAGTATCTAAATACTGTTTTGTTTTCATTTGTGCTATATAGCCTATGCAAGCTTGCATTTACAGGTCACCATTTTCTGGAGTTAATATTTCAGATTCCAATAGGAATTGATGTATATAAGATGTTAAATCTTACACTTTGTTCAACTTCATACAAGACAGATTGTCTGTACAAACAGACACCACAATTCCACATGTTCCTTAAAGGAAAGATATTGAAAATAATATCATTGGGAGGTGATTTTACTGCTGCAAGTAGCCAGCTGGTTCAGACAGAAGGCCGATGGTTTGTAAAGTTGGTGCCGTATCTGTAGTAACAGACGTATCAGCTATGATAACTTCGGCACTAAATTCACTAATGTCCAAGGATATGGCAGTCAGTTGCTAATTACATATTTTCTTGTTCCAAAATATTCAAATTAAATTCCATACAATTCAACATAAGGTTTAGTCTGCCTCGTTGGAACTTATTACAAGGTCATCAAAATGACAGCTCATTCATCCATTAAATAAAACCAGAGCTAGGCAGAAAACATTACTGTTAATACATAGTAGTTATTATAGAAATAATTGCATGAACAGTTATTATAAAAATAGTTGTGATGAATCTCCACTTAACTTTGTACAATATGAATGTCATCACCACTTTAAAAAACACAATACAAATTACATGAAACTGATGAGTATCCATTTCCAGGAAGCTATATTCTTGTTGCATGTACAAACATCTAAATGTGTATATACAATGTAGACAAATGTATAATTATATACAGCTCAGTGTGTGTACATCACTCTCTCTGTATGGATGGTATTGGTGGGTGGATGGATGCATACATACAGGGGTTAACAAATCAACCCCTGTTGTCACATTTAGACTCACCCACACACTGTATGACCTATTTATTGCCATTTTTCAAGGGTGAACAAGTCAATATTTTGTGTAAAATTGTGATTCTAAATTATACACTCCTGAATTATGACAGTTGACTTCACCATTCTTGGAAATGGACGAGTCCAAATATGGCTAAAAGGGTCAATGAATTAACAGACCCTTTTTGGGACAGGTCCTCTACCCTTACAAATGGGAATTTTATGTCACAATGGGCCAAATTAAGGGGAAAGATAACTATTTTATTCCTAAGAATAAAGACAGAAAATTTGTAACTTCTTTTCTTTTGAATTGAGAATTAGGTCTTTTACAATTTTGTTTGTTTGTATATTGTTGTTTAACGTCCCACTCAAGAATATTTCACTCATATGGAGACGTCGCCAAATGCCGGTGAAGGGCTTCAAATTTTTGCCTATGCTCGGCACTTACGGCCATTGAGCAATGAGGGTTCTTTAACATGCCGACACCTACTGTGACACGGGACCTCCAGTTTTTACCTGCATGTTGATATCAATTCCTAGTATGTATGTGAGTGATAGTTAAAGGGGTATCAGATGTTTTGTTTTTTTCCCAAAACAAGTTTTTCTTTTTTTTTTTACTGCTTTTGATTGATGTACAATTTAAAAACCCAGGCATAAGAATTCTTAAATTCCTATATATTTTTGAAAAACTGCACGAGAAACCCAGTCTGGCAATGGTCTGTTTGCAAATGATTAATTCAACGTTAATATTTGTTTATGCTTATGACACTAGACCTGATATTAATTTCTAAAAGTTTAGAGGAATATAAGAATTTTCTTGCCTGTGTATATCTCTTATTTGTTATTGTACATCAATCTAAGTAATAAAAAACAAAATAACATTTTTCTTGGAAAACATAGCTAATGCCCCTTTAAGCTATCTTCAAACTCAAAGTCAGAAAAGAAAACATCACTTACCAGGATATTTGTAGACTTGTCCCATTCTTTCCCGGTTCTGCTACAATAAAACAAAAATCTTTGAGATTCGTGTCATACAAGTATACAGACAAATAATGTATTTAATAGTCTTTTCTCAGTATAACTGCACAAAAAAAATAAAAAAAATTAAAGCAATATGAGCTGTCATTGGTAGAAACTTTACACACAGTTTTTATTCAATATTTAATTACAAATATCAGAAAGAGATCATCTGATGGTTAAAAGAACAAGTGGGTGCATATCATTAGAATATACTCATTATTACTTTGATTTTTAATCCACCATCACTCAGACTACTACAAATGAAATTTCAGTAATTTCTAGGAAGATTATCCAGTTCCAATGGAGTACATGCGATTCGCAGAAAACAACCTTGCATCAAAGAGGGAAACAGGAGTTAGTGCTTGTATTTATTTCAAATCTACACAAAAAAGCATTATTATATGTGAATGGACAATGTAGTTTCAGACATTGTTTTTCTGACATTGCCTCAGCTTCACTAAATGCTTGGTAAAGGTTCTCCGAGCATTTGATCTTGAGGTCACTTGATAACCTCAGAGAAATACCATACTTCAATAAAATATTTGTTTCATAACTGAAAAACTCTCTTTGAGGTTTTAAACCATGAGAAATGTAGATAATTCCATGTTCAGAGAGACCACTCTATCTAAGACCACCTGTCTAGTGAGACCACATTTTGAAAACCACTTGATTAAAAAATCATTAAACTAAAACCTGTTTTGAGACACTAACAGTCTTAAGAGACCACATTTCAATGGTAGACGGTGCTGTCTCTCAATCCTGGTTCCACTCATTAACTCATTCATCCCTAAAGACACATTTGGACTGGTCAAATACATTGATTTACAGAAAAGTCCATTGCTTTTCAGGGGCTGATGAGTTAAAACGGTTTAGATTTAATTTTATGATTCTCAACAAAAATGCTGTCATTGACAGCTCATATACCTTTACGAAAATCACGGAATGGTATGATACGACATGTAAGAAATGCTTTACTCAATGACTCCTGTAGCCACATTTGGACTCTACCATTTCAAAGAATTATAAAGTCAGATTTCAGGAGTAAATGATTTAGAGTCTAAGTTCTACAATAAATTCAAATAAAATGATATTATCTTGTTTACTCTTGAAATATAACAGTGGAAAATATCAATAATTAACTTGAACGAGTCTAGATGTGACAATCACAGGTTTTGATGTTTTAAGTGAAGAAAAAAAAATAAAGTAAAAAACAATAAAAAAAATAAATTATGACTGCTAAAGTTACAGAAGTATATTTAAAGATATTGGCAAGCACTCATTTACCTTGCTGCTACTCTAGTAAAAAATAATTTAGAGAAATTTTCATCTGACCATCCTCAATATATTGAAAAAATAATAAATTCTAATATTAAATTTGTTATCTTTTTGTTATCACACAGTTTGTGTGAATAAATTCCAGCCAGTTCTACATTGTAAAAATGTATTAAAATGGTGGCAATCATTTGATTTAGAATAAGATCTATTTTTCAAAATATTTTTAACTTGAGATTTAAGTCTTAAGCTGTCTTCATAAAAGGATTGTGTGAAATATGAGCATTCCATAAGTTTAATATCAAATGTACCATATGAAGTCATCAACATGCAATTATTTCATAAATGGCCTAAGGATTATCATTCATATTTGGATGGAAGAACTACAATTTTGAGCTCCTGAAAAATTAATAAGAAATGCACCATAGTCTGCCAGAATCAATCAGCTTCATTCATATCAGATTTCTGTACTGATCAAACCCCAACCCCCCAAATGTGAAAAAAGGACAAGATGTAATTGAGAAACACAATGCTGTATGAACTAAGTCATTCATTAAGATTTACAAAGTCCCATAACTCTGTTGGATATTGCTAAAGGTTGGTAATTATTTACCTAATATGAGATAAACATAAAACATCATACAATGGAACTTGTCTTGAGAGACCATGATCATGAATGACCACTTGTCTTAAAAGACCACATTTACTTTGTTAAATATTTTTTTTTCATTATGACCTGTCTGGAGTTTGAATTTGAATTGATTTTGAATAGTGTTTCATGCCGCAATCAACAATTTTTCCGTTATATGATGGTGGCCAGTACTTAATGGTGGAGGAGAGAACCCGATTACCCAGGAAGAGAGAGCATATGCCTTCAGCAAGTACCTGCCTTCAGAGACCACATTTTGTGGCATATGCTGTGTGATCTCTTAAGACAGGTCCCACTGTACCGAATATGGTTTAAATCTAAGGAAACTCAAGTTATCTAACAGAAACTAAAATGTAAAATGTTGAAATCGCACAGACCAAAAACAATATGTCCTCAATCTGTAATCTCTGGGATATGATGATAATGATAAAAAAAATAAATAAAATCAAGCCCATATGGACCCCTCTTCTCAGAAAAATAGCTAGTAAACTGCATTAATACTTGTAATCAATTTGATTTCTGAGGCTCGTTTACTAAATCAATAATGTCAACTAATGTAGTTCATCTCCAACATGGTGACCCGATAGTCGGAAATCTGTTTCCCTTAGATACTTTAAATTTCAGATCAGGCATTCTACAATAATCTGCTAGGTAATGCAAACAACAGCCTTAATTCTCAGAATGAAACATAAACTTCACAGTCAAGAAGTCTGAAGAGACAACAGGAAAAAAATATGGACAGATTTCAAAATAATGAGCTCCTGTCACAATTGGTTCTTGTCCGGATTTCCGGAAAAATTCAATTAATTTGTTTTTATTGTTCACTCAAATGTTTAAAAAAAACTGTTTGAACCTATTCAGAAATCACTGGTATTTGATAAAAGCAGTACACCTACTGTTGCAGAAATATTCATACTTAAAAACACTTCAACAAAGCAATCAAGATTCTTCAATTTTTCAGGTAAATTTGAAAGCCCACAAGAGGTACAGGTGCTAACACAGTTTTACTATCTTAAATAATTTGCTATCAATTCTAAGCCTTTCATCTTGACATTTAATGGTATTCCTATTTTCTTAAGTATGCAAAGGATAAATTCCCAAATGATACACTTTGACTTGTTTTTACTTCACTGGAACAGATATTTGACCAGAGAATAAAAGGAAGCCATAATAATGTAATTTCACATAGACAGCTGTACCTGTTCCTAGCGACTATAAATCATTTACAAACATATTCAGACTTTGTTAAGGAACTACAGACAAAATTAAATATTTTTATAATTTTATCTAATGAGCTGCGTGTCAGAGATCTATAGCACTGTACAAAATTAACTAACTGCAAGTCTTTGATTATAGAAGAATTTATTATATATACAACAATGCTTAAAAAGCGATTGGAAAGTAAGATGCCATATTATAATTATTAGCTGGCTGGAATTTTTTGATTATTGAAGAAAATGTCTGGGACTATTGGAAATCAAGTCAATTTAGGTATACAGCGATGCTTAAAAGTGATTGAAAATCAAAATTCTGTATGATAATTGTAACATATTGATCAACTGTTCATGTAAAGTGGTGCAAAACAATTAGTAGAAAACAGAACAATAATTGTATTCAAAGGAAATGGTTCCTACAACAAGTTCACAGACACATTAACAAGACACCAGGCAACAAAACTATAACTACATCAAGGGCTTTATAATCAAGGAACAATTATTTTTGTAGACTCAGTTTTGCAAATACATGTCTGCCAGATTGATGGCCAAAATATTAGGAACATGCCCAGAATAGGTGCAGTTTCGAGTATAAAATCTATGTCATCCCTTTTAATAGAAGCCAACTGCTGACAGATCCTGTCGGCTATTTTTCATGAAAAGCAGCGTCACTTGTTGGCTACTGTCTCTTCTATACAGAAAAAAACCTGATGATTTCTATCTACACACAAGTGTTAGCTAAACCATTTTGCTGGCTATTTTACATAACTTTGCCTTCTAATATGAAAACTACTGAAAGGGCTGTATGTACTCAAAGGTACTGTGAAAACTTGAATATATACACCTATCAAAATGTTCCCTGTTTAATACTTGGCCAAAACTGTTTGTAATGCATGTCCAGTATTTCTGAAAATCTAAATCCAAGTTTCTTCTGTAACGTACTAGGAAAACCAATAGAAATATGCATTTATTGAAAATAAATGTATCATAATACACACAACAGATATAATGCTATATTTTGATCACATTGTATGACATACGACAAGTATACCCAGCAATAACGAGTAACAAACATCTGCCAATGGTAGGTGTTTCACGATAATCAATGTAACACAAAATACATCTACACATGTGACAGGTTTTCCTTTTTTTCTGGTACTTGTGTATTTATTGATCTCATGATGGATAATTACATTCCGATGATGTATCAAAATCAAGCTTTATTTATTTCCATAGGACTTGTATATTCACACTGTAAAAGTGCTCTTATGTGTGTGTGTGTGTGTATGTATATATATATATATACATATACATTTATTTATGTATTTATTTTTCTATCCCGAAATGTTTCTTTTTACTGCAGATATCATACACCATCACATCCTGGAATTTTTCGCCATTTTATGACAGAAAGCATATACACCCCCCATCTTAAAATCACCCTGAATTACTGCAGTCTCATGGATGGCATATATGTCTGGGTTTCAGTTATATAGCTGGAATATTTCACTAATAGACTTGAAAATTTTGCTTTAATTTTAAATTTGCCTTCTCATCTAAGGATGAAAATAAAACAAAAGTGAAAATTTCCAGCTATATAGTATTTCTTTGGCTTCCGCTATCATCCTAATTAATAAAAACCATGAAGACGAGGTCTATTTTAAAATGCCAGAATTATACACTGGAAAAGATTTTTTGGGATGAACAGATGGACAAATGGACACACACTCCTGATAAGGCTAATCCTGTATGATCTCCTTTCCTCAGAAACAAGAGGCTCAAGTAGGCCTAAATTGCTCACTTGAGCACCATAATCAAATTTGGAAAAAAGATCAAGAAAAATATATACCGGTAGGTTAAATTTAACAATCTAACGATTCACTTAATTGTGGGTATGTATTGGGTCTAAGGAAGGGGCACACCACAGGAGAGACCCCTTTGTGAGTTCTTTTGTCCTTCCTGGATCAACCCCTGGGCAGCTTAGTTGAAAAATTGCAACACGTGTAGATCATGAGTACTTCAATCCCTGCCATGTTTCAGAAAGATGTTGAATGTATTTTGATACATAGCATTAGTGAACCATATTCCTCACTCTGAATATAGAACATCATTTCATTTCAGAACAAAACAAAAAGAACAACATTTCTTTACAAATCCTTCTAGAACACCTTTACACATTTGGTTTGTCTTTGTATGCAGATGTTCTGAAGAAAAGGGTTTCTTAAAGGAGGGTGTGGCACCATACCTAATTTACCCAACACTAGGTCCAAGTCGGAATGGATTTGGCCTAACGACAACACCTGCAGGGGACCATATGTACTTTATTCATACCAAGTTCCATCAAATTCCCATTCAGTGGTCCTGAAGGTTAAAGTACAAGTTGACAGTATGAAAAAATAACACCCCCTCTCCCTCCTCCTTTTAGCAGTCTTAAAAATTTATTCCAAAAAATCTAAAAATTAGATATGAGCAAAAGTCTCTCACAAATGCATTTCTTCATCTAGTTATAGATAAAACACATAAAATAAATGCATCACAGTAAATCAAGAGGAAGGAAATCAATGCAATCATACTAAGAACTGGTTTTGATCCTACTGGTTCTGTGGGAGTTGATTTTCAAAAGGGGGTACCCTCTTAGACCTATTTTGCACCACCCTGAGTTGATCTGGATGAAAAATAAAAACTTATTCAGGGACCTTAAGTACTTGCTTCCTGTAAGGTTTTGTCAAAATCCCTTTAGCGGTTTCGGAGATGAAGTTGAAAATGTGAAAAGCTTGTAGAAGGATGGCAGACATGGAGTGATAAAAAAAAAAAGTCCAACGAATGGGTTTAGGTAATTTGCATTGTTGTTAGTCAGTCTAGTTGCGTGTTACTCATCACATAGTTACAGGTTACGTAAATTTAATCTAAGATAAAAGTTTTACCCTACACGACATTCTGTGAAAAAGTACAATTACATTAACATAATCAGTCATCATATGTACTTTTTTTTCTCCTCATTTCAACGAAGAATTTCCCATCAACATGGCTAAAACTCAATCAAGAATCTCCCAACATTGCTTAAGTTCAATGAAAATTTTTCCAACAAACTGGTGATGTCACCAACTTATAACAACCAACAGTTTAGACATCTAGGATGTATGGACTTTCTAGATGGGACCTCTAGTTTTAGGTCTAACCTACATGCCTGAAGCCGCTATTCTGACACACTCAATGCACATGACTTATCTTCCTCATCATAATATAGGTAATGACATGCTCTACATTCTATCCTATGACATTTTGCTAACAATGGGCCTAGAACACAGATCTACTAAGATTTTCCTGTCAGGAAATAAAATTATACACACAGATCAAATCCTTGATAAGTGATGGTGTATGATTTTTAATGCAGAAACTACATATATTGTTCAGATAAAGAACACCGAGATGTTTTTAAAACAGATGAGTCTGTCTTGAGAGACCACCTTATTCGTTATAGAAATTTGGGCACTTAGGAAAGGTGGTCTCTCAAAAGAATTCTAATCAGAGCAGATTTATATAAGTGTGGTCTTTCACAGCAGGTGGTGTTTGATGACATGTCTCACTGTGTATAATTTTGACTGAAGCTTGAATAACTGATAAAAAACAAATATCTCATTTTCCTAAAACATGGTTTATAAAGCCTATGTTTGATGGGTCCATTGGCCTTGTTCCTGAATGAAAAAGAGGGATGACTCTGCATATTGAAATATATATGAAAATATGATACTTGAACAGATACATAGGAAAAAAATCTCAAAGTTTGCCTTTATCTAAAATGGCTATATATCAATAGCAATCTGTCCACTTTTGGACTTACAAAAAATAGGAAATCGGGAAGATATTTAGTTAAAAATCAGGAGATTATCAAGAATTTCTTTCTTTAATAAAAAAAATAACAAAAGCAAATAAAATGCCTAAATGGCTGTCTCCTTCACCTCCAAGATAGAGCTTTCAGGAAAAAAATACCCCAATATATAGCTGCCACAATGTTGTGACATTTATGGAAAAAAAATATCACAATTCAAATGTTATACAGCAAGCTACCCTCATATCATATCTTACCTAACAAAGTTTTACCTTAAAATAATTTAAGCACATTATTATGTAAGTTTTGTGTGTTGAGGGGTATAGGAGTTCAAAATCAGGAGTCATCATGATTCTGTCCTGACAAATTCAGGAATAAATCAGGGACTCCTCAAAATCAGGAAAAATAAAAATCGGGAACCACTTGACAGACTTAAGCAAAAACCTCAATAACTTTTTTTTCTAGAATTAAAAAAAAAAAGGTAATGAACAAGCATTCTTACAAATCAATACATGAGCCCTACCTGTGAAATCATTACTGGGCAAATGGTGGAAATTATAAAACTTAATGAAAACTATGACCAGAATGACAGACAGACAGACCTATATAAATCCTTCTCCATAGTTTCACTGGTAGGGGACTAATAATAATTATAATAAAAAAAACTAAAGTAAATATTTTTCAAGAGCAAGACCAAGTATCCATTTTTTTAAACCCTAGTATGAACCCTATTGACTGATTAACTTCTGAAGTATTCAGATTCTATATTATTAACGACATAATAATAATAATAATAATAATAATAATAATAATAATAATTATATCAATAACAATGGTGATAATAATAATGAAAATAATAAAAATTATAATAATGACAATAATAATTATAAAAAAATAATAAAAAATATAATAATAAAAATAATTATAAAATCAGTAATAATGAATAAGAACTTCAATAATAACAACAACAATGTATTAAATAAATTAATGAATAAGAATAAATTGAATAAATAAAGGAACAAACATATAAAAATAAAATAAAAATAAGTATCATAGAAACCAGAAATAACCACTTTAATTTAATTTGCAAATTATATAATTTTTTTTACCTAATTACTCTTATTAATTTTATTATTACCATAATTACTGATATTATTATCTAAGTATGCAGAGTAATCAAATTCCTCAATTTAAATATTTATCTAAAATATTCCCTCCAGAAATAAACCAGTTCTCTGTCTTGTCTTTGTTTAGCAAATCAGAGTTATCTCCCCCTCGGTTATAAAACATGGCTGCCATCTACAGACTTCCATGCACTTTTAACAAACTTTAAAGGTCTCAACAACACTTAACTGCTGGACAGGTATCACAAAGTTTGTTTCATTTATTGGTAGTGATGTGTGGTTTAATTCTATATGGTATTTCTTTCCATTTAACTTTTGTGACCAAGTGTTAGAACATGGATAAATCTTTCAAACAAATACTATAATATTACTTAACACTGGAGTGACCAGTTAGAACCACATGTATACCTTTGTTAAATGTCTGACATGGTCCTGAATATCTATAAACTTCAATTACCATGTATCTTTTAGTCATATTTGATTTGGTGTTATTTCTGAGGTTTTGAAGAAAAAAAACTTGACTTATTGTTATGCAGTGTTTGTTTAGTGAAACTGACAACAAAGGTATTTTGAATTGTACACCTACTGGGCATTTAAATCCTTCACCCTATAGATTCATTTGGACTGGTCTAAGTCATTGATTTACAGAGGAATTGATTGTATTTCAGGGTTAATGTGTTAACAGACATATTTGGATAGCTATAATCTTCCAAGTAAGCACCAAGGAACCTCAGTTTAAATTTGTATCTTAAAAAATAATAATAGAAAAAGATCAGAACATTCCTAATCTTTTTGTTGGATATTTCTTATATCATAAGAGAATAGAATTAATCTTCAGGTTCCCCATGACTTTGAAAATATGAAACATTTCTGATACCAAGCACTTTCTTATCAATCAATAAAAGTAAGGAAAACATGGATAGGGTTTGTATCAATTTGTGATGATTTATGATAACATTCTTACTGGATAATCCTTGGCTGCCTATTATCCTCGATGACAGATAGGGGTTCTAGATATTCATCACCGCCATATCATCTGTACCTGTTTTGAAAAAAATAATATATTACAGATTTGATCATCATATGTCTTATATGTTTTTATGAATAATTTAGAATGTTCACAACTAAAGTGTCACAATTTCTGACGTACGTTACTTTGTTTGTAATTTCTTAGTGTTTGTTGACAATGTATAAATTTCTATCAAAAAACAATAACAAAATAGAGTGAACAAAGGGTATCATATTTTCACACATATCCAGAAGTTTATCTAGGGCTAGTGTGGAAGAATTTACTTTGTAGCCAATTTTGCTAAATTCCTATGAATCATTGTCTGGGAATATGTATGAATTTAGAAAATATATTGTAGTCAACAAATGGACATTGTGGGGCAAGCTCTTATATCTTCAAATTCAAGAGAGGCAAGCGATTGCCATGGTAATATGGAGACCACGCTATCTTTCATATGTTCTGTCTAGCCCTCTCCAACTTCTCATATGTGGTAGGATACAGACTGCTTTACATTTACTTGAATTCATAAACAGAGAAATTCCACATTTATAAATAATTTAGATAATGTTACAACTAATGAAAACAACATCAGAATTTTTCAATACATATTTATGAAGTAGTATATATGCATTGTATCTTTTCTCTGCACACAGTTTAATTCTGAAAGTATTATGGAGACTACATGTGCTAAAAGTCGATTGCACACAACTCGGTGATTGCTATAGCTGGCTATTGGTGATGTGCGTGACTAAAAACTGGAGAAAAGAAATAAAAAATTCATTGCAGCTTTTCTAATTTTTGGTTCTATTCACAACTTTGAAAATATCTAGTGTATGAATATGATGCTTTTCATTTGCAGTGCAGATCAGAGGCTCGATTTTCAGTAGCCAAAAGTTGCCATCACACAACTGTCGAGGGACAGAAGATGTCAGATTTGGATCCAGGAAGTGACATTTCTTTAAAGCTCTACACAACCTAGAGATAACACTGATCATGCTTCACAGCATAGCCATAGATTTTGTATGAATAATGTAAAATGACAGGTAAGGGTTTTAAACACACCTACCGCCTGAACAATAATGGATTATATTTAAAAATCATTAACAAAGGCTGGCCCAAATGTGTTTTTAGGGATGAATGGGTTAACATCTAAAATTTAAATCCTACACAACCTTGAAATCTCTATTTCACTCTCAAAATACTAAAGAAATTTACAAGTGCCGCTTTACAAACAACTAGAAATTCAAATTTCTTGGTAACTTGAATAATTGCAGTACCCTCTATCTACTTTTGTTTCTCCAGGGCTTGAAGGCATAATGTTCAATGGACTCGTCAGCTTCCAGGAAAGAACTCCAATTTTAAAAAAACCATTTCTCAATGAATTCGGCTTTTAGAAGACAAATATGACTTTAAAATTAAAAAAGAAATATTATTTTTGTTCCACTGCACACATTTATAAACAATTTATAACTCCTGCTTTTATTTCGCCCCATATTAAGATAAACAAATCCCACGATGCTTTAGTATCAGTAATTTCCGGTTCACACTTTTATGGTAAATTCATTCAGGTGCTAATTTAGCAATCGGAGACCGGTGGAATTTAATGACTGGCATTATTCAGGTTAATTTCTTGTATAAACTACTATAAACCTAGAAATTTTTGCCCCTTTATGACAGAAAAAATATTCACCCGTCTTGAATTTACCCATAATCATCAGTCTTATGAGTAGCATATTTATATGTGCTTCAATTATTTAGCTTGAAATTTTTGCTTTCATTTTAAATTTGCCCCCTCTCCTCAGTTGAAAATTACCCATATTTAATGAGAAAAAAGTGATATAAGTTGTGAGGCAGTTTAGATACCACTGTATTTGAATGGGTTAACAAGTAATGGACAACAATCCAACACAGGTGCTGATTTTAATTCCAAAATATTGACCTTTCGTGAAAGGTCCGACACAACCATTTTGGCAAACTTTTCCATTATGATGTCACAATTAAATGACCTGTCAAACATTTGTGTTTGTGTGACATAAAAAAAAGTACGTTGATAGCAGTTCGGCAACAAGTTTGCACTTTCTATATTGTATTGATAACAACAATATATTTACCTTATCTTGATGTCCATGTAGTAATGTTTGTGAAATTTCCATGCAAAACAATGGTGTATTTTTCCATACTGCAAAACAGAAAAGCTAATGAAATTCTAGTCATGAATATTCACATTTTCATTTTTGGAATTCATTTCAGATCTAATTCATATATATATATACTTCTAATATTACTAGTAAGATGATTGTAATAACAACCAAACTGCTATTATAAAAAAAATATCATTGTGTACTGTTCATACCTATAGACAAAAATCATAGTACTTGGATCAAGAATCACTTGATGAAAATTAAATCATGTTGAACCAGTATCTAGTTCTTGATTTCAGCAAGAATTTGCAGAGAATACAATCTGGACTTAAAGAGACTGAAGAAGTAAAAACCAGATAAATTTTCTGGTTTAATAAGTAGTATCCTACTTTAACACTTCTTTCTACTTTACAATGTCTCTTTACTCACAAGAACCACCTAATTCCATCATCCACCCCAGAAAAACAATGAACTCAACTTAAAATCAATGACACGGGTCAGTCAAAATTTGTAATTAGGTGTGAATAAGACGCATCATCTTTTTGGACACAGTCCATAGTTGCTATCATTATGACTAAACAATATTAACAAAAAATTAAAATTTGCTGTATCTTGCATACTGTATAGGAATGTATGTGTATGTGTCAGCTTTGCTAGGGAAAGCTGATTTTGAGAGAAACTTTGCCAGTTTACTTGCAGATGGCCAGTAGTCTATTTCCGGTTACATTGTAGCCACCATGAAAAACTTGCTGCCACCACGTGACTGGAAAACTGTTGAGTGTGGCTTGAAACACTACTCAAATTTCAAAAGTAAATAGCAACTAATTTGTTTATCTATCAAACAAAGGCACCAAATT
This sequence comes from Atrina japonica, assembly GCA_030159075.1. Lineage (NCBI taxonomy): Eukaryota > Metazoa > Mollusca > Bivalvia > Pterioida > Pinnidae > Atrina > Atrina japonica. Next base: position 571,426 of record BROG01000321.1, on the reverse strand, counting down.
GCTATCATCCCCAAAATTATTCCATATGGTACTTTATGCTTTTTTCACTTGCTAAGTAAATCCTAAATGTCAAATAGCATCAGTTGACAAGTTGTTCTTCATTTCAGTACGTCAACATGTGTTGAAGCTGGGTAAGTGAACTGTCCTGTGATCTGTTTCGGACAAACTTACCAGATGATGAACATGATGGCCAAGATGAATTGTGCATGCTCTTCCTGGCATGTGTATGTGACCTTCATCCTTCCAAAATCTGAAAAAAGATAACACCTGCAGATTATATGTGCCGAAGAATGTCTTCATTATGGTTTGTATAAAAATAACTGGTATAATTAGGTAGTGTCATTACTGAAATATATGAAGAAAGGAAAACTAGGACCACTTCTTTAGAAACATGTATATATAATTTAATGTACAAAATATTTTTCTCGCACCTTGGACAGGCGTATTTACAGCTTTTCCAGGTCTACACTCCTCTCCGTACACTAGCGTGTAGACAAGCTACATATGCTATGATGTCACAATATCATTTTATGACATAGGGTTTCTATGTTATGAGAATGCAGTACTTAAAATTTGAGTAAGATTTTATTCGCATACATTTATATGCATTTGAAGCATGGTAGAAAATAATCAAACATGGGTATGTTGAGTGTAAAGGGAGATCTCAATCAACCCTCATGGTAAAAATCTGAAAGTCCAATCCCTCCTCGGATCAGATAATTAGATTCTTACCACTATGGTGGAGAATTTCTTATCCACTCCACACACTCACATGAGATTTTATTAATCTAAGATATCATGAAAAAAGACATGATTTATACAGTTTCCAGGTGTATACTATAGGTATAAAGTTGTGATACATGGTAAATAATATCATACAAGACAATATGCCATAGGGTAATAAAGGATTCATCATTTACTATCGTGATACACAGAGTCATTGGCACTTTTTAATATTGTTATTAGCAATTTATTTTTAATTGGTCAATTTTAAGACCCTTTTGGCATGTTAATTTAAAATGATATGCCTAATGGGTGTAAGTAAAGGAAATATGAATTCAAGGCCCTGCCCTTTGAAGGCTGTGATGCTGAATGCTTCTTAAACATTCAACATAGCATGTAAGATCAGCATTACTGAGATTTCATATCACATGAATATAGATACATGAACAAGCCAAAAAATATTTTATATACATTAATTACGCTGGAATTAGGGTGCATTTAGCTGCGGAATCTTGTGTGTAGAATTAATACAGAGGAAATGACAAGCATTTTACAATTTCTCAGCACTGACTTGACAGTTAATTATTGAAAACTTTTTCTAGTCCAAAAAATATTTAATTATATTGTTAGTTATAACAAATCTTACGTATAATTTTTTAATTTTGCTAAGCATTAATGATGGCAAAACCATTCAAAGGTATATAGTCATGGCTTTGTACTTCTTATACGTGAGAGATATAATGTGTGATTTGCTTGGAGTAACTTTCCGTGTTAAAGGATAAACTGACGTGATAATTAAATCTACATATACTCACATATTTATATACATGTATGTCCCAATATCTAGACATTTCATGACCTCAAATGTTGCACAAGAAACTGAGGAACAACATTAAGTTTTACTTGTTGATGTATTGTCATCACGCAGACATGTAAAGTAACATCTGGTTGAGGGTCAGCAAAATACATTATCACTACAGGGATTAAACACACTTTATCACCAACCTCCATTTGGAACAAACACACTGAATATTTCATCTTACACACTGAATGTTTCATCTTTCAGTAAGTTATAGTGATGGAAAATAAATGTATTAAAGAAATCAGATCCAGCATGTATAATATCATGCTTCAGATTTAAACTGCATTGGGTACATGGATTTCACTTTGTATGCGTACCCATTGATTTCTTATATGGAAGCTTATCTGGAGCAATGATTTATCATTATCTGTTCCCATCAGAACCTAACCTCAGCAGTTTCCTACAGTATTCAGAACCTAACCTGAGAAGTGTCCTACAGTATTCAGAACCTAACCTGAGAAGTGTCCTACAGTATTTAGCCTACAAATCTGTACAGATCTATATATATATATATATATATATATATATATATATATATATATATATATATATATATATATATAATGTATATCATGACTATACAAATTTAGTTTTGTTTTAGATTTTTTTTTTTACTTATTGTTACGAACACCGACATATAAATTTCCCCTCAACATAATTTACCACTTTCATTGTCACAGTTCTGAAAACTTGAGTTTTTGTAGTTAACATCCAAAGTTCTGTCCAAGCACCTGTCATAGAGCTTATCACAAAATCAAGAATGTTAACAACAACTTTCAAGATCAAGGTCCTGTGTCAAAAATGATGCACTATTGATATGGTAGTACAATCCACAAAAATAAGTATACAGGGTAGATACCTAGTACAAGTTTACATGTCCCACTGAACAGGATAGATACCCATAATAGTTTGTACAATCCACAGATCTAAGTATACAGGGTAGATAGCCAGTACAGGTCATAATGTCCCGCTGTACAAGATATATACCTATAATGGTTTGTGCAATCCACAGATCTAAGTATACTTGGTATGGTAGATAGCCAGTACAGGTCAAATGTTCCACTCTACAGGGTCGATACCCATAATAGTTTGTACAATCCACAGATCTAAGTATACAGGGTAGATAGCCAGCACAGGTCCATGTCTCTAGTTTCCCAGGTTTGAGCAGTCCCAGTAGTAGGGTGTACAATTTCTCTCCCATCCCTTGGTCAGATTCTACCGACTGAAAGAGTTGTGTTCCAAAGTATAACTGAAAAATTGTCAGGCTGTGAAGATAAACTGTAGTAAAACAATTAAAGAAAGAAATCGTCAGAAATCTGCAATCACCAGTTTCCAAAAACCTAATAGGTTGACCGCCTACTGTACAGTGATTATACTGTCCAAACTTTAAGTACTCTGTAAAGTTCTATTTACTATGTGAAATGTTTGGTATTGATGGCTTTGAGCAATTAAATGCCAATTGTGATGGTGCATATCTTACCTTTTTAACAACTTTTTTAAATCTAAAATTTAAATATATGTGTTAAGTTGATTAAGGTAATCTTTTTGAGTTACCTTTTTTGCTTTACAGGTGAGGCGCTATATCGACAATTGATTTCCATGTACTGAGCTTCACACAGGTATGTTGTAATGAGTCATTATGGGTGACCAGACAGCTCGACAGGAAAAAAAGGCAAATGACGGTGGAATGTAATGGCACATGCGTGAGTCATATTTAGTTTATCTTTAGACTGACCTTGCGTTCTAGACATACTTATTTACAAATCAGAAGCTGAACTGAAGTATTGTTTGCACTTATAAATTTAGATTAGTTTAAATTGTGCTCATTACTCAGAGCATAAATGCGCTCTCTTTTTTTACCCTTGTACTGTCAGTAACTCGTGTTTATAAAGCGTTAATATAAGTTGTTTTAGTTATTTCTATTCACATTAAATGCATATGTAATTAATTTTAAAATAAAAATGGAATCTCTTAGTAAACTAGTACATTGATTTTAAGGAACATATGCATTCTAGACTGCCACATGTTTAACAATTTTGCGTAAAGGGAAATAAGGCCAATATATGACTCAAATGTAGAAAACTTGAAATGTTAAACTTTTTAGAGTTATTTCCCCTTTACCATGCTAGTAATTTTGTGTTCTTTACCAGGAAAGAGAATCCATGTCCAAATCCTCATCAGATGTGGATTGTAATGTCCAGGTACTCCTGAAAGTCTTCACTTCAACAGTTTACAGACCTGCAAATAGATGATATGGGGTTAATCTTGTTACTTATACACATGCAGAGCAATTACAAATCAACAGCACATTATATAAATATGACGCATACTTTAATGGAATGTCATAATACTTTACAATTTTTTTCCTTCTCATTTTCGTTGTTGCATTATTATAACCGAGATAACTACTTGTAAGTTTATTTATATGATTATGATACTGTTGCTCTGAAACATCATCAATATGGCCGTGTTGATGCATATGCAATGTATGTTGATCGCATCGTTCATTTGTAGTAAAGATGTGATAAATATCATTACATGCTATCAAAATTAACTGGGAAAATTTTTGAAATTTTTTATAGAATTATTCTTTTAACATGTAACAAACATTCATCTTTCAGTTCATATTTCATATTTAACAATGTAAGTTTTCGGATCAGATGCTGTCGGACATTCAATGAAATTGAGAAATTTTTTTCCGTATACTGAATAATTATGATTAGAAAACTTGACGAGACCTCATATACGACCTCAATCAGACTCAGAATCAAAGAACGCAAGTTACAAACGAAATGAATCCCGACATGATGAATGGCAAGTTTAAAATAAGGTTGAGGAAGCGCATGCGCCAACCTGGAGAAATCTCTGTATCCCCCAAAGCAGAGAGTGCAATACCGTACCTATCATACAAAACCAGCATGTCTCCTCTGCTCTGCCCTGGCTGTATAAATTTAATAAATATTTCCAGAATTTGACAATATCGCGGAAACTTCCATAATTTATTTTTTCATGAAACATACACAAAATTGCTTCATGTTGCATCTCTACAGAGTCTGATAAATGAAGATTAGGTGGTAAATGCAAGGAATGAAAATGACAATTTTTGACATAAAAATTTGACAAAATAGATAACATTCTCCATACATATCTTAAAAAAAAAAAATTTACAACTCATAAGTATGCATTCATCAAAAATATACATCAAGATTAATATGATCATGAAAAATATGATTACAAGAAAAATCCAATGGAGTTGACTGTTGCAATATTTCTGCTTTCACTCAATAAGAAAGTATGAAAGTTTAGTTCTTCTTTCTACATAATGATAGTTAGGAAAATTAAAACGCATATTCAAAAATAAATTTGATTAAAGAAAAAATCTGAAATTTACCGTAGCCGAGCTTTAGGATAAAATGTGAAAGAAAATTACCACAAGCCAAATGCGATCTCCATTTCCCGCAAAGTAAGATTCCAGTAAGTGAATGACGAACCCGCGTCCCTTCGATGACAGACTAACAAAGTGACTTTCAAAATCATAAGAAGAAAATCTTGAAATAAGTCTCGAGTAAAGGCAGCACATGTATGCGCAGGCGTACAAGTCATGCTTTAAATTGTGTGTCCCCCGAAACATCTTTTCATACCAAGCATCTTCAGATACTTTCATTTGAATATTCTAAACATCCGACATCTAATCTTAATTTGGAAAAAACAAAAATAAAACCAAATCCATCTCTCTAACGAGAAAGTAATTTCTGATCATTAAGAAAAATCCTTGAACTAACTTCACCACGTGGTCGTATACAACCAGGATGTTCAAACAATATGTCTACACTGCAAAATTTTGATAAGTATAAGAAGTATATGATTAATGATTAAGTCAATGCCGTAAGAAGAAAGTCTTATTTGAAAAAAAAAAATGAAGATATTTGAAAAGAAAAAGAAATAATGTTGAGAATTTAGCTTAAAATGCGCACGCGCGTCTTTCATGTTAAACAAAATGTACACCCCAGTGTCTCCCTTTTACTTGACTTATACTTAAACATATGAAAATTCAAACATCGTAGACTATTGCATGAAAATTAAAGTTTAAAAATTATCATTTCATTTTAAAAATTGATAAATCGCTGCAAATATATTTGGATAAAATGACAAACCTGAAAATAATCCAGATTGTCCTAGGTTAAGTCAGAACGTTGATGTCGTGATTTCTAATACATGAGAGGTACCTTTACACACACACGCAATGTCATGAAGAAGTACGCATGCGCTTGGTTCTTGTTTTCGAACATGTGTACCCCTTCGAGTCCTCAAGAAGGATGCAGAGACCTTCAGGTTAACATGCTATGTTAATTTATTTTCAAAAGATTCCAATAGTCTCACTTTTGTGCATGCGCACTGCACTGACGCGAGTAAGTTATTCATCCTTGTCACATACTGATACAGAGTCCATTCTGTCTACTCAAAATATTTTCAAACTTAAAAGCCTTAACATCAAAAGAAATAGTTAAAAAAAAAAAATTAACAAAACTGTAAATCAAATACATGTTGAAAAACATAACTGCAAACAGAAAAAAGTTCTTCAGGAATATGTATTCAAATATGCATGAAAGTTTTACTTATAAAACCATTGCATGGCCGATCCGCCATTTTGCGTAAGATGTCTCAACACGTCTCACCTTAAAAATCCATTGTGCTTGTTCATTTCCTTCCAGATACCTAACGTTCGATTTACCTGTAGACATCGCCGACCAAAGACCACAAATTATCAGAAAGATTTGAAGAAAATCGGTTAAAATCTCACAACATACTTAAGTCAGCACTTCTTGATGTATTAACAACCAACATGGCGACCCACATCCTCATTTAGCAATTTGCCATGAGGACAGAGCTTTGGCGGGAAAAACAACAGCAACAAAATGTATAAAAAATAAAATGTACTTTTCTCGTAACATTCCATAAATGATCACGACGTATCAAACAATCAATGAAGATCTATTTACAGGAAGTGTATTTGGTGCATATATAATACATTAGATTGTGTTGCATTTGTTGACACACTTCATAATGCACAATTTTATGCATTTACGCCTCCCGAGGTCAGATTGCAATGCATTGTCAAAAACTTGTTTTCCATCATGCATCTAAGGGAATGCCTAATTAGGCCAAAAATAGTATTGAAGGCCAAGAAATGTGACTTTTATGTAACAAAAGATAAATAAACGTACACAATTGTCTTTCAGATTAAAAAAACCCCTATGTTTTGATTCAAAAGGTTAATTCACTAGTTAAATTGCAAAACGCAAATTCAAAATCTCTTAAGAATATTAATGTTTAAATAGCTGAAGTATAATAATGACCCAGACAATAAACAACTAAGCTATTAGAATCATGCCTGCTTGTTAAAAACCGACATATATCATAGTAAATCATTTACATAGTCTCCCAGACACAGTTATCCATGTGCTATAGAAAATATGCTATGCATGACCTGTCAAAAAGCAGACGATGCAACATTATTGCACATTTTTCTACACACGCAGACACTGCATAATAAATAGTGCACTTGATAAACGCTCATGTTTTACCTAGGATCCAACAGTTCCTACCCATGACGCACGTTATCTTTAAATGCCCTTGAACTACAAAATAGGCAGTCTTTCTGAATAAAATAAAATATAAAAAAGAATTCTGCCACCTTAGTCCTGTCCTCAAATTCCAAATGGCTGATTAAGTAGCTATGTAAAATCCAGACACAACAAACGCTTCATTGCATTATCAGACATATTAAATGTGCAACTGAAGCTGCATCGCAAGTTAACGGCTATCTAGGGCACAGTTTTAAAAAATCACTACTCTTTGTCACGCCCTCAATTCACTGTGCATAATGACGGTACCGTCACCACTGCGCCCTGATTAACTGAAGGGGAACCCCACCTTCTGTACTGAACATTCACATACATGTAATTTGGCGGTTGTTGTAGTAGATAGATGCTCGACATGTGCAAATTTCTTAAAAGAAAGACTTACGTGCGCATGCGCTTGTTAAGAACATGCTGTTTTTTCATTTTAAGATTTTACTTTTGGCCATCTATTTCTGAAGACCAAATTTCCTTTTAGGGTTTTGCGAAAAATATATCTAAAAGCCAAGGTACACTCAAATTTTCATACAACAATATATTGACCTTGTGCAGCACATGTTTAAAAACCCAGACATCCACTGACGCCATTTTGAAATAAAAATGAAGCATGTTAAAAAATATACACAGACCGTAGTTTAACAAATTTCCGGAATATTTAGCGTTTCTTTCACTCGAGTCCTTTTAATTATGCAGTTGCACACTAACCATTGTAGATATAACAATACTGTGACACAGTACAAACGACTGATACTCTAAGTATCAGACATGAAAACATCCAGTATATGAAGACGATGGGAAAAGTAGAGACACATGGATCATAGATACCTTGAATTAAACACACAATGAATTGCATTTGTACAAACTTTTCCACACATGAAAACAGTAAGAAACATCATCATTCATCTGGTATGCTCTTAATACACAAATAACTCATACATTAATGGCAACACAATTGTGAAACTTACAGGAAAACAACCAAATCACTAGAAAATGATTCACCCACACTAAAGAGCTCAACAAGCAAGGGAAGCAACTTATGTCTGCCTACCGAGAAATTCAAACTGCTGCCATTTTGAACAATTCTGTCTGACTACACAAAAACTAGGGCGTTTAGTGTATAGATTAGAACGTCTGAGGTCACAGTGTATGCCTATGTCATTTGCAGTGTTTTCAGTAGGATGTCTGGGATGTATTCAAAATAGTAGGAGGAGCCGTGCTTACTTTTATGGGGTATCCTCAAGGACAAAATAATTCATAAATGATTTGGCGCATGATAAACGTTGCTTTTTAATATCACATTGGTTCACAAACACTCAATTCTTCTTTATAAACAAAAAAACAAAAAACAAAAGCGACCCCAGGATAATGTGGAGATACATATATATTTGTAAACTCATTCAAATTTTTTTAAAACTAACACTGTTATATGCATTTAATACTCCATGAAAAACTTCCTTTTCCTGTAACACTTTTCTCTATTGAAAAAAACAGAGTTTGTGCTTGTGCACATACAAGTGACAATACTAGATCAGCAGATGTGAAACATTTTATGATTAACATTAAATAAAACACAAAATTTTATATCATTAATTTTGTTGATTGGAGAAGTAAGTTTTACCTTTGCAACTCAAAGAGGAATCACATAAGTAATTAATAATAAAAAAATTAGACAAGATTTAGCTGGAATTATAATAAAAGAGACTAAATATATTTCTCAAAATTATGTCTTTCTAAAACATTGCTGTGCTGAACAACAATGAATTATAAACAATTTTAAAATCTGAGTTTTCTGTAAAGTTTGTCCCCCTTTATATAAGTAACTTAAAACAGGATTAAGATAAAATGTAAAACACTGTATCAGCATCACATTCAAAGCACAATTTTTCACACACACACACACACACACACACACACACACACACACACACACACACACACACATACGTACACACACATACGTACACACACATACAAAATACATTAAGGAATTTACAAATATTATACCTTTTCATTACATTATTTTCTCTTGATTATAATATATCAACTTACTGAGTGTTTGACTTCTAAACACTAAACATTCACATAATAGATTGAAGTAATGAGAAAATTATATGTTTGTATTTTCATGATATAAAGGACAGAATCAAACATAACTAAAAACTGAAATGAGGTTTAGGTGGAAAAAGATTATGAAAAACTTGAATGATAACCATTTGCCTTACATTTATACCGACACAGGAAAACTAAAATTAAAAATTCTAAATATAATAGTTCAGAAGTACCAACAAGTAGATAATTTGTGGGAGGTTATTAAATCATTTCAACTATTTTAATACCAAGTTAATATTAAATTCATTATAGATATATTCCACAGATTTTGTTATAATTTATAATTCAAATAAAGTAAATCATTATGTTTTAAGAATTTAATTCTCATAAAATGCCTGTGAGGTTAGTTACAACACACTTAGATAACATTACTTTGGTTTCCTTAGACAACCCTTCGTATACCTCTCGGCTCAGTGGTTATAAATAAAATCAGTCAAGTTGTGTTGTCCTGACCTAGCATGCATAATGAGATATAAAAACAACTTCACTGAAATTTTAAAAACAAGACTTCTGATTGGTTGTTACCTAATAAAACCTAACACACCCACTAGTATGCATAAAGAAAAAGGTCAAACTTAAGTGATACATAACAAACATGCATTTGTCTGCATTTCTAAGCATACTAATCAAAATGCTGACTCCTGTACACTGTTCCTTGTACATTAAGTCTCTCTTACACTACTTCTACATAACAGGAAACTGGTTTTTATATCATAAAGGGATATAAAATTATTTACCTGATAACCACTTTCTGTATTTTCAGTTATGCTTCACATTTTTACCACTCCGCCAGCAAGGCTTTGTTGCGAATGAGACAGATTGGTACAAGCTTTTTATGTCATAGATGAAATCCAGCTATTCTGATCTCCATTCAATGAAGAGTTCCGTGGCGAGGGGAGTTTTCCTATCGCCACAGTTAAAATGTTTTGGCGCGAATCTGGATGGCGCAAAATTTCAAAGACGTATATTTGAATATAACAATGGAAAGTGGATTTTTAGATTTTGTATTTTTTAATCATATTTGTGATATTACTTTATTATATTCGACGTCATGCGGTGGATGCAATTGAGTATACGTTGTGCAAAATAAATATATATTCTTATCTGGATTTTGTGCCAGTTTAAGGAAATAAAAGGTAAAGTTTACATTATATCAAACAGGTCAATTGATTTTCATGTAATATTACAATGGAGCAATATGATATATAAGTTTCATTGTTTTTTGATAATAAATAATTACTTTCAAGAGCATTCTTAATCTATGTGTGTTTTGATTATAATCTTTTATTGCTTGCTAAACAATAAATGTGATCCAGACAGACATGCGCAGTAGACAAGCTAGATGTCTTCAAAATAGTCGTACTGACAATACATTGTAAGTTGTAGTTAGGAGACTTACTTTTCTGAGAGAGAATGACAGTTTTTCTTATAAATATTTCAATGACTTTATGAATTAACAAGACAAGCAAAAATACTTGGACTTAGTGTACAAATTACAAAGATGAATTGCTCATTAGCTATTACTAGTTTGTCAGAGTTTAAGGCATTTTCTCATGAAGTTATAGATAATGGTTAAGATTTACCAAGTGTTAATGTATACAAATAATTTGTTTTGTAGTAGTAATTAATAAATAATTAACAAAATCTTACTTAATCAACAAATGATGTCATCTTGTTTGTTATATGATTAAGAAAAATATGTTAAAATTTACCATAATGTCACTTTATGCAAATTTTGTATGTAACTGAATTTTCTAAAATGCCCACTGTTGACTGACATTTTTTTATTGTAATGAAAAATGATTTAATCTGACAACCTCAAAAACATGTCAAACACATGACTGGTTATTTTCACCTATATATTAGGTTCTACTTTTTAACAAATTGGATTTAATTAACAAAAATATGTAAAACACACACTCAGTAAATACATTTTAGCAATGTGGAAAGTAGTCTAACTATGCAAACTTGACAAATTAAGAAACAATGAAATAATTAATAGAAAAGTAATGATAATAGTAATGTAGACATTCTGATATAATTTTTACAGTCTTGACATATGGGACCCATCATATCAGGTCATAATTTATAAAGTATGTTAAGAGTTTTATACAAAAAATCTTTTAAAAAGTAGGAAAAGGACATTAGTATGCTAGACAAAACCAATCAAAATGTGGCGGTCAGCTACAGAGCTAGCACCACTAGAACAAATGTCCAGCGTTATAATCTCTATAGTAAGCTACAATTTCATTCTTTTCAGTTGAAATGGAACCTATCAAAGTATTTTCCTGGTATAATCTGTAATCAATAGAAGTTATGAAATATTGTTTTTAAAAGACGGATGTCACAGATATACCTCATTTCCTGATAGTTAACTAATCCAGGAAAAATAATGATTTTGCTGTTTTATCACTTTATTGTTTCTGAAATAATTAACAGAACTAACAGGTGGACTAAAGAAAGCTAACAAGTGATTAATCAGTAACCTAGACAGAGAGAGGTAGAAACAAAAATTTGACTCTGAAAAATGTACTGAAGTAATGTTAAGATTTAGGCCCAATCTTGGAAATCTTAAGTGTATTTGAACAGAAATTTTATTTTAAGTAAAACAATCCACTTGTTTAAAAACTTTAAAACATCCAGAAAACGTGTATTGGTGGGAAAATACAAAAATTATAGGAAAACCCCTGTATCATTTCTACATATATTTAGGTTGAATAGTATGCTTTGTTGGAACAGCCTAAACTCCTGCGTAATACCATGTAATTTGTGTACATAACATCTATTGCTGTCGGGAGTAAATACAAACAATTAAACAGCATTATTTAAAAATGGCTGACTAGCTATGACAATGTAAATATCAGCTGATTTCTCAGCAAAACAGTGTAGTGTAGACAAAATTATAAAAAGTGTTAAAATCATGATCATCAATTCCAGGTAAGAAGAATTCAATTACATTGACTTATTAAAACATACCTTAATATCAATTTAAAAAATATATATAAATAATTATCTGAATGTATGTGCTAAGGAAAAACTGTAAAACTATTTAAAAGATACTATTTTCTGACACATAACCAGGATGTTGACAGTCTTGCTAAATTATGCAATTTATCTAAAAAAAAAAAAAGTATCAAGCCAAAAAAAAACCTAACTTTCACTGAAAGTAATCAAGGTATTGAAAGTAATGAAAGCTGGGCTTACAAACACACAAAAAATATTGCTATACTGGCACAACATTACTGAGCCTTCTGACAAATAGTTGTGCCATTGGATATGCCTTCAAAACTGACTGACACTCAGAGTAATGTGTTTCAATGTCTCCTGTAAATAAATGGTCCACTTTTAGATAAAAAAAAAATATGCCCTTGGACCTTGGTAAGAACAATGAAATCAAAGATGTATGAATAAGAATACACTGCTACTAAAAGCACAAGTCTAGTTTAACTCATTATGTATAAACTAGGTCACATTTTATAAGGAACATTTCCCCCAATATTCCTCATTTCCCAGTCACCTCCAAATTATCCCTTACAGATCCTTAAGATCAATAATTTCCCCTACCATTCTGCACAAGCTTGAACTCTCTGAACTCGAATTTGCAAATGTATCTATTCCAATCAGGATAAGAAATGTACATATTGTCTAAATTAGGTACTGAATGTTTAATAGCAGCCAGTCTGGTGAAATGTTTACACCTTTGCATACTATATGTATATATAAAATGGTTTTGATGATAAGGATGAGATAGAAAAAAAATTATTATTAGTATTAAGAACCAAAATCTTCATATATTATTGAAATGGATATTCGGACAGCTTTTTATAGCTCCAAGCACAAAATTCAAATTTTATTCTTTAACATAAAGGCATAATCTTAGCTATTCATGCATCATTATTAGTTTTCTGAACTTTGTTTTAACAATATGCCCCTTGTAGTTTTTTATTATTTTTAAAGATTTATGATGCTTTTCCTACACTTAAATAATTTACTGTGTCTATTTTACAAAACATGGTTTTATATAGAAGACATTTTAATATGTAAATTTTACTCATGCCCTTCTTCGTGACAATGGTACATCCACAATGCATATCGTTTTTCTTCTGCAGACAAATATTTAACACTTACAGGTTGAGAAAATGAAAGATCGCAAGAATGGGATAAAGCATAAAAAAAAAAAAAAGTTGGTTTAATACGCCTAAATACACACATACAAAAGATACATGCTGTACTATAGAAAATACCACCTACTGATATGTTATTTGCACTAGATAAATTTACCAAATGTTCATATTCAAGTTGAACTCTTAATAATGAACATAGTCATAGGTATAAAATGGTATAACATACATGTGAAGGGACACGTTTTCCTTACCCGAGTCTGATAGGTTTTGTAAGTCTCTTACAGCATATGAGGTTTACTTTCTAGGTCTCTTACAGTACCGTAACATTATTCAGCGTTAAATAACAATGACACATAAAAAGACATTCTCCTTCAGGTGCTGAATTAAATTATAAAATAAAATAGATCACTTATCGATGTATGGTTTTAAGATTTCCATAAAAATCCTCATGATTCAGTAAGCAATTAGATGGCTACTATCTCGGTTTATTAAATACTTTCTTCTGTGCTATTGAGAAACGTTCAATATATGTTGTGGCAGCCATATTGTTGCTTTTTCTGGCATGAAGAGACTGACTGAAAGGATTCTTTTAATCCTTTACTGTAGTTTGAAAGACAACAGACTTTTTTTCCCTCCCTGTATGAAGAGGGATGCTGCATTGGGGTTCCATAAGGGCAATATCATTTTTTGCTCATTAAAAAAAAAAAAGATACATCTGACATAGCAATCATTTCCATACTTAGAGTGTAAAATTTGTTCTCCCACCTCATATGTTTGCATGTATATATCAAATTACAAAGGGGAAAAAGGTTAGGAGAAGAAAATGAAAACTACAATATGACTAAAGGTCAGCCAAAATCATATTATTTTCTCGTTTGATATGATGTGGTAATGTTTTTACCCGAGGGATGAATAACAATGGCATGTAATTGTAAGGTGTTCATCAACAACAGTTATGGGTGACCTTCGAAGTAAATGTCTCAAATTTCACCCTCTTAGTTGCACATGCAATAACATTTCATTAATATTTTATAAAAGAGCAAGTCTGTTCATAAATACTGATTAAATTATTTCAACCAGTAGTCATGAAATTGTTGCCTGAGAATATCCCAAATGTATTTTGTAGCATTTTCGAGAGTGAACATTTATTGATACTTATTTTGTGGACCAACAAAGGTGATCTACGTGAAGCTATTTGTAACAGGCAATTGTTTTATGATGCGGAAGATACAGCGTATTTGTTTATCATCAACAGAGAGAACAAAAATACCAAATACTGTATACCTGGAAATTTGGGCTGCCGCTTAATTTTTTCACCTTTTTCATCCTTAGTTGACAAGGCGAATTTAAAATAAAAAAGAAATTTTCTAGCTAAATAATTAAAGTATGGACATACATGCTAGCCACAAGGATATGGTGATTTAGGGCGATTTTTAAACAGGGTGGATAAGTTTTCTGTCGTAAAAAGGGAGAAAATAACCAATTCCAGGTATACAATATAAATCATTGATGTAAGTGGCAACCCACCCCCCCCCCCCCCCCCTGTTTTGATGAATTAATAATGCAGCATTATAACTTAGTTAGGTATACATATAAATGGTGACGGTATTACGAAGTGATGTACCTAAATACAATCAAAACATATAGTTTCCCAGTTAATTTACTCAATATATATGCAATGAAATATGTCATATTTTCATGAATGTATGTAGCTTCAATACTTAGCAAAATGATCAGTTCCCCCCCCCAAGGATCAGGTACAGAGCCTGCTCAGCATATAGTCATTTCATATACAAAGGCAATTGGTGAATTTTCTTGCCCATATTCCGGACCCAAAGTGACACCAAAATTGTCCAGTATTCAAGCTCGTTTAACTTTTAATGATTCTAAAACACAACAAAACCAGTCTTTATAGGGAGGTGGTCTTTATATAGAGGTTGATTTGTACACAAATGGTACTATTGGGGACAGCAAAACATGGTCTGTATGAACAGATGGTCTTTATACACAGGAGGTCTCTAAAGCAGGTTTTACGGTAATGATAAAAATTACTGCTCATTTGAAGCAAACCCCTGAAATATTGAAAAACTGTTTGAGTACAGGCACTGGTTCAGTCGGTAGCATGCTCATCTTTCGGATGAGACAGTAAAAACTGGAGGTCCAGTGTCACAGTAGGTGTCAGCACGTTAAAGAACCCTTACTGCTCAATGGCCGCAAGTGCCAAACACAGGCCAAAATTTGAAGCCCTTCACTAGCATTTGGTGATGTCTCCACATTAGTGAAATATTCTTGGCCCTACACTCTATGTCAGGAAATTTTGAGTACATAATATATATATATATATATATATATATATATATAGGCACAAATTAGATAAAATTCAGAGTGTAAAATACATGCAGTTAGTTGGTTTTATTGTTTAATCTCAAAATTCAGTAACTATTCTATGATTTTATTTCTGTTTGTTAATGGACAAAGCTTGATTTAACTCGCTTTATGACTGAGGATACGGTATGTATAAATTCTTGTGAAACACATTTTAATATGACTTTAACATCAATGTTTTCTCTTTATTCATCATCTTAACATTTCTGTGATAATTTACATATTTCAGAAAGATTAATGAGGCAACATTTTAAATTGTAATCAAAGTTCATTCCTTTATTCTATTTTCAGTTTTATGATTCAATAAATTAGGAGTTTTTCATAATCAGTAAGATATCATTATTAATTTACTTTGATATTGTTGACAAGAGTTTGTATCTTAAATATTTTAGTATATCTTTTTTGATTCACACAAATATAGCAAATCACAAACTATTTACATGTAAGCATTGTAAAAGATGAAGTGTTTCAATCTCTAGTTGACATAACTAGTGACCTCATAGTCATATACGAAAGTAAAGATTAAAAATCATGAATACAAAATATGATTTTTACAGTGTATTTTGGAGAAAAGATTTAACAGGCCTTTTTCTGCTAATTATGGGAAAATGCCATTGGCGACACAGTTGGGAAATTTAATGTGAATTTGTGTCATATTGGGAAAAATAGTGTGCACACGTAAATCCACATACAATGGATTTTCTTTTTTCAATGCATTTCCACCAGAAATAATCTATTTTTCATTACCATTACAGTCTGTACACCAATTAGGAATTTTTTCATCAAAATGGGAAAAAAAAAACCACTTGTATTTTGCATTGGGAATGGGGCCGAAATTTCGAACTGTTTTAGGAGTAGAGTTAGACTAATATAAAAATCTTGCTTTTCTTGGTGATAGACATATAGTTGAAATATAAACATATTTGGATCTAACGGTTTAGTGTTGGGTTCACGGTTAACATGTTCCTCATAAATCTCCATTAAAACACTCTACATTCCATTTATCTTAATAAAAGTTAAACGAGCTTTCTAATACAACAGGATGTAAAAAGGAAAAATAGGTTTTCATTGCAGACAGTGTAATGAATTAATTCCATTGTTTTATGATGCAGAAAATAAAAAAACCAGTATTACATTTTTATGCCTTTAAGTTAGTTTATTTCTTTACACAGACTCACATGATATTTGAATTTTGAAAATGGACTGTTATATATTTTTTCCTTTAGACACCCTATGCTTCTATAAGGATCATCATATATCAAACATTTAAAATCAGGAAATTCTAAATTATTATTATTATTTTTTATATAGACATCATCCAGACCCAATTGTTGACAACACCCTAGTCTTCATCAAACTAATATTCAGTTGACTAAACTTCATCCAGAACTTTTTTTGTGAAACTTACAAAATTAATGAAACTTAAGTCTAACTTTGTTTGTGAAACTTACAAAATTAATAAAACTTAAGTCTGGGAGACTTTTAAAAATGAACAAGAGAAAAAACTAAAACTTTGTTTGCAAGAATTTAAAAAATAATTTAAGAAAAGGTTACGGAAAGAGTCCTTTATAAATGTTATATATAAATTTCATATCCTTGTCTTTCCTGCACATGACTGCTCCTTATGTGAGAGAGTCACAGCGTACAACAAAATACCTCTGTCTGCCCAAGTGCAAACACAGGCTTATAAATGACACAGCTATACTTTCAAACTATGTCAATATACATCACAGAGAGGTTCCCAAAGGGATGCAATACTGAAAATTTATAATGTTTAATAATCTGAAGTGCTAGAACATGACTTAAAACTAATGAATCTAACCAACAAGATGATTATCTCAATTTCAAGTTAAATATACCATGTTTTCCGATAAGCATCTTTTACACCTAACACAGGATGATACATTTGCCAAACATAAAGAAGAAAATAAGCAAATGAAAAATAAAGCTGGTACCAGCATGTCTCGTGTTGATATCATAGTGTTATGAATAAAGCCTAGATCTTACCCCCAAGTGATGGGAGAATTAGGTTGTCTACAGACCAGTAAGGAAAAACACACACAACATCATATGTATACGAATAACTATATTATACAATCATTTATGCATATACTTTCACATTTAACCAAGTTTCCATGTCATTACCTGTATGTGTCATAGCTGTACAGATGTACCAAGAAAATATAGCTTATAACACAGACTTACAAAGGTAACAGGAAAATACAGCTAGTAATAAGGTGAACTGTAGATACATATGTCTCTAAAATTCAAACTGATAATAAGGTTAATTATTATACCAAGAAAATATAGCTTATATCACAGACTTATAAATGTAACAAGAAAATATAACTTACATCACAGACTTAAAAAGGTAACAAGAAAATATATCTTTTAACATAGACCACAGCTCTACACTGCAAACAAATCACTGGAAAATGCGACCATTTTTAGCAATTGGCAAGTGTTTTTCCCACGTCAGTCGCCAGAAACAATCAGAAAAGATTGGACTGGAATTGAAAATTAAATGCAATACTGAATGTATACAATTGCAAAAGAAGAAATGTTACTCACAAAGTTAAAACCATTGGGTCTACTCCTGAACTGAACTGGTGATACTGAATGTTTCAGTAAAAGTCTGTAAATATAATCGTCATTGTTTTTATAGTATTCTATTGGGCAAAATCACGATGTTTAAAATATACAGTATGTAAAAAAAAAAAAAATGTGGCCAGCAAAAATTTCTGGTGGTGACCAAATTTTTGTGTTCACTGGTCAATTGGAGAGTACAGTGGAACCTGTCTTAAAAGACCACTCTCAAGAAAGACCACCTGTCTTTTAAGACCACATTTTGAAAACCAATTGGTTAAATAGTCATTTACATAAAATCTTTTGAAAGACCACCTGTCTTGAGAGACCACATTTCAGTGGCAGAACGGGTGGTCTCTCAAGACAGGTTCCACTGTAATTTAAAATCTGTTGTAGAGCCCTGCAGACTTATAAAAGTGACAGGAAAATATAGCTTTAATTTACAATGCAATTAATTGTCTGATATAAAAAAAAAAAATAATAAATAAAATAAAATGTGCTGACATTAATAGAAAACAAATAAATATATCTATATCTTTTCTACATACTTTATTTTTTCTTAGTTTAATGGCTTCAATTTATGAAAATTATACTTTTCCGAGTCTGTATTAGCAATGTGATGTCAATAAATTGGGTCATGTGGGTAACCATTATTTTATTCCTACCAAAAAGGTGATTTGAAGGGGAATAACTCCCAATGTATTATATGTCGTATTACAATAAATACACATAATATCATAATAGTCGGAATGCTCTGAAAAAATGACCTTCCAATGATTTTTTCATTCAGTTTGAGCAATAAATGGTCCCTTTCTTTTACTACCGCTTTCCGACTTCGACAGAACGCCGCCATTACTCAAAGAAAATCCTCATAAGAGTAATTTCGGTGTGAATATCTCAAAGAGAAAGGATTAATTTCATATATATCATTGGCATGGATAAATTAATCAGAATACCTAGAATACCACTGAGTTACAAATAAAAGGTAAGCTTCAACCATTATGCTTTAATCAGCCAAAACCAGTAGACACAATTAATGTAATTTAGACTGTAATAATAGACGCATGTTCTAAAAAGGTAAAACAGATAATAAGGTTAATTATGACAGTACCATATTGTACCAAGAAAGTAGAGCTGGCAAGCAACCAAGAGCACATATGTATTAATGAAGTTTATAGTGTACTAAACTGTAAATGAACCAGGAAAATACAGGTGATAATAGAATATATTATACCTCTTTATAAATTCTGGTGATTTCATTGGACAATAAGCATCGAGTATTTTCCACTGTCTCTTTCATTCCAGGGTGAAAAATATCACATGCACAGAAATGGGTACGGTACGTTTGTTTTTCCTATGTAGTAATAAGGTGTAACCTCCATATAATTTATGACAACATGCATTTCTTCAACGCAGACTGGAACCATAAGAAACAACCGAAATTAAATGATTTGACAGAATTGATATATCATTATCAAATATATATATTTGCTGAAGTCACCAAACAGACATGCTCACTTGAGGCTTAAGATTCAAAATTGAGGCAAAGAACGGTTTGGCTATCGAAGGCAGTTTGTTTTATGAACATGATGAACTTACATAGGCCCTACATCTAGATTTTTACATGAATAAAGTATTAACATAATACTGCTTATGCAGTTTATTTTGAGTTTTAAGTACTTCAATGGATAATATATGCTTCAATACAATGGATCAGTATAGTATAATAAATATAACATACCTGAGAGGGTGGTAGTGGAAATTGTCACCCCGAGGAAATACATTGGCAATTACCAAGAAACTATAGGTGTTAATTAAGATTATAAATGTACAAAAATTACATGTACCAAGAAAATATGGGCGTTAACAGAGTTTTTTTCAGTATTACATCTAGATTTCTAGACACATTAATTGCATTACAATTTATATAGTGTTTAGATAAATTTTCCATATGATTTCAACTTTAGTTTACAATAAAACAACTTCAAATTTATTTAATTTCTTAATCTTTAGGCTATATATATGTAATTCTGTATACTATAATAATATTTTCTGGGTGTCTACATTGTAAGATGTTAATATATATTTTTTTTATTATTATTTCCTAAAATAGCCCAAAAGCACCACCCTGGCCCCATTCACAAAATATTTTTAAAAAACCTGGTTAATAAAGGTTATAAATGTACAAAATAACCAAGAAAATACGGGTGTTAATAAAGTTTATAAATGTAAAAAAATTACCAAGAAAATACGGGTGTTAATAAAGTTTATAAATGTAAAAAAATTACCAAGAAAATATGGGTGTTAATAAAGTTTACAAATGTAAAAAAAATTACCAAGAAAATATGGGTGTTAATAAAGTTTATAAATGTACAAAATTACCAAGAAAATATGGGTGTTAATAAAGTTTATAAATGTAAAAAAATTACCAAGAAAATACGGGTGTTAATAAAGTTTATAAATGTACAAAATTACCAAGAAAATACGGGTGTTAATAAAGTTTATAAATGTAAAAAAATTACGGGGGGGGGGGGGGGGGGGGGGGGGGGGGGGGGGAGGGGGGGGGGGGGGGGGGGGGGGGGGGGGGGAAACACAAGAAAATACAGGTGTTATTAAAGTTTATAAATGTAAAAAAAATTACCAGGAAAATACAGGTGTTAATACAGTTTGTAAATGTAAACAAATTATCGAGAAAATACAGGTGTTAATAAAGTTTATAAATGTAAAAAAAATTACCAAGAAAAAACGGGTGTTAATAAAGTTCATAAATGTAAAAAATTACCAAGAAAATACGGGTATTAATAAAGGTTATAAATGTAAAAAAATTACTAACAATTTATATTTGGCATAAGGATTGACATTTGATAATAACACAGAACAAACACTGGTTGAAACCTACGCCAAAAAGTTTGATTGAGAAAATGGTTGTAAAAGTGAAAATTTGGTGCAGGGAGGAACGGAAATAGAAACAACAGAAAGCATAAGAGGAATATGTTGGTTTATTTGATTGTTGTATCCAATAGTACTATATGTTTAACATGTTAATTTAATCTTACTGTTCTTTTCCAATCATTTTTGTTCATCATGTCAATATTTTTGTCACTTTTGTTACCAAAATAATTATAATGATGATAGTAAGTATAAAAGCACTGTGATCTTATTCCTTCATAGAATGTTTCTCAAAACAAGACAGTTCATAATCTGGTATAAATGCAGGGACTTTCCTGGACCATTTTGAGAGTCCAGTTGCAGGACCCCATTCCCATTGCAAAAATTCCCAATTTGGAATTTCAAAGGGTAAAGCATTTTCAAACATACACCTTTAATTAAGTTTTTCTGTTTTAGTTAAAATGTCATACATTTTTTAGACCCTGGTCCCAGAATTTTGGGGATAGGAAAATCACTGTAAATGAGAAGGATTATATTTAATAAGAAATAAACATCTATTTTAAACTTTACATACCAGTATATATATAGGTAATAGGCTCTCAGATAACCTATTGAGTGAAGGGTAAAACCCCTGGAGACCAAGTGGAAGTATATAGGGAAAATCACTGCAATATAACCCAAATTTCCAAACAATAGAGTTTTCCTTAAAATCAAAATGAAAGAAAAGGAAACCATAGTAAAATACCTTTTGATACAATATACTGCTGTCAAAAAGTTTATTTACATGTTTCCCTTCACTTTTTATTGCTGGAATATACTTATAATTTTGCATATACATGTATTTATACATAGATATGAATTATTGTTTTCAGCCTTAAACCAAGTCTTATTTGAGCACAATGTTTTGTAAAGGCTGTAACATTTTGTTTTGGTTTTTTGGTACGTTCCTCCGGATATTTTGTTGATGCTGCTTTTTTTTCAAAATGAAAACTGAAAGGTAACATCTCACCCTCATCCCTTTATTTGAAAGCCCTGGTAGATGTAAATGATTGAGACTGAAGTATCATTAGAATCGTTCTATGGACTCCAACCCGTGGAAATGAGCAAATAGTCTTAGAGTTCAGAAGGATATTTTACAGTAGTAATCTACCACTGTCTGCTTTGCACTTCCTATTCCTTGTGCCTTTACCTAGCCTGTACCATGTCCTATCCCCTCAACCAAATAGTATTTGTATGAATTTACATATTTTGCAATGATTTTACAGAGATATGAAACACCATTAAAAGAGTATGCTCAAATTGTTATTGTTTCTAACCAACATAAATCATTCATCAATATGATCTAGTCTGTATTTAACTTATTCACCCCTGAACATAAATTTGGACTGGCTTGAGTCAATGATGAACAGAAGAGTCCATTGTTTTTCAGAGGGGGGGGGGGAGGGGTCAGTCAATGAGTTTATGAATTCATATCAGCTTCTATACCTCTTTCTATTTCAATTCCACTAAAAGGAAAATGTGTATTTACTCATCAGCCCCTGAAGAAAAAATATTCTTCTGTAAATCAAAAAAGAACAGTTCAAATGTGTCTTTTGGGATGAATGAGTTAAAGTGTACTATGAAATATATATTTTTTTAAAAATAATGCAAGTACCTGTTTTCACGTAAACAAAATAACTTGTTTACTTCAAAATCATTGGCAGGTTTTATAATTGTTATGGTTGTCAAGCAAATTATTCTCTTTAGAGACTTTAACCAAAAACCACAACTAACAACAACAAAACAGTATCAATCTTGACATCAATCTCTAATATGCAAATTCTTTTCATCTTACACCAATCGAGTGTTAACCGCCAATACGGTCTAAATCATCAGATATAAATAAATATCTAAATATCAATTATATGCTTTATAACATATCAATAATGCAGGTATAATGTAAACCTAAATAAATCTGTCATGAAAAACCTAATCAAAACATTTCTAATCTCTCTTGTCTGTCAGGTCTCTTTAATATGAATCTGCATATTAAATCAGAATTTGAAAAGTGTGGTAAACCAAACACATCAAACCAAGCTACACTTTATAATACATCTATCACAGGTATTCCGGTAGCAGGCAGGTGTGCTCATTGGATAAGCTTAGTTTAAATGTAAACTTTTTATCCCGATTCTCAATAAATAACCACTATAGAGATCAAACGTCAAAGTGCACCACACAATAAGAAACGGAAAACTGTTTACAAGTGATGAGTCTTTAATAGATGCAGCGTAGAGCTTCATCGTACTCCCACACAGAAATGCCTAAAAGAACAGCTGTATTGAAAAGGTGAATTTCTGGTAATTTTCCTCTTATGTACCAGTGTTTACTAACTTTTAAATTATCTCTTCATTTTCTTTTCTTCTGAATACCTGCCGCAGCAGGATCGACACTTGCAAAGTTTAAATAAGGATCAGACAAATTTTGACGCAGGTAAAGTGGGTTGAGAATGAGTGAAATTGTGTCGCAGTGTAATGTACTACAAAATGCTGTCAAAGGTGCCCTGTTACCATGTAAAACCAGCCATGAAACTTCTGGAAAATACATAGATCCTATCAAAGATGAACAGTTGTGCACTTTCAATATATACATTAGGAAAAAATGTACTTGTACCTAGAATGGTTCACAGCAATAGACAATGGGAAGCTTGATTCCAGTTAAAATTATTTGTTCTTGGAAATTTTAAAAAAAGATTTACAAAGATATTGTGCTCATAACAGGATGTGATAGTAAGATGTGCTGATTTGATAACATGATAGTAAGATAATGTGCTCATCACAGAATGTGATAGTAAGATGTGCTCATCAAAGGATGTGATAGTAAGATAATGTGCTCATCAATGATTTGATAAGAAGATCATGTGCTTGCTCATCACAGGATGTGATGGTAAGATAATGTGCTCATCACAGGATGTGATAGTAAGATAATGTGCTCATCACAGGATGTGATAGTAAGATAATGTGCTCACCTATCTTACAAACAGACAGATGACTACATGTTTGTCTTACCTAGCAGACAGATGACTACATGTTTGTCTTACTTAGCAGTCTGATGACTACATGCTTGTCTTACTTAGCAGACTGATGACTACATGTTTGTCTTACTTAGCAGACTGATGAATACATGCTTGTCTTACCTAGCAGACTGATGACTACATGTTTGTCTTACTAATAGCAGACTGATGACTACATGTTTGTCTTACCTAGTAGTCTGATGACTACATGTTTGTCTTACCTAGCAGACTGATGACTATATGTTTGTCTTACTTACCAGACTGCTGACTACATGTTTGTCTTACCTAGCAGACTGATGACTACATGTTTGTCTTACTTAGCAGACTGATGACTACATGTTTGTCTTACTTAGCAGACTGATGACTACATGTCTGTCTTACTTACCAGACTGATGACTATATGTTTGTCTTACTTAGCAGACTGATGACTACATGTTTGTCTTACCTAGCAGACTGATGACTACATGTTTGTCTTACTAAGCAGACTGATGACTACATGCTTGTCTTACCAAACAAAATGATGACCAGACACTCTTATCTCACAAGCATATAACTGTGTTAATCAATTGAATAAAGTGAGGATTACAAATGTTAGGGTTAACAAATAGTCTGCTAGTCCAAGATTACTAACTTTTTCAGCGCACTTTCAGCAGCCCCTTTCATTTTTTTTTCTCCACTATAACTAAGATTATTATAGTTGCTTTGACTCATGAGAATATTAAAACTACCAATTCTGTAAATTTAGTACAAATTTGGTAAACACATGCCACTTTGGTAATTTATGGTACCACTTTGGGACTAGTGAATTTGTTGTAGGAAAAATTTGTTTCCAACTAGTACAACCGACAGCATGCGACCCATGAATGTTAAAATTCTTCTCAAAACTTTGTTGATGAAGTTATTTTAAGAATAGGAAATTTAGAAGACAAATGATATGTTTATGTCAAAAATGTCTAATAAGAGGAGAAATGTTCTTGTCCACTTGTCATGGACGGGTGAAAATGGCCAGGGGACGAGTAGTACCATACTTGTACCCCGTGACAAGTAATTTTTCTTCTTTAAGATCTTACATTGAGCCTCTTAAATGTTGCATACACATGGCTCATTTCATGCCGTTCTTTTTTATTAATTATAAGTCCCATTTCAACAAAATCACAGTATAATTAGTCTGAACGGTTTCATTAAAGTTTATAAAAATTTGGATAAGCTGAAGGTGTCACTGGACATGTGGTTTTAAAAAATCATCCATCCCACTGGACAAGTGATTTTTCAATTTTTTTTTCTCACTCTGTTGTGGATATTATTGCGGAAGAATATCTTACATCAACATTATTCAAGACTTTTTGTTAACAATGGCAACCATAACACATTACGTGTAATGCATTCAAACTATTATTTTATTTGCAACTTCATTGTCATGGAAAAGACTGAAACTCACTGTATTTGGCATGTATTCCAATTATGTTTTCCCAAATTTTGCTCAAAATCTTTGTGCATTAGAAGTTTTCCTTTTTCAAATGGCAAGATAATTTCTGATTAAAAGGCAAGGGAAATGACTAAGTTACTAACATCTTATTAAGGTATGTGTTATCACTATCAGACAAGATGAAGTTATCATCAAATGTCAGTACCATTAAATTACCTTTAAATGTTAATACAATGGCAATAAAGAATGCATAGAAAGTCAAGGTATTTAGAGTTGATTCTAGGCATAGAATGGAGCAAGGTCAGATTCTATTGTGTACCTGAAGTGCTGTTATCAGCCATCATGTATGTTTTTACATCCTGGTTCAGGTGTCCTGTAGACAAAGTGACAGCTATCTAATACAGGTGACCTGTAGACAAATCTACAAAGTGACACGCTAACCAAGACATACACCTGACTTGATATAGATTGCAAAAATAAAAGTATTGCTAGAATGAAGGAAAGAGGAAAAAACAAATTCATAAAAGTAATTCACACAATTTATTTATTTTTCATATAAAGTTAATTTCCATATAAGTTTAACTAATCTAGAATTCAAGGGCTGCAACTCTTCAATTCAGTATCTACGAAATGACATATACTAAGATAAATTTCTAAGCAGAAAGAAAATACATCTGGGAAATTACATCATCATTACTATAAGAAATATTTTTCTTAAACTTTTTTTTTTTCAATTTTCATGCTTTTGACTCATGCTGGTGCAGCATTTTCTTTCAAGAATTAAATTTATTGAATAAAGGAAAAAAAATACTAAATTTGTGATTTTAATATCAACATCGTCAGATCATTGTTTCCACATATAATACAAAAACAATGTTTAAAATTAGTGACCGCATCTTTATAAACGAGGCAAATTCCAAGAGGAAAGAAACGCGACAACCCCCTTTCCGTTCCCCAATTTAACTATGGCGTGAGAGTCTAAGCCAATGAAACCATGTAATACAAATATATTATCCAGGTGTATTGTGTCTGAGATTGAAAGTGCAGAAGAACGCCTACATGCATTCCCATGCAACACTAGTGTACTTAAATCTGATTACAGCTATATATATAATCACGTTGTTATCTTCCCAGTCACAGCTAAGTGTGGAAAGTAGGAATTTAACAGTTGCAAAAAAAAAAAAACTTCAATGGCCATTTTAACATCCTAAAATAAAACAAAGCACTTTTTGTAATAATCTGGTGCATAATCCTAACACCTATGCTAAATTCTGAAGAATTTTATGAAATATCCTTGGAGAGTCTCATAAAAATACATCACATAAAAAAGAAAATAAGTTCTATTTTAATGTAAGAATATTATCACAGTATATTTGAAAACTTTAATGTATAAATCTAACTGTGTAGAAAATGCCTTCCAAAGGATTATCAATTTCCTTATTTACAATGGATCTGGGGATACTTTTTTTGCAATTCTATCTTTAAATACCTTAAGTTAATTATATGTTTCACAATCTTAAGATTATGTGCATGAAGAAGGCATTAATCCAATTTTGCCTCTCTTTGAGAAAGAGTTAGACAAGCATCCAATTAAAATCGAGAAAAGCATTTTGGTGACCAAGATTTTATTTGGCTGACTTATGAATGAAAGGGATGCTATTTACAATCCCAAATTATGATTAGTTAAACAACTGCTGATTAGTAAGCAAACTTGATAAAAGAAACATGTTTTATATGTGTGCTGAAAACTTTAAAGTAGCTTGGTTTTAGGAATTCTAAAACAGTGCTTTTTTTTGTTTTTTTTTTTGTTTGGTTATTTTAAAATGATACTACACTTGAAATTCCCATAACAAAGGAATACTGAATTGAAAAAGAAAAGAAAATTTGCATTTGGTAGTTAGAAAAACAGACATGTCTCTCTGGTAAGAAAAACAATAATACATATGCTAAAAAGGCTTATCAAGGGAGAAGTTAAATTTAAAAGTAAATGAAAAAGAATGTTTTAAATACAAAATGCATGAATTTTCATTATCCTTTCTGATTCATCAGTAATGGTCTGTGTTAACGTAAAATTACATTGCTAGTTATTGAGAACAAAAACATCTTGGTTAACAGGGCGAGATCATTTTCATAGATTTCTCAATTGGAAATTACCTACAGTGCTAAGTTGTAACAGAGATATGCTTTTAACTGAAATGAGTTAGAAAAAGAAATACATTGGAACCTGTCCTGAGGGACCACTTTATCCGTCACTGAAATATGGTTTCTCAAGACAGGTGGTCTTTCAAAAGGGGCTTTATCTTGAGAATTATTTAACCAAGTGGTTTTCAGAATGGTGTATCCCACGATAGATAGTCTTTCATGAATGTAGTCTTTCACAACAGTGGCCTCTGTATTTCTACAGCTACATGTATCTATCTCAACAAATTTCATATTTAATTCCGGGATCATTAGACATCGTTATACTGCTAAGATTTACATCTGGTAATAAAACCTGATAAACAGGCTTAAAATACTCATCATTACTACAACCTTCAGTTAAAAATTAATGACAAATATATTAATTAACAAATTATAATAACACCAGATTTTGTTATCAAGATGACTGAGAATACCCTCTCTCTCCCCCCCCCCCCCCCCCCCCCCCATGTCTGCCTCCTCTGTGCTTGTATTTTTTTACCTCAATCAAAGGGCCTGGTACCACTGGTTAAAAATAATGTAGCGGGCCTCTTTGGTGACAGTGGAACCTATCTTGAGAGACCAACCAATCTGCCACTGACATGTGGCCTCTCAAGACAGGTGGTCCCTAAAAAGAAGTTTTATTTACAGATATTTAACGGAGTGTTGTGTGTTCTCCAAAGGTGGTCTCAAAATACATGCAGTCGTTCATGACAGTGATCTCTCAAGACAAGTTCTACTGTAATACCCAAAATTGTTGTATTCTATCAATAAAATTACATGGAGAAAAAACCAAAATTATCTTTTAAATATCTTAATTATCTATGCCTAGTCTATGCAGTTGGTCAAAATTGCAAAAAATTCAAAGGGTATAAAAAATATATATAATAAAATAAATTCATAATTTAAAGAGCTCATAATATTCCTTCAGTGACCCAAATCTGAATCATACCTTTTCATTTTGCTCAATTCAAGAAATGTCTAATTAGAGTAACAATGACCATTTTGAATGAAAGGCAGGGTCGTAAGATATAATTTGGAAGAAGTTACATCAAAATTTGTTGTTCATGCCCAATTTGGTAAAAATTACTTAAAGTTCAAAGTGTGAGAATAATTGTAACAATTCATTCATTCCTCAAGACACATTTGGACTGGCCGAAACAACTAATTACAGAAGAGTCAATAGTTTTTCAGGGGTTGATGAGTTAGCTCTTTCACCCCTAAATATACATTTGGACTAGCCTAAGACATTGGCTAGCCCACTGTTTTTCCAGGGGTTGATTAGTTACCTCTTTCACCCCTTAAGACATATTTAGACTTTTCTGGGGTTGAAGAGTTAGCTGATTAAAAGCTGATAATATTGTTTTTATGATTAAAATTTTAATCAAATCTGTCAATAAATAAAGCAGTTTTGGTCAAGTTTAATGACAATTTACAGAAAAAGTAGAATGTGTATTTTAAGATATGTAAATAAGTGAATACTTCATAATAAAGTCCATTAAAAACAATAATTCTATCTGAAGTTTACGAAGCATACCATCACAGCAGTGTGACTCATCTTACAAAACAATAAAAACAACTTATAAATTAGGAAATAATCCATAAACTAGATGCTTCTGCATGACAAAAAATTCCCTGATGGAAATATAATAGTATCTTTAATAGAGTGTATGATTTCTAAGACAGTGTTATGATTTTTTTTTAAAATATACTCCTTATCTGAAAGTGCCATAACTCCCCATAAAATTGACAAAAACGCCTAAACAAACACATAGGAGAGTACTTACTTTATCAATACATTTCATTGTCGATAATCTGATAAATATTGTATTTCCTTGAAAAGTGTAAAACTGTCTACAGCGTAATCTACATATTATGATAATGAAAAAAAGCAATTTTGGAGATGAATTTAAGAAGCAGTAAAAATTAAGAAGTAGTTGATATTTGGTGGGTTAAGGAGAGAGATGACACAGCAACAGTTGGAATTAGAACTGCAAACAAATACAAAAAATCAATACCCTAATTCTCATGACTACCAATAGATTCATATTGGAATATATAACATTCTCTACATGCATGTTTGTTTTTATCCTGTTGAATTTGAATTTTGAATGGTATTTTAAGCCACACCCAACAATTTTTCAGTTATATGGTGGCAGCCAGTTTTAAATGGCGGAGGAGAGAACCCGGTTACAATATACCCGAGAGGAGACCACTGGTCTTCCCTAAGTAAACTGGCAAACTTTCTCACAAATTCAACTCAGGTTCCAGTGGGGCTTGAACAAACTTTGACCAAAAGTGAGAGACTTCATGCTTCAAAGGGCAATGCTCTAATCAGTATTAAAATGTAATTTTAAGAGAAAACAAAATTTTGATTTTTATATATATTAAGGAATACTATCAAAGGAGGGATTCTCCCATACCAATTTTACCTTATCTATGTCAATTAGTGAGGGGAAAGTGATTGATGCTACTACTGGTACTGTACATGCTGATTGAATATTCAAATGGGAATTTTGTATTCCAATATTTGCCATTAAAATATTGGTTTCAGCTGTGGTAGGAACAGAAATGAATTTGATGTATTTACTGGCAATACTGTTAACTTGGTATTTATGTTGTTTTTCACCCATCATAATTCATACATATATTTGTAAATTTAAGATTATATCAAGTCGGTCAGATCACAAACTTGAATCTGTTACCCTGTCATTGCATCACAACAAGAATTCAAGGCTTGTTTAACAGTGACATGTTTAGTTACCAGAAAATCAGTTTATATTCATTTTTAAAACTGAAATTAAAACTATTTTGCCAGTAAAAGAATATAATTACAAAGCATCCTCACTTTTTTTTATTATAATTATCAGCAAGAGAAGTTAAAAGAAATCTTTCAATGTTCACATCTACCCAGCCTACAGCTACACAAAGTAATAAGAAGCCAAGAGAATACACTTCCAAGCACTCTCATTAAATTTAAGTTTGGTGGAATCTTGTAATGAGTCTGTGATTTGATTGGAAAACTATGTATTAAGACATTGTGCTTTTGTTTGAGTGGTTTCATATATTCAAGTTTCAAGACGCAGACTGAAGTGTTTGATAATTGCTAGACAATTTTAGTCTCTTCCCGATTACTCTGTGTAATGTACAATGGACATTGCAGTTTTTATTGCCAGAAGAATCCATGCAGGTGCAAAAATATATTTTGAAATATCAATCTTCAAGTAATATACAACATTTTTATGCAATAAATGACACATATATATTGGTTTACACATAAATGACACTTATATATTGGCTTACACAGACTCTAAGGAACCAGTCTTTTGTGTTTATAATGCATATTTTTCACCATTTACATGGGTTTTGTTTGTTTCGCTTTATCGTTGTTTTACATCCTGTCAAGTAAATTCTTCACTTACATCGTGACATCTTCAGTTACAAATTAGGTGCCTCAAATTTTGACCTGTTTGATGACCTTGTGTCAATGCAGTACTGGTTTTTGTAACACCCCATGTCTGATGTGACATGGAGCCTCCCTTTTAAGTGTCTTTCAAAAAACCCTTAACTTTCACTTTTTATGATGTGCACTTTGCAAATGAACATAGAGTGAAACCTGTATATAAAGACCCCCTTCAGGACACAACAAAACCAGTCCTTATAGGGAGGGAGTCTTTATATAGAGATTGATTTGTTCACAAATGGTGCTATTGGGGACAGCCTTTTTGACCAGGGGATCTTTTTACATAGGTTGCCACTAAAGCACATTTTACTGTAGACTTAATATCTCTCTTTTTCTTCTGTTTTAATTCCTACATGCAGAATCATCATTCAAATCAGATACTATAAAGACATTTTTAGAGTCGGAATCAAAGTTGTAAATATGTAAAACATCTTGGGGGAATCTCAGATGCATAAGGGGCAGCCATTTTTCAACGATTTTCAGTCACTGATTTAAAAATAATAACACTTTTATATTCGTTGTAACTTCTTTTCGCTAGCATCCATTACATGTACATGTGATAATACAGATAAAAGTCTCAGATAAAACCTAACTCTCATTATAATTGTGATTTCCGGTCATAAACTGAAAGTGGGAAAAACCTGAATTGAAAGTGAAGCAAATGAAGGAGAAACACAAGGCGGTTTACAACGTTCTCATAATTAGTGGTTGTACATCTACCGGGTGGCCGTGGAAGTTATCGTGAGTAGTGAACAATAAATTTAGCTGGTGTTTTAGGACACTATCATATTGAAAGGGTTAAAGGGGCATTAGCCATGTTTTTTTTTCTTCAATTTTCCCCCCTTTTTACTACTTAGATTAATATATAAAAACAAAAAAATTCTTAAATCACTATATATTTTGTGAAATTGATAAACCCACTTTTGATACTTTTTCAATTGCAATTGATTAATTCAACATTACTATTTTTATATGCATAACACAGTGAACCTGACCTCATTTTCACAAAATATACAGGAATATAAGATTTTGTATGCTTGTGTACAGCTCTTATTTGCTCCAGTACTTCGAGTGCAAATAGTAAAAGTAGGAAAAATTGGATTTTTTTTTTTAGGTAAACATAGCTAATGCACCTTTCAGTTTTGAACATTGTACTCTCAACCACTGATTTGGGGGCATAAAAAGATGCACAGATCAGATTAACATTCACATCCGTAGCACAAAAGAACAAACATAGTAACTAATTGTGCTACAAGTTTTGTTAGACTCGTCAAGGCAGCCATATTTGTCTCCAAGGGGATCTATATGTGTCTACCTACCTCAATATTGTATTATCTTATTTTTTGTAAGAACATCTGGTATTATCAAAAATAAATCTGGGATCTATAAAAGGTTTATAACTGGCAATCTTAGTTCAGATAATGCCTATACAAGTCATGAAACGTAGCCTAACCAATGTATAATGTCATATTTAAAACATCACAATGACATGATCGCTTATATAAAGCAAAATCTATCATCTTACATTCACTTTGACGAGAAATATCTTTTTTCTGATGTTTAATGTGACATAGACAACACTGTTACCATAGTTATCTTGAAGCAGTCAATTATTAAATATTGACACAGAAATTTAATTTACAATTTCCTGGGAAAAGACCACATACATGACACTGACAATATGAATGTACAAATCTAAGCACCATTGTTTCCTGATATAAATGGTTGAAAAAAAATCATTTCCCTGTTGATGAATGTTCAACATGTGTTTAGCAACAGGTTGCTTTGAAATACAAATATGAAAATGTGTCAAATATACAATTCATGTCATGGCCACTTATCAGTGAAAAAGTGTTTTTTCGAAACTTTATGTCAAGACCACAGATATATCCCTATTTAAATCAGGGGAAATAACTCCAATAAAGTGATTTGCATGACCTGATTAGAAGTACGACATTTTATATGTATAGTGATATATTAATTTTAACCTGGTACGTAAATGCTGGCATAGTCTGCTATAATGTTAAACAACAAGATAAAACAACAGCATAAACAAATGATGTTAACAGCAGGTTATCAAATAAAATCATGCAATATGACAAAAACAAAAACAAAAAAACAAAACAAAGTAAAATTGGACCTACCAGCTTGATATATATATATATACTTTTGTGTGCCTGCCAGGACGAACTGAAAACTAACTTCAATAAAAAAGATTGAAGGAGTTGATCCATCATTTAGCATCATCTAAAGTAGGAATATTATCCTTCAATTTCAAAGTCAACTTCTGCCCTAAATCAATCATGTAGCTGACTTTACATAGCCTCTTATCCATATAGTTTCCATCAGGCTTGCGGTACATGAGATTGTCAATTTATTGATCTATTTCTCAACTGACAGAAAAATACATTCCTGCTGACCAAACTTGAGTCCTCAAAGAATAAAATGAGTCAAAGTGTGAAAATGAGTCCAAGTGTGTTAATGAGAAAATAAGGCAACTCTAATCCCCTGCTTCTAGTGGTAAGTACTGACAAAATCATGTATCTGTCAGGAAATGTAAGCATCCATTATCTGTGTTTGCATACAAATAAATAAAATATATAAAATGAGATTAAATGTATCTGTCAGGAATGCCAACATCTATTATCTGTGTATGCATACAAATAAATGAAAAATATACAATGAAATTAAATAAAAATGTGCTTTAAATTATAAATATTAGAATAGTGCAGTTCCAAATTAAATGACAATTCACAGAAGAAACTTTCTGACACCATGCCAAAGATGAATTTCATCTATCTTGTAGATGCAGAAACAACAGCAGTGATACTATTGGTAGTAGTAGTAGTAATAGTTATAGTAGCAGCAGTAGTAGTAATAGTAGTAGTACTAGTAGTAGCAGTATTTGTTTGTTTGTTTATTGTTGTTTAACGTCCCACTCAAGAATCTTTCACTCATATGGAGACGTCACCAAATGCCGGTGAAGGGCTTCAAATTTTGGCCTATGCCTGGCACTTATGGCCACTGAGCAGTGAGGGTTCTTTAACTTGTTGACACCTACTGTGACACGGGACCTCCAGTTTTTACTGTCTCATCCAAAAGACAGGAAACCAACCTGTCGCCGGTGGGACTTGAACTAGACCTCACGATCCAGTGTCAAGTGCGCTACCAACTGAGCAAGGCCGGCTCAGCAGTATTTGTAGTAGTGGTAGTAGTGGCAGTAGTAGTAGTAATAGTAGCAACAGCACAAACAGTAGTGGTACTATCATAGCAGCAGTAGTAGAACTAGCAACAGATTATGCAGACAGATCACTTAATACAAAGGCTACCACAATGCCCTGTACCAAAATATAGTAAAATCCATATGACCTGGTGTGAACCTTCTCTTGACATGGACGAGTTTAAATTTTTAAGGTAATAAAGCATAACATTAAAATAACACTAGCTAGAGTAATCATTCCTAATTGTCACCATACACATGAGAGTATCCATTGAGGAATGTGCCGCTTGTCATAACCGAAAAGTGAGTAGAATCATTCGTATGATAATCGAAAGGTTACTCCGTCCCGCCATCTTATGTGAATCGGACAATACCTATAGACAATTAGTAGAGATAGATCACTTAAAACAAAGACTACCACAATACCCAGTAGACAGATTGTACAGACACTTACTATAGAGACTACCACAATACCCAGTAGACAGATTGTACAGACACTTACTATAGAGACTACCACAATACCCAGTAGACAGATTGTACAGACACTTACTATAGAGACTACCACAATACCCAGTAGACAGATTGTACAGACACTTACTATAGAGACTACCACAATACCCAG
Source organism: Atrina japonica (assembly GCA_030159075.1). Lineage (NCBI taxonomy): Eukaryota > Metazoa > Mollusca > Bivalvia > Pterioida > Pinnidae > Atrina > Atrina japonica. The sequence continues at coordinate 536,148 of BROG01000321.1, read as the reverse complement.
TAGACAGATTGTACAGACACATACTATAGAGACTACCACAATACCCAGTAGACAGATTGTACAGACACATACTATAGAGACTACCACAATACCCAGTAGACAGATTGTACAGACACATACTACAGAGGCATCACAATGATTGGTAGACAGATTTATATAACACATTTTATCTCAATGCCAACTAGACAGGTGCTCATCATACATGTTGTATAGACATGAGATACTAGACAGATTGTACAAATTATAGACTATCACAATGCCCATCAGACATGTTGTATAGACATGAGACACTATACAGATTATACAAATTATAGACTATCACAATGCCCACCAGACAAGTTGTACAGACATGAAAGATTGTACAGACATATTACTTACCACAAACACTACCATTATGCCTATTAGACAGGTGTCTACTATACAAACTGTACAGGGAAATGAAGATCACTTACCACAAAGTCTACCATAATTCTAAAGACATAAATCTACATTGTATGATCATTTGTCTCAAAGATTGGCACTACAAATATAACAATTGAAAACAGCCATGAGAAACAATTTTGATATTTCCTCATTAGTATGACACTGAATAATTGCTACACATACTGTATCGCCACAGAATGAAGCAATTACAAAAATTCAGAAGACTGAAACAGAAAAATACAGAAACACTAGTAATCTACTGCACTGAGCCATTTCACAACAAAATGAAATGTTTCACAACAACTGTCAAAGCAAGCTGTGTTGGTGGTCATTTAAACAGTAGCAATCCTAGGACCAAGGCATATGATATATACTCTTATACCACAGTCTTCTCAGATGCTCTCTAAGATACTCTTCTTGTTTAAAGGGCTTTACATTTAAAGACCACTTGAAAGTTATCAGTCATGTAATGACCAGCACTTAAGTGACCACTTGCAAAATAGTAAACATGTGTTGTTACTCAAATTTCTCTTGATAATACTTCAAATAATGGATATATAGGTCTAGACATGGAAGGTGTAAAGTTTGTAGATCAACAAGAATAAAAGAACGCATTATAAATGGCACAAATAGTGGTTTTTTCCCAAGATAAAGATATACGGATGTATGAACTATCTGAGCATGATAAGAAAGATTAGAGAAGGATTAGATTGGCTTTAAAATAAAACTACTCATGGACAATGGTCACCGTGTTCAAATGGATCTATTACACCATTTTGATTAGTAAAACAACCACCTAATTTTGCAGTCAAGCATGGAGCATGAAAAAATCATAATCCAAATTAGAAGTGGTAATCAGAGTTTTGATACTGGAAAAAAGGACAGCCTGAATATATCACAGGATAAGAGTAGAAACATTGGTAATTAACACAATACTAAGACACTATATTCCTTGATGAAGGACATTTGATGATGGTCTTAATGGTCAGGTTATTTCACCATTCAGGACAAAGATTAATCAGTATGGGTAAAAAATTCATGGAGAGGTTTGCAGTACTGAGTTTAGACCTTCTGTTTTCTCATTCTGTATAAATATGTCTAGCGACCTTCAATATCCAATATGTGACATTGAGGAGCTGACTTGTTCTTCCGACTTTTGATAGATGATTCTAATAAACCAGGAAGCACTGGATATAAATACTGGGAAATAATCTTTCTGTTGTTATGCTATTTAAGCACGGATATCAAAAGTGGTCAAGTATCAGAGGCTTCAGGCCTCCAAAAACTTCTATTTATTATGGATTTATGTTGTCTTCTAGCTTCTAAATCAAAGGGTTTGTCTGTCAAAGAGTATATTAAAATGATTTTTAAGAAGCATATCATATTTCAAACACAAACTATGAGAAAATGAGTTACAAAACAAGAGTTCTAAAACTTTTGATTAATAAACTCATTTGGTGAAAAATCAGCAATTCATATTGTTGAAGAGTCCTGTCAATGTCATTAATTGAGCAATTGATTTTTTTCTTTTTCTTTTGCATATATAACTTTACCCAGTGCTTCAAGCCTGTGATAAAAATCATCAGCTAATCAAATAACTGACCTTCAGACATATGACATCACAATGGTCAGTTCGATCAAGATTCTGCTTTGAGTAAAGTAGAAGACATGCAAATGCAATGTTATTTTAGAATGTTTGACAGAGGGTCGGTAAAAGATTGCAGCATTCCTTGATGTTGCCAGGAAGCCAGAAAAAGGACATCTACAACACTTGTAAGATCACAGAAAAAGAAGAAACTACACTTGTGCTCTATCTAATATCAGTGGCTAGTTGTGTTCATTTAACAACACATTAAGATGTCAAGTGGGTGAAGAAGCATGAAATTTATTTCACATAAAAGGTCTGTTAATGTCATACCTCCAATGTAGAAGTGTGACCAGTGGTCATAAACAGACTTTTATTAGTCTAGCAAGAGCACCTGCCATTTGTATAGAGGGAGGTCTTGGAAGTGTAAAAAAATTCAGACTATATTGTTGATGTTAGAATGTGGCATTTTATTTGGTCTGAAAATTCTTGATTATTTACACACAATAGTGCATGTTGTTGAAATGTGAAGAATTCCAAAGAATGAAATAATTCAAATACTGGAATTTCAGTATTTCGGACCCATTTTTCTATACTTCAAATAATAATTGCTATCTTACCGTTAACCAGAATGAAGTCCATTAAATTAATTTTGTTTTACCATTTCACAAATATACAAATAATAATTCATTGAATCCTTCGTTTTCTACCTTTGGTCTTTATTGACCTGTATTTATCAAAACTGTACTTACTTTCTTGCACTGATAATTACAAACATAAAAATAATTCAGTTGAGGCTGTGATAATAATAACTATTTATATACATACACATGACTTTGAAATTAGCCCAATTTATTTATTAATTTTGTCTATAATTTCTCCATACCTTAACTACTTTCAGACCATTCAAAAGTTTTGGAGTAAGAGACAAGGTATGTGAAGTGAACAGCAAATAGAAATAGCTGTACTTAATGTGTAGATCAAAATCAGCATTTTTTTTCTCTGAAAAAAAGTGAAAGTAGCCAACATTATAAAATGCTTTTCATAAAATCATCTAAATGAAAGCTCTGAGCTTTTATTATTTACTTCTAATATCAAGTTGAATCATTCTGTCACTGTACAGTTACGAAGTGTTCTTGTATATTTAAGTACACAATAAGTAAATGGTCGTGATGCCATCCTATCATTGATTTCTTCACATAAACTAGAAAGCTAAATCCATTGAGGGTATCAAAAGATCTACAAAATCCATGATGATGCTAATACAATTAAGGCAGTTATATCTCTGCAACTGCCGAGATCTGGGTACCAAATAACGTTGATACTGAAATAATTCTGTACCTATGACATGAGGTATCTTCAACAGGATTACTTCTAGATAAAAGAAAAAGATATTATGAAGTGCTAACAAAAGTGAAATCTGCAAGGTAGTGTACACAATACAGCACAGTGGACAAATGCAGACCTCTGGTATATACAACAGTGGAATTAATTGTAACAGAGAAGTAAGTATCACAGTAAAACCATGTTCCCCCTAGTAAATGTCCAAATGTTCCTCAAATCACAACAGACCCAAATGTTCCCAAAGTCACAACAGAACCAAATGTTTCCCCAAGTCACAATATAAACAAATGTTCCCCAGGTCACAACATAACCAAATGTTCCCCAAGTCACAACAGACTCAAATGTTCCCCAAGTCACAACACCCAAATGCTACCCAAGTCACAACAAAACCAAATGTTCCCCAAGTCTCAACAGAGCCAAATGTTCCCTAAGTCACAACAGAACCAAATGTTTCAAAGTCGCAACATGGGGGGGGAAGAGAGAGAGAGAGAGAGAGAAGATGATGTAACAGTTGATATTTAAGCAGTTAATTAGGGGCACCATTCACATAATAAAACAATTAGATACTTTGAAAATACAAATAACAGTAAATATACATTGGAGGGTTGATCAATTTTAAATGTTATCTTTTTCAAGGACAATAATTGTATATTACCATTTCCAATTCATAATATGTTAAAGAGTTGTATCGTGTCTGGAAAATAAAATATGCTGATTTTCTAACCACAAACATATCCTCTTTCTAAGTAACTTGATAATCACGGAAATCTCAGAACCTCTGTGAGTAAACCACAAGAACCACTGAACAGTAATTATGATAAAGATATCAAAAATTTTACCTGCTGAAATCCTTGGAATATTCAAATCATGGCTATTATCAGAATTCAAAAGCCACTGATATTCTGATAAGTAAATGATACTTTTACTCCTCAACCTTTTCCAGAATTTAGAAAAAAAAACTTACACAGCAAAATAAAATAAATACCAAAGAAAAAAACAAACCACATGCAAAATCCATTTTCAACGGGGACTATATTTTATGGTTGAAAAACATCATCATCTCTCTCTCTCTCTCTTTACAATGCCTTTTACTTGCTCCCTCTGATACTGTCATTGACCATCAGACAGACTTAAGCCACCAACTGTTTCATTAAATGGCCATTAGATAAGCAGACTAAAATTATCTGCTTGTCTGTTGATATATTGCTGTGATGACAAAGAGACATTCTGGCCTCCTTCATACCACTGGTCATTTCTGGTTAAATTTGAGCCGAGTTTGCTCAATCTTGTTAATGCTCTCACCTTAGTGGGTCAACACTATTGATTGTCTGTTAACTGTAAACTCTTTTTATGCCCAGTATTCTGTCAAAACATCAGATTACCATGTAATGGTTTAACTCATCAACCCCTGAAAAAAATGGACTCTTCTGTAAATTAATAGCATGAACCAGCCCAAGTTTGTCTTTGGGGTAAATGGGTTAAACAGTTGTTGTAACATCATTAATTCGTCTACTTGTTCTGCTGAGGAATCCATTCCATCTATTAAACACTGACAGAAGTTTTATAATATTTCCTGAATTTACAACAATATACAGGTAACTATTTTTGCTCCCTAAATTCACAATTTTTGGCCCCTTGATCTTTATCAAGTGAAAGGCCACAATACCTATACAAGCTATATATCGTCATAAAATACTGTTTCTATACTTTTAGACACTAGGGGCAGAACTACACTGAATTACATCACAGCAGACAGTGCACCATATAGCCAGTGTATAAAGGATGATTTTGTAGCATACAGGATTACAGCATGCTTAAGTTTGGTCAGTGAATCTGTCACCATCAATATAGGACAATGCAAAGAAAAAAGACAACATTTATATGTATATATGGCTATCTGTCTTCACTGAAGATTCAGTCAAAAAAGACAATATTGAATTATATGTTAATTATGGTTAATAAAATTATCTTTACAATGCCTAATTATTTCATAATTAATGCCACAGTCAGACTGAATAAATAGGTCAAAGGAAATGACAAAGTGTTTTACCATTGGAACCTACAAACTGTAATAAACTAAAAAATATATTCTTGATGACAAATCAGAACACTTTTTACAGTACACAAATTATATGATACATTTCATGTTTCTATTCTAGTAATGTAGGCCAGAATCTGAACCAAACCAAATAAATGTTTTTTACTTTCTGATAAGCCAAAAACAGGCAAGATACCTTTTTGAAAACGGTTATTCCTTATTGTTTTCTAAATGTCAATAATGATGCCCTAAAATATCTTCTATTGACCAAGTGTAGCAATCAGGAAGGGTTTAACAAAGATTTTAATTATTAAATATTTTCTGAAATATGTTGTTGTCCAACACTTCAAATGTTTTAATCAAAGCATACATTTTTTAAAGCCTACACACACAGTCATTATCAGATTTCATATGCATCTCTCTCTCTCTCTCTCTCTCTCATATTTTTGGTCTATTGCTGAAGCTAGTATATAAAGCATGTATCTATTCTTCTGGTACACTGCTGCTGGCATTCTTTTACATCTTCAAATTCATCTGACTTATAGAGGTCAATTGTCATTAATTTATCAGATAGAGGCTGATCTTGACCTCCATGGATATTCCATCAATTACACAAATGATACAATCAATTCAGGCTATGTCAACTGAAGAACACCAATATTACTGAAACACAGAACTAAGAAGCTTTAATATACATTAAATATTCATTTGTCCCTAATCTTGTAAATTATTACATAAATCTAGATACATGTGCCTAGTCCTGTACCATCACTGATAAATAAAAGAAAACACTGTACCCCAAAATATAAATACCCAGTTGAGCACAGCTATAATATACCAAATGAAATTTACAACTTATGTACCTTTACATCTCAAAATAGGTGAACAATTCTTGGCGGGATGTGAAACAACAAGAAAAACAAACAAACAAGGCACATAATACATAATACCAATGAAATGGTACAGAACTCGTGACAGAAGGAAAGCAACTTCTTTATGTGCATGAAACATTTTATAGCCGAACATAAAAACCACAGACTTGACAAAATACTAAAATTATTCAATAGCCATCTCATACAAAATCAGAATTAACAAATGGATGAAACTGTTGTCACTTAATCTCAAGTGACCACTATGTCCTGCAGATGGAGTTTGGATTTAGCTGCCCAGCTTGGTTTTACAGCTAACCTATCACACACTGAAAGTTTTTATAGACTCCATTGTGTAAAATGCATAATTAGATTTCAAGTAAAAGTCATATTTCAAAAAATGTCAGATAGAACAATTCCCATCAAGGACCCTCTGACAAAGTCCACAAACAATTACATTATAACATGTACAATGATTGGAGGTCTGTTTTATAATTTTGCCCCCCCTTTTTTACGACCATACTACCCTATTTTGAGACTTCATCAGCTAAAAAATCCTTGCCATCAATACACCCATGAATATTTCTGCCAGAATCTTTATCTATCTGTTTAATGAAAATTTAATTGTAAATAACAGATGTTCATAAATATATTCATTATACATACATACATACATACATACATACAGACAGACAGATAGACCGACATACATACAGACAGACAGACAGACATACATACATACATAAACTTCCTTTTGCACCCCTACACAAATATTACCCAAAACACTATAACAACATATACAATACAATGTAACATCATTAAAAACAATAAATAACACATTATTAAACTTTACAACAACAAAACAACATAAAATAAAACAATCAAAACAACATTTTAACACCATCAAAACAACACATTACAACACCATCATTTTAACACCATCAAAACAAATTTTTTACACCATCAAAACAACACATTACAACACCATCAAAACAACACATTACAACACCATCAAAATAATATATTAACACCATCAAAACAACATGCATCATGTCATTAAAATAACACTTTACAGCTACAAAATAACACAATACAACACCATCAAAACAACCAAATAATTACAACACATTATAACACTACAAACAGCACATCAATGAATAAAACACAGAATTTTATTATTACAAATTATAAGTATCACAGAGAAAAAAAAACCAGAATGTCTTAGTATACCATCTAAACAAAAAAACAATAAATACCATAGAACATATAACAAAGTACAATACAGAACATCATAATACAACACAGAATAGCAATACAACAGAATAATAATACACAACATCACAATACAACACAAGCTTAGCAATACAATAGAATTACAACACACATCACAATACAACACAGAATATCAACACAACAGAATAACAACACACATCACAATACAACACAAAATAGCAATACAACACAGAATAACAATATACAATATCATAATACAACACAATAGCAATAAACAATATCATAATACAACACAAAATAACAAATACACATCACAATACAACAAAGACCTATGACACGAACTTGATAAATACAACAAAAAATAAAATTCCATCACAATACATTATATGACTACAACTTAATCTCTAAAATGCAACAAACAACCAAACACTATCTCAATAAATACAAAACTATTTTAAAATCATCTCAATGAATAAAACACATAACATACCATCAGAATATAATACAGTACAACAATACACAACATCACAATACAACAGTACAGCAATACACAACATCAAAATACAACAGAGTACAACAATACACAACATCACAATACAACAGAGTACAACAATACACAACATCACAATACAACAGAATACAACAATACACCACACCATAATACAACAGAGCAAAACAGCACAGCATAACAATACACAATCTAACAATACAACAGAGTACAACAATACATAACTTCACAATACAACACAGTATAACTACACAACATCACAATACAGCACAGCATAACAATACACAATATAACAATACAACAGAGTACAACAATACACAACATCACAATACAATACAGTATAACAATACACATCTGTAATGCTAATATGTAAACTTAAACTATAGTACATGTACATAACTATAGTCACAGCCATCAATAGTGGTTCATTCTTGGTCTTTGTCCAGAATTATCCTAGTAAAATCTTAAGTTGCGAAGAGACCAAATTTGAATTTAAATAATACCAAAGATAAGATTTAGATACAACATTGATATAAATTTTTTTTAATGTGTTTTATATTTCACTGAAAGGGATGGCAATGTACATCCATAACCAGTATAAGCACATGCACACAAATTATATAGTGAATTAAATTTCTGGGTCAAGTATACATTTATAGAATCCGCCTGTCTACTTTGTAGCCTGGTGCGACACAAACTCTTAGTCTAGCTTTCAAGGTCAAAGACTAGATTGGTTTAAAACAAGGAATGTGTATTGCTGTGCAATAGTAAAACATCTGTTATCCATCTACAGCTGTCTGGTTGATACAGTTGTAGGGGGCATATCAAAAGTCACACTAGGGAATGAAATAACAAATTAATAAATTCTGAAATATTTCAGCTATTTCCATGTTGAAATACATGTAAGCTATCAGACATTAGTTTTTAAATAATAAATTTCAAAATTATTTAAAGATAATCTCATATTCATAACTTTTTAAAATACACTATTTTGTGTGAATAGTCAATTTTCTTCTATGCTTTTGTTGTATACATTTGAAAATTGATTATGGCAAAATATTAAAAACTATGTAGGAAATGTAAAATGAAAATTGTAGGTACTTAATTACCTCCCCCTGTTGATGACATCACTAACAAATGGATAACAATACACCACATGGATTTTTACCAATTCCCATACAAAACAGACTCAAAAGAGGAACATAAATTGACCAATAAGAAAGCACCATTTTGACAGATATACAGCATAATTTTAGCCAGATCCATCAATGCCGAGCCAGGAACTTGGTGTACAAAGTAGGGACAGAATGAATCAAAAAGTGAAATTGAATTAGATAGTCTTTTATTCAGAATATTCCTAGATTCAGAATATTTTTAGATTTAAAACTAAAATCAAAATTGTTATGTTTTATGGTGCTGGACATGGTATCCGAATCTCTTTCGTTTCCTTTGCCGAATTAGTAAATATTTGTAGATATTGGCACATGTCTAACAGTGGTTTTTGTTCAGTTTAAAAACTTTCAAATAAAAGAGGAATTTTATGTTATTTTCTAAATTTTTGTTTTTGTTTTGGGTTTTTTTTTTTGTAACAGCATTCTAACAGTGTTGTATTGAATTTATGATACAGTTAATTTCTAGGCTACCTAGTGCAACTTGCAAGAGCTAAACTGTACAATTTTTTTAGGGTGACCTGTACCCAAATTTCATATATAATTTTAATCAAGGTAAATTGAAGAAAACATTCATAGGACCAACTGAAAAACATATTAACATGCATACATGTTAACATTTGTTCGTATGTCCATAAATAGGAAGCAAAATAGTACTTTTAAAGTTGCACAAGATAGAAAATTGATATCAGTGTTTTAATTGGTGCATTATACGAACATCTGTTTTATATCATCTGTGTACACAGTGAGTGTGGCATGTAGTCAGCGAGGTCATTAAGGAAGGGATGCAAGTCAAACTAATATTGACTTACTTAAAATTTTCTCAATTTTTGAACAGTAAAAATGCATTTAGACACTATTTTGATTTTTTCCTTTGAATACCCTGCTCAATATTCAGTGGAACATCGCCCGAAGACCTACTCACTTAGGGATCATCACACATTTCAGACCACAAGTTTTCAGTTTATTGATAAATATTTACTAATTACAGAACCTCACTTAAGAGACCACCTCACTAATCTGACCACTTTGAGTCAGTCAGGTAGGTGGTCTTAATAGCAAGGTCCCACACTAGGTTCTTCTAACAAATAAGCAACTTTTTGAATGTTTGAAAAATTCTGTGACACTTCAACTTAAAGTATTTTCAACATTACAGTTCAGTAAAATATCTGGACCATTATATACGACATTAGATTAAAGTTTGACCCAAAAGACGCCAGACTTTTACTTCTTAGACCAAGGGCTTGAGGGAACAGTCACTAACTAGTTCCGAGTCAGACCTAGGCCAAAAACTGAAATGCAAGTTGATTTGTATAGACAGGACTAATTCTGCAAAGACTGACGATCCTTTAAATAACAAACATTTATTTGTTGTTCCACCCAAAATTCATAAACTAAAGTGATGTCATCTTATAGACTTCTCTAATGAAACCTGACTTTTCTAAGATGCAACGTCTACCCATTTCTATGACAAAGTCTTCACTCATTCAGTCAGTCGTGTCAACAGTTTTTGGATTGGGCAATGTATCCTTGTATGTAAAATAGCCGGCAAAAAGATATATAGCTAAACTTGGAAGTGTAGATAGAAATCAGCAATTTATTTTCACAGAATAGAAGAGTAAAGTAGCCAAGCACTTATACTGCTTTTCATAAAAACAACCAACAGAATATGATGACTTCTACTGAAAGTACTGTAAGTAGTGTCATATTAGAGCAGGTGCCACAATTATACACCTAGCTTTATGGGCATTCCCTTAAAAACATGGGCTTTACTGAAATGTCACATCTACCAGGGAATAATCATGAAGAAACTTATTATTTCATCAAACTGGCCAGATCCAACCCAAATTCCATCCCGATATGTATTGTCCTTACACCAAAACTAAATCACGGTAAATTTTGTGAAATGTACAATTTTATAAAGGGCACAAAGTTTACACTGGGACACAGTTCTGATAAATGATCAATAAAATTTGATTTTAAAATAGTTAAGCATTGTGTTGACAAATGATTATAGCATACACACTTCAATACTGAAAATCTATATACCTACAAATAAAATCAAATGCTTCATTGGACACTACGGCAATATTAGAAAGCAAAGGACTAAAACTTCAAATATCTTTTATTTTATTGATGTTTTCATGAACACCCTGTCAAGAACCATTTGTTCTGGTCGTAAAACATGAAAAAACAAGGTAATGAAGCAGCTAGCTGGTTTACATTTGCCAGGACATTCACCTACTGAAATTCTGATCCAATTAATGGCTAGTCGAATGACAGCTCCGTGGACGTCCGACCATTCAAATTTGCATCCTATCTAATTGTCATTATCATACTGTATTTTATCACATCAATATAACCAAGCAGACACAGAAAACCATAGTGCTCCTGCAGAAGCCATACATCAATTTCTTTTTAAGGTTTGACTAAAAAAACTGACATTTGAAGGGGCTATAAAAACAGACAATAGATGTAAGAGATTATATATCTCTCTAGGTTATATACAGCGATATATAAATTTGCCACTTTGTAAATAATCATACAAAATAAAACAACTTATTTTGAAAAACATAAAAATATGCATCACCTTAGAATGTTTTCACTTGAACAGTACCTGCAATGATGCAAACATTTTCTCTTCTACTATTATTTTTTTCCACCTGATAATTTCTGTATCATTTAGTGTCTCCAAAATCACCAAATTTACTCAATACTCAAGCTCAACTAACTTTTCATTCTTTTAAGGTAAAAACACGTAAAATTTATCCTGTAACTGGACATCTTTAATTTCTGATGGCATATAATTGTAAATAAAAACAAAATAGCATAAGCTAGCATCATAGACATGAGCTAATAATACCAAAGAACTTCCTAATGTTTTTTCTTGGTATATTTATATCATGACAACTTCTAGATCAAAAGAAAAACTTACCTGTGACAATAAAAATAATGATATCTTACCTGCAAATTTTCTTGTCTCTATCTCTCCTAGGGAAAGCTTATCATTCATTTACAGAGGCCAAGCTTTCCTTCAAACAGTAATCTTACCTTACTACTTCTCCTAAAGAGAGGAATTGTCCTTTGCTTGCATAGTACAATTCTTGATTTGTCTGCCATATATTTTTCTCTTGGTATGGGCCATTCACATCAACTTGCTAAAATATACATTTGATAGCCTCCACATAATGAGGAATCAATAACCTGTAATACCTTATACTGATGAAGGTCAGTGACACCTCCTCTCATAATGATAAAATGACCTTCACCTTAAGATGGTTACCTTATAACCTCTTGATTAGGAAGAGGTCCCTTACTTTCTGTTTTAGGATGTGTTCAAGATAAGATGAATCAGTATTGTCTGTGAAGGTTCTGGAGACAATGTCAAATCCAGAAAGTCAAAACTGACTTGTCAATCTTTGGTCCTCAGTGGAAGGATGCAAGCTACTATTCTTGCCATAGAACTTATCTATACCTATGTACAAAAGTACTCCTGACCAAAATAAGAAGGACAGAAGTTTGATATATAGTCAAAGCTCTGGTATTGCTATGTGACACTGTCACCAATTGTTGTAGTCTTATGGTAGAGCGTTCGACTTAGAGCGGAAGGTCCCGGGTTCGATTCATGGTACAGTGTCAAATGATATCAAAGACTTTTTATAAATTTTAGCGACTGTTCCTTCGCCAAACACTTGGCATACAAATTGGAAGTAGCAGGTCTTTTGGACGAGACTTAAAGCTGAGGAACCGTGTCATGGCAGACATCAGACTAATTTGCTGCACTTCACCTAATGCTGGTGACACGTAAAACAAACAAAGAAATGAGACATTGTCTAGAAGAAGTAGAATGAAAATATAACACCCATACTGAAACAGTTTTAGTGTCCACCACTTACATAGCAAGACTGTATAGTTGCTTTTACTCGCAGGGATTTAATTTCGCTATATTCATGGTAAAGAAAATTCTGCAAAATTAAATACAAGTGAATAAATTACCTTACACTTAATAAGTATCAGAAAGACAGTTTGTGAAATTCAATACCCGCAAATAAGCTCCATTATGAAAAATGCGAATTTTTCTCCCCGTTAAATTCAACATCAATGCAGTAGTTACTTTTTTAGTAAGTGATATTTTACTACAGAGGTGGACTTATTCAAAGTCAAACAATATTAGTGGTAATACAAGGACCGTTACATGTATATAGCCTCTTTACAATTACTCATTACTAAAAGTTGTTCATTAGCTGTTATCAACCTCTCAGTACAGACAAGGTAAGGTGTATATTACTTTTTCAAAACCTCCCCATGATGAGGTGCTTATTACCTCTACCACCCTACCTACAGTGAGACAGTCCTAAATATCCCATAGATACTGAAACCTATTCTGTAAGGTATGGCAACCCATTTGGATTGTCTTAAAGATGATCAAATATTTCCTTACTTGTCACTGCGGCCTCTCAGTGACTGAAGAGTCCAAAAGGTAGTGTCAAATCCATTACTCCTGATGTCCCCCTTTCCAAAGTGAGACAGTCCTAATGATTAGAAAAAATCTACTTACATGCCAAGCCTTCTTTGTAGAATAAGATAAACCTGGTGATACAATAAAGTTTCCTTACCTGTAAAGCTAACTTCCGCCATTGCTTGATCAGCCATCTTTATATGCAGATACATCATACTTGTCAAACCTGGAGATGTTGGATTTTTTTATTATTATTATCATCTCAAATTAAAAAATTATGTGAAATGTTGTCATTTCCATAATTGTTGCTAAGATATGATTCTACATGGTTACTAAAAATCTATAAAATGATCAAACCTTCTGTCATCCAGGGTGTATTGACAAAGTATATTGCATGTTCAATATATACATATCACACTAAAAAATGACTTACATCATAAGCTGTTGGATCATATGTTAGCTGTCCTAAATTCCACATCTGTAAATAAAAGATTTATAGCTACATAAATATGATAGTTATTTGTGTATAAACAGTTAAAACTTGCATTGAAGGTCACCTCTGTATAAAGGGCACCTGCCTCTAAAGGTCATTAAAACATAACCTTTGATAACTTCTTGTAATGAATAAACCTGTTTTATAAAGGCTACCTATATATAATGGCTACTTTTGACTGTTCAGTTGTGTGGTTTTAATATACAAGTTTGACTGTTGATATTTTCCTCCATAATGGAACCTAAACATGTTCTGAAAGATTTAACATTGATGATCTTAGAAAAAACCAGACTAAACAGAAAAATAAACCAATTTTTGTCCATTAATCCAACTCGAGATATGGGACCACATAATAGAACAGCATTCATTACCAGTTTGTCTAGCGCTCCCTGAGGTCAGAACATATTGCTACTTTAAAATCATGCCCCATGGTCAGATCATGGTACTACATTAAATAATGGTAATTCTCACCTAATAAGTGGCAATTGGAGCATCATTGGATCCTAAGTTGTTGAGACGTGTTTCTGTCTGGGAAGTGTGCCTGATTGGAAAGTGTGCCTGATCGGAAAGTCTGCTGGATTACTTGAAGGCCGGTCATCTTTTTCTATAACTGGGTTTCTGTTCCACTATTAAAAACTAGCAGCCATCATATATGTATAACTGAAAAATAGAAAAATGTAGTGTAATACATCAGCAAAACATGCAGAGTTGATGTTTATATAAAGACCAAACAATTCATATTGCAGAAACCAAATGTCAGAAGGCAAAAGAACAGAAAACAGTAAACCAGAGTATTTCCTGGGTATTTTGGGAATTGCCATCTACCCCAACTTGGTAAAATTTGATACCGTATCAGATTTTCGCTGCAATGATTTAAATAACTTTCCTAGCAAGGTGAATGATATTGCAGGTTTGGTTGTTGGTCTACTATGAATATTAAATGTTTTTTCATGTTTTTCTTGGATTATATAACATTCTGGCATTGTGGTTTAAGTACAAAACAGATTTTCTCAAATTTTTTAACAATTCAGTTTACCTTTATTTTGGAAATTATTTTCATTAACGTTTGGGGGAAAGTGTAAGTTTTGCATTGGGAATATAGACAAACATCCGTCCCAATCAAATTTAGAGGTAAATACTGTGGGCATTTCCCTACTGACAGGAGGTATATACCTGATCAAACTGATATCTAAAGAGTTCCACTCATGAACAGCTGACACCACATGATCCAAAATATTGCTTAAAAAATTTGAACTCTGCAGACCATATTAGATTGGACCCAAACAAAAGAAAAGATCACACCATTTAGATATATAGAGTGTCAAAGGGTTAAACCACCAAAAATGGCATTCTGTTGTAAACTAGGTGTTAAAGGGGCATATTTTGTGAAAATTGCTTGAGAAAACCAGGTGCATACCACACTGGAGTTCACCATATTTTCACAAAATATATAGGAATATAAGATTTCTTAAGCCTATGTATAGCTCTTATTTGTTATTTTACAAGTAGTTAAAGTAGAAAACATCAAAAATAATTTTTTTGTAAACATAGCACAGTAATAAACACCACATCATGTGATATCCTGACTTAGTTGATTTTGTCTATTCAATACAAAAAATCAAATCACAATCAACAGCCAGGTATGATTTAGAGGCAGTCAAGCTAGGAACATCTCAACATCAGTCTGAGAGTAGAAAGAGCTTAAAGTTAAATTAAGTCTAACCATAAGTCTTAAAATATGTACACTCAGAATTCAACCAACAATTTGCAAATATCTCCTGTCCAAATCTTCAGTTTTCCTGATCCACAAAAAAAAACTTAATTTAAAGGCTGCTTAACACCCCGCTTAACACCATGATGTTTCAACGTACTGATATCCAACCCCAACACATCATTTCAGTTTAAAAGCACCTGTCAGGTGACAATTTGCCTTGCGACAACTTGCTACTCATTAAAATCCTGACAACTTCAATTAAAAACACTTAATGTATCAGTTTATTGCAAGACCATCCGTCGGATAGTGAAATTGTGTGTTAAAACACAACAACAAAAAATGACAGAAAAAAATGTGTTACAAACAATTTGCCCCAGTGTGGTCAAATTCAAATAGGGACGCCAAATGTGTGTTTTCCTATCAAATGCATCAGACGTAGCTTAAATTTCCTCTCAGATAATCTCACTATTTTCTGTTTATATTTGCCAAATTTGGAGACTCTAGTTTGATTCAAAATTGCTAAACCCATTAAAGGAAGAATAAAGTTGTGAACTGAGAGTTTAAAAATGATATGCCTATCCCCTTACATTTTGAATTTTAGGGACTTGAAAATATTTTTAATATGACGTGATATTCCCGATACCTTCACTATGGGCACTAGGAACATCAGAGTGTTTTTAAATTGGACCACACAAAGATAATACCTGTCAAATAGAATGTACAGCTCTAATACTCAGCAGTACCTCATTTAAATATGAATAACTAATAATGGCTGACAGATGGTTGATGGATGTCAAGTGATGGCAAAAACTTGTATAACCTTTAGTCAAGCGAGCTAAAAATAGTAATAAAATTCACAATATGTGGAGAAATGTTGCACAGGTAAACAGTTGACTATAATATTATATCAAGGTCCTTCTTAGTGGAGTGGTCCCACTGGGACCTTTTAACTCATCAACCCCTGAAAAACAATGGAATCTTCTGTAAATCAATGACTTAGATCAGTCCAAATGTGTCTTTAGGGGTGAATGAGTTAGAGCTGAACATATAGGGAAAATTGCAAGTTTATGTACAGAAGACTGATGGTCTTTTTTCAGGTACAGCATAACTTGGTCTGACTACATATGTTCCATTTAAAACTGGGGGCCATCTTGGTCAACTTGAATAAGACAATATTATGTTACAATCAGTATAATTCATTAGATTGTCTTATCTTTCAGATCTTAAATTACAAATATTTTTAAAGATCTTTGAGGAATTATTTCAGATTGTGAGAGGATGATTGATAGCTTGATACAGTGATAATTAACAGATCACAAATTTTCTTTTTATTTCCATCGTCTCTTCATGTACAGTTTGTATGTACTTAGAAAAATGGACAACGTAATTCTTATACCTGATTCTTTTTTCTTCAATAGGGAGGGTAGCTAGGATAAAAGATAGAGTTGCATGTAAACTGTTCTTTTCTCTCCAGTAGAGAGGGGGAGGGGTTAGAATGATAGATTGGCATTCTAGTTTTATATCACAAAGCAAATAATAAATCATTACAAATGTCTTATAAGAATCACCTGATATTTACAGAAATTTAAAGACCATGACAACAGAAACTTATTTCCTTTAAAGTCAAAGTAAAAAGCAGTTCTCCAAGTTGTGAATCAAATTTGCGACCAAAATTCCAATAAGGTCGCAAAACAGTGACCAAATTTTGAATGTTGGTTGAGTCTGTTTCCATCTGTGTTTTGAATTTATGTGTTATATGAATCCATCTTTTTTCGTTCAGAATTCAAAGCATCAGGATTTTACTTAACCCGGCTCACGATCATTAGATTTTATGAATAAAGAGAGAATGGCCGCTTAGCTATGAAGCGAGCACTTGCTTACTTCAGTTTGTTTGTTTATTTATTGTTGTTTAACGTCCCACTCAAGAATATTTCACTTATATGGAGACGTCACTAAATGCCGGTGAAGGGCTTCAAATTTTGGCCCATGCTCGGCACTTACGGCCATTGAGCAGTGAGGGTTCTTTAACGTGCCGACACTTACTGTGACACGGGACCTCCAGTTTTTACTGTCTCAGGAAACCAACCTGTCGGCAGCGGGACTCGAACTCACGATCCAGAGTCGAGCGTGCTACCGACTGAGCCAGGCCGGCTCTGCTTACTTCAGATTTAGCGTACCAAAACAAATAAGCAAGAACTAGAAGGCCTTCTGAATCTGTAAAAAGTACAAAAGTATTTCACATGAGTGTCGATGAGAAATCTAGTCTCAAGAACACGGAACCTAATGCTTTACGCAAAGTGTGTACTATGTGGTTTCACTTTCAGTTTCAGGAATTTTCATGCCAATTGAGATTATGTTTTTGAAACGAACAAGTATTTTGTTGCATTTGTGAGGAGTACCCATCAATGGCAGACTCCTGATTTCACAAGAACTGGCTGTACCTCTTTTACAAGAGAAAGCATGGTTATTCATTTGTGATTCATCCATCATTAGGTTCATAGAAAGGAGACAAAATGTGAAATGCATGTAGGGGGTTCGAAGTATGCAAGCCAACTTGGCTCAGTCGGTAGCGCGCTCGACTCTTGATCATGAGGATGTGAGTTTGAGTCCAGACGACGACAGGTTGGTTTCCTGTCCATCGGATGAGAAAGTAAAAACCGAGGTCCCGTTTTAAAGTAGGTGTCGGCACATTAAAGAACCCACACTGCTCTATGGCCATAAGTGCCAAGCATAGGCCAACAATTGAAGCCCTTCACTGGCAACTGATGATGTTAAACAACAATGACAAACAAACATTGAAATATGGTATAGTTTAAAAATTTTATACCCCAATTTTCTTTTATTATAAGAACCTCTGTGAGGTCATGTTACACCCCCCCCCCCAACCACCTTAAACAAAAAGAAATTCACTGAGAAGAAAATAGTCAACGGGTTCAAAATTCCCCAAGTCTGAGACTTGGTTAATCTGGGTTCTGACTTGGCATTTAGAAACATCTGAAGTCTGAGGGACTTGCCTCATCTGCATTCATTTTTAATTTTACTGTGTTACTTATTAACAAAATTCAGCATGGAGTTTGAAATTTCTCAGTTGAACTTGACAGAAATTACTCTCCAAGTCCCAGACTTAAGTATTTAAAAAATAATTTTGAACCCCTGGTACTGTAAGTGTAAAAAAATAATTAGAAAGAAAGAAAGAAAGAAAGAAAGAAAGAAAGAAAGAAAGAAAGAAAGAGAGAGAGAGAGAGAGAGAGAGAGAGAGAGAGAGAGAGAGAGAGAGAGAGAGAGAGAGAGACAGAGACCGAGATCTAAATCAGACAAAGTTTATTCCTTTTTGTTTGGCAGACAGTATAAAACATGATAATCTATTTTAAGGAAATGACACATACCAGTTTATGTTGACACATATGTAGGTCAGACACCAAATAAATCAAAAGTACAGGTAGCATATAAAACATTAAAACATCACCTTGATATAAATCTTCACGCACAGAAAGATGGTGGCAAGTTTTTAAAACTGGTACAGTCTGTCCTTTATACAATACTTCAAAAATACATAAAGAAACAATTTGACAAGAAAATCAACTTCAACTAAATACAATAGCTAAAATGAAATTGCTAGCGCAGACACATGGACATGTTCAATTTATAGATGGGTTTTCCAATGATTACTGAAGAAATCATAGTATTATTACAGGTTTTCGAAACATATACACTAAGAAATTCACCAGTACAGGCCTCCAATCAACTTCATTAAAACTCCTACAATAATCCTGCTGTGCTGGGCAATGAAATGTTCATAGAATCAAAGTAACTTAAAATCATTTGAATTTATGTAATGGAAGTGAGAAGTGGTATAAAAAATGATCAAAGACAAACTATGCAGATCTACAGCATTTGTTTTGTTTCAATGACAAGAATTTTTCACTGCTACAGAAATGTCACCAGCTATTTATGCCATGCGTGCCTTAGGCAATGGACAAATGTAAAGAAGACCCTTCAACATTCCACACTACATTGTATCCATCACACAGAACTTAAATCTCATCCAAAAAATAAAACTTTTCAAGGGCTTGGTAAATGAGCAGTCACTATTTGTGTTAAAAAAGTTTTAAGTTAACTTACTCATCCCTAAAGACACATTTGGACTGGCCTAAGTCATGATTTACACAAGATTCCATTGTTTTCAGGGGTTGATGAGCTAGAGAATGGTAATTTTAAATTGAAGGTAGTGCTAATGTCTAGTGAAAAATAAACTTCAGAAAATTCATGTCAGAGGGGATAAAACCCTCAAGTACTAAATTAAATGCCTGAAAAAAATCAAATGGACCTCACTTTTACTTTTTTTTTAATATATATATATATATATATATATATAGAATTTCAAAGCAAGCTGAAAAAGTTGATAAGATTATCGGTACAATTTTTCAAACTTTCAAAAGCTAGTAGTTAGCTAGACTAAACATATAAATTGCTATCAACTGAAGGTAAACACATCTGTTTTAATACGGAACTGGGTTGAGTGGACTGCAATAATCTGCACAAAGAACACCATTACATGAGCACCCAAGTCAATGTTCTGTCTAACAATTAAACTAAAACTGAGAATTTATCAAAACAAAATCTATCATCTCTTGAAATCAAAGGTAGCATAAAGTTTTATTTTCATAGCTAGACTTGGCAATATGGCATGAACTGTAGAACGATGAAAAAACAGTGTTGCAATGTCCCCAACCTCACACCAAATTTGTAAACTTGTGCCTGTTGAATACTTTTAGGAACTGATATAGGTCTCTTCAAGAGAATTTCTGTTTAAAAATTAAATACATATAATAACTCCATAACCTCACTTAACTCATTCACCCCATAGGAAACATTTGGACTGGTCTTAATCATTGATTTACAGAAGAGTCCTTTGTTTTGGAGGGGTTTATGAGATAAAAAAATTATCTCACTATTCAGACCACTTTGCATCAGACAATCACTACACTTCTGATTATAAACTGCCGAGACACCTTTCAATGTCACCAGAGACATTTGACATATTTACTTTTAATGTCAAATGCTTTGCAGAGAAGCAGCTACTTACTACCAATCTTAACAAGGAATAAAAGCCAACACTTCCTGCTCACCAGTCAAACACTAGATCACAGCCAGTAATAAATGAATACATTCTGGTGTTAAATTTAGATATTTTATATTCATACAAAATCTTTTAAATGGCTGCAAAATCCTAATTATTACTGATACTGAAGGTAATCACAGAATGTATATATATATATATATATATATATATATATATATATATATATATACATATACATATGCACACACATGTTTACAGTATGGTGGAAAACACCTATATGTACTGATAGTCTCACAGTTTGGAAAAATACCTATTCATGATTCACACAGGCACCCGAGTTAAAAATTCAAGGACTTTTCAAGGACTCAAGATATATTTTCAAGGACTTTTAAAAGCAAATATAATCAAGAATGCTTAGACACTTCAAAAAGAGTTTTCAGCTATAAATTTTTATTTAAATGCCAAAAGAGTTTTACCTTGGGTTTGTTTTTTCATAGTTTTTTTTTTTACATCTTAGACTTTTATTTTTTCAATATTTTTGACTTTTCTGTTTTACAATACTCTGAATAAGTTTTGTTTAAGGACTTCAAGGACTTAATTTTAAATTCAAGGACATTTCAAGCACTTTTTCCTCAGTTTTCATTTTCCAGGACTTTTCAAAGACTACCCTAAAATTCAAATTCAAAGACTTTTCATGGCCTGTGCGAACCATGCAATTTGTAAAGGCAGAGTCTTAACATTTTGGAAACATACTTTTTTGTACAGACTCACAGTTTGGAAATATACCTTTTTATAGTCTCAGTTTGGAAAAATACATATTTGTACAGGCAGTCTCTCATTTTGGAAAAATACTTTTTTGTTTTGGCAGTCTCAAGAGTTTGGGAAAATACCTTATTGTACTAGCAGTCTCACAGTTTGAAAAATACCTATTTGTACTGACAAGTCTCACAGTTTGGAAAATATCTATTTGTACTGGCAGGCCTCACAGTTTGGAATCCACTTATTTCTGACAGACTCACAGTTTGAAAAAATACCTTTTTGCACTGACAAAGTCTCACAGTTTTGAAAAATACTTTATGTACTGGAAGAGTCTTACAGTTTTGAAAAGAAATAAACAAAGGGACATAGCTATGGTAATAAGGGCAAAGGGTCATAACTCTGCATAGAGATACAGCTTTGGGTACATATGTTCTATATAATAAATAAAACTAGGTCAAGGAATAGTTGCTTTATGACCTGGACAAAGAAAATCAACAAAGAGAGATAACCCTGAAAAATAGTGGGCAAAGGGGCATGGTATGAGAAAACATCTAATCTCCTAAACACTTCTACCATGTACAGTTCAACATAAAATAACACCTGAATCCTGAAACACACAGGTATACATGTTACAGCTCAACAAAAGAAAATACACATTGACTTCTTAAACACACAGGTGTACAAGCTACAGCTCAACAGAAGAATTACACCTGACTCCTTAAATGCACACAACTGTACAAGCTATGACTCAACAAAAGAAACTACACCTAACTTCTTAAACACACAGGTGTACATGCCACAGCTCAACATAGAAAAAGCACACCTGTCTCCTTAAACACACACATGTACATGCCACAGCTCAACATGGAAACACACACCTGACTCCTTAAACACAGGTGTACACACTACAACTCAACAACAGAAACGACACCCAACTCCTTAAACAGTTACACACAGGTGTACAAACACACCTAACTCCTTTAACATACCTTTAAGAAATAGCTCAACAACAAGAACACACACACAAACCTGGCCCATTCAAAATACATTTACAACCAAATATTACTTTTACTTGTGCATTGATGTATTATATTGAGCCAAAGGACTAGGAAGTGTGTGTAAATAACAAAAAATTGGGTCAATCATACCACCAGATATTTACATAAATATCAGACTGTGCTAGACTCCATGTACTAGAATAATTTACACAATTTCTAAGGGCCCGTCTTACTCATTTATCACATTGTAAAATATACAGAAATCTGTTACATAAGAGAATTCACACGACTCTATAGTCTTATCATTTTTATCAATGAACTCAATAGTCAAACCATCAACATAACAAGATCAATGACTGAACGACTTTCAGGAAGTTAAGATAATTTAACCAGCTAAACTATAATGATGATAAATGATTTTCTGATATTACCAGCATATACAAAGAGCACAGTTTTTCAGAACATTGTTTTACTTAACAATGGTAAAATTCACATTTTTCATCAAATGATAAATTAAGTATCAGCTGATAGCGCAACTCCTCAGTAATACACATGCACCTCCAACAAAGAAATTCATATATGCAGGTTTGATCCCTACTGGGTCTTTAACTGTTTCATGGGTTCTTTATCATATATCACACTGGTATCTACGTTTTGAAGCAGTTTTAAAATGTTACACCAGATACATTTAAGCCTCCATTTTGTCAGTAGTAAAGGAAGCATGCTGCAAACACTGTTTTGGATATTGTCTGGGTGAAGGGATGGCTGGCAAGATATTGGTTTTTTCTCCTATATGCATAGATTTACATTTATCATTTTTAACAAATAGAATGATCTCCTAATTTCTAGCTCGTTCAATTATTTCCTCTCAATAGAGGCTCCTTATACATGTATCTGAAACAAAAAGGTCAAAAGACCAAAAGAATAAAAAATAGAAAAATGTTTCGGAGAACAAGAATGGCCAAAACAAACTATATTTGTGTTATCTTATAGATATATTGACTAAGTATAGACAAGAACACACTGACAACAGACTGTATGGGTGTCCTATAATACATACAAATGTATAGACTACTGACAACAGACTGTATGGGTGTCCTGCAATGCATACAAATGTATAGACTACTGACAAAAGACTGCATTGGTGTCCTAAAATGCATACAAATGTATAGACTATGTTCATGCAATGGTTCTGTTGCGATTGTATATAAGAGTGCAGACTCTAGGTTAATGTTAATCTTCCTTATTTTTACATAAACCTTGATTGATACATGTATACAAGAGAAAAAAAAGTTGGCTTCAATCAGGATAACACAATTAACTTTAACAAAATACTTTATCCACTTTAATAGGATTCCCAGAATAATGGAAGATCCTTTCAAATTGCAAATGATAGTTTCTGGAATGATGAGCATACAAATTTGAAGTGAAAACACTTCACAAAACAAGATTTCATGTGATGACCTCAGATGTACAATTTTTTTTTAAAGAATTAAGGACTGGTAATATGATTTGGACAATAATTGTTAAATATTCCAACATTTGGTGAAATCAATTTGATGACATATTCAATTAAGGCCAGTTTATTTCAGACTCTTCCATTTTATAGTGATACAAATTGCAAGCCGATGTTCAAACTGTATTGCAAAATGAAGGAATTAAATGGAGAGAAATGAAAGTCTTAAAAATTTTCTGATGGTGTGGTTACATACATTTTGATCTGTAGAATCAAAGCAGAAAAATTGTTTCAAATAATTACAAAATCTTAGTGGTAATTGTAAGATTACATACACCGTAATCGGTCATGTACATGTATAATCTGCACTCTTTTCACTCTAAAATTTGTCTCAGGGATGGAGGTGTGGATAATACAGTACAACAGGTTCTTCAGACTTTTTTCCATGGGACTATAGTTAAAAAAATAGTGCAGAAGAATTGACGTTGGATGGTAAACTTGCCTTTACTTGTATATGTAGTATCTTGTAGTTTTGTATTTCAGATTCCTATTTTGTAGTTTTACATTTATTTTAAATCTGACAGTATCAAATTTTCTTTTACTTAATAAATATTTATCTGTTTCTGTTGAATACCAATCTAAGGATTGATATTTAAGCCTTATCCCATCAAACTCGTCAATATATACAATTTTCGTTAATCCGTGCTCACTGCCAAGTACGTCAATATACGATTTCCAAGTACACTATAAATACTACGGAATCCTATGTAAAAGACTATTGGTGAATATAAAAAGATACGGACACATCATAGATAAGTCTTTAATCTGATTGGTTGACACACTTTTATCACTAAAAATAAAAACTGAATGACTTAAACGACCTTTAGAATCTCACTTCCGAGAAAACGAAAGTATTACAAATGGCATCTGCACTGCTTTGTTCACTGTGCCATAATGGAATTTGGAGCTATATTTCAGTAGTTACAACTCAGAGGAGGAATATGATTTCCTCTGATTTGAATAGGAGACTTAGATGTTAACTCAACACAAGTTCTCAGAAAACTCCTATGGATAAGTCGTCAACCGATAGGATTATTCTGTGCATTGACAAGGACGACTAGACCAACATTGACTCGGTACCGCTAAACACTCAGTTCACTGCGACACCAAGACTTGCATGCTATGTACCTGGCAACTGTAAATCTTTTAGATTTTATTTATTGTTAAAAAAAACAATGTGGGAATCTTTTGTTTAGGAGACAAATCACTGTCTCAAATTTAATTAATTTTGGCAAGCATCTAAAGCCACAATGTCGGACATCGGGTGAGTCGGTTTCACTCATGCCTAGTTATGGAAAGCAACTACGGTTGCAGAAATTACAACTTTAAGTGTTAATTAACTATGAATACCTGATCTAAAAAGTTAAAATTGACAAAAATTCAGTTTTAATCTGGCAGTGGTGTGTATACATTGTAATACATATGTAGCAATGGCTGGCTGAGTCAATCAATGTAATGTGGCAGGATAAGGGTTAAAATCGACCTTTACTAAGTCACAATGTGATTTGCAGTCATACTGATTTGAGCATGCCCCAGTACTTTATAAAGATTGTGAAGAATATAATTATTAATGTGTACTATGTAAGGGATTTGGAGAGAAAAACAAAAAAAAACCAGATGCAGGTTAGGCAGAACAGCAGTAAAAGCATGAACACCAGATTAAATACATTTTTTCTCCAAGGTCAAGTGATGCTGAAATGGGAGAAATAGGGAAATCGGATGGGAATAATACATGAATGCAGATTATGCACGGCTGATTACAGCAGACCCTTTTACAATGACTATGTTCCTACTTATCTGTGTACGATTTGAATTTAACTGGGTAAGATTTGTGTTGGGTACGTAACTTGTTGATACCACTCAGAAGTATCAAGTGCACAGGTGAGATCAGTAGGAACACAGTTATCATGAAATGGTCTATTACAAATTATTGGCTCTGGATAAAAACAAAATTCAGACTTTTGAAGTTATACTATTGACCTACAGAAAAGCAGCAACTGACATACCACATATCACACGTACAACAGGGGTGGAATTTTTGTCTCACTACTGTAAATCCGGACACTTTTAGGGGGACTTTATTTTCGCGAAACACAGTTGGAAACAATTTTCACTAGTTTTATGGCAAATTCACTACTCCCAAAGTGTTGCGACGAATTACCAATCAGGCATGTACTTACTGAATTAGTACCAGAATTACCATAATTACAGTAATTCATTACTATGTAAATTAAAAACAACATATAGAACCAACATTTAGGGGCCCACTATACAAAAGGTTCTAAGTCTAAGACTCGGTCTCAGGACCACACTTACATCCATAATTTATAAATAGGCCCAGACCCAGTTGTTGTTGTACATGTATGTGTCAAAATTACCTTTGTAAATGTACCTTTTTTTAGCAGGTAATTTGCATTTATAAACTATCTGTACCTGATGTGAAAATACAGTAAAGCCTGGTTTTGAGATGACCTGTGTATAAAGACCACCTTTTACTGTGCTGGTTTTTTGCTGTCCTGAATAACACCATTTGTATATAAAGACCATCTCTCTATAAAGACTAATTTTGTTGTGTCCCAAATGGGGTCTTTATATACAAGTTTCACTGTATGTGAATATACCTGATGACTTCAGTTAGGATAAGGTTAATAAACGGTTTTGTCTTAAGATAAAATAACTTGAGATGTAGGACCTATGACTTATGACTTCTTGACACCCCTAATTCCTATCAGTTAGTAGCCTCTAACTTTCACAGTTCTGGAAAGCAAGTTTCCAATCATAGAATTAAAATGGGCACGAGAGACTTTGACTAAAGCTCACTTAGTCTTTGATTTAGTTTCGCAAAATTTTTAGAAATGTGAATTGAGTATATCAATGAACAAAATTTACATAATTTGTCTACCAAAAAACATTCATTTAGAGTACTGACTCTGTCTTCTGTTGATGAGGAGGATGGACTTGGTGTACACTTGATGTCTTCACAGTTGATCTACATGTAGATGAGTAACACTATGTTAAATGTTCAGACATTACATCTATTTTTCATTATGGTTGCAGTCTATAAACCAAATTGGGAAATTTGTTCATCAAATTGAAAAAAAAACCACAGGTATTTTGCCAATTTGATGAAATCTGATGAACTGTGGCCAGTTATCAAATTATCAAAAATTCTCGGCAGCTAAACACCAAGACTTACAAGGCGGTACCCAAAGTTTCAGATAATAAATGTTAAAATTATAATCAAAATCTGTGCTGGCTGTTAATATTCTATGGTACTAGTATTAACAGAAAGTTTAAAGAAAGATCTAAATGGTTTCCTACAGTAAAACTAGGGAAACATTGTAGTCCATACATCTTTAAAGGGACATTAGCATTCCAAAAATAAATTTCAACTTTTTTACTCCTTGGATTAATATAAAATAGCAAAAATGAAATATACAGGCATAAAAATTCTTAAATTCCTATATATTTTGTGAACATTGCTTCAGAAACCTGGGTTTGGCATATTTTCACTTGCACTAGAAAAGATCATCCTTACTATTTGTATATGAATACCACACTGGACATGATCTTATTTTCACAATATATTTAGGAATAAAAGATTTTTTTACGCCTGTGAATAGCTCTTATTTGTATATGAAGTACAAGTAGTACAAGTAGAAGAAAACAAATTTTTTTTTGGGGGGGAGGGGTGAAACACAGCTAATGCCCCTTTAAATACAGTTAGATAAACCACATGATAAATGATACCGACACCTAGACAGACACCATATACATGTATATGAAGGATATACCAAACCATGATACAGCAGGAATGAGACAAAAAATGGTTCTTCAAGATCAGCATTTCATTTTACTTGATCAAAAAAGAGTTTAAGTGTGGTAATGTAATAAGTTACAGATTAAAAATCAATACAGTCACTATCAAGTTATCATCATGGCCATATAAAGGTTAAAGTCAATTCATTGCAAAAAATACAGATTTAAAGGCTCTGCACAAAACGCGGAAGTCGATACCTACAGGAATGGGATATGGGATGTGGAATTTTTCATTAAAATATTAGATACATGTATATGGTGCTGTCACCTGCAATAGGTGAAGCATTACAACGTTTGATCCCTGCTTTGGACCTTTGCCAATGCAGTGAAGTTTTTAGACAGCCAAACGTGACACGGCATGCCATCTGGTTTGCCCTTTTAGAACTCAATTCTCCAGCTCTGCCTACTTTCACAGAATTATTTACCTCAGTCCTTAGTACTTAGAAATTTCTTGAAATCTCCACAGGTTATTCAAATGATTTTTGCAAAATAATAATAATAATAATAATAATAAACTAAGTTTTAGAATCCAAGAAAGTTTCAGTTAAATATGGTGGTGGCCAGTTTCTTATAGTGGAGGAGAGAACCTGGGTACTACATACCCAGGAAAAGACCACTGACCTTCCGTAAGTAAACTAGCAAACTTTCTCACAAAAATCAGCTTGGGTTCCAGCAGGGCTCGAACCTGCACTGACCAGAAGTGAGAGACTCCATGGTTCAAACTGCAATAATCTAACCACTCGGCCACAAAGGTTCATGGAGTCAAAATTAGCAGAAGTCAAAAGGTCTGTTGCTATAGAATATTCCCCGTGGCCCAGGACCACTAGGTTCATGGAGTCAAAATTAGCAGAAGTCAAAAGGTCTGTTGCTATAGAATATTCCCCGTGGCCCAGGACCACTAGATTTTACTGCTAAGCTCTTTTATAGAGTTACATGTGTAGGAGTAAATTGTACTGCCAAGTTACTCTTTGAACTCAAAAGTCTGGGCAAGTGAAATTGACCCAGTTCTTGAAAATTTAATACTGAATTTGTGCTAGCCACTCTGTCTACCTAATATATTTTCATAAGTTCTAGTTCTATCGCTTCTGTGTAAAATTTGCAGCCTCACTTAATTCAAGAATTAATATCACAAGTTTACTGAATCTGAACTTATACAAATTCTAACCCCTAGTTTCCTGCAATTTATATCAAAGCTTCATTAAACTGAAAATGCATTGACAACCGAAGATAATTCCTTAAAATGTCTTGAAAACTCTGCACTGGTTTCCAAAATGCTTAATGAAGCCAGATTGTTTGTGTGGAAAGAATTAGATATTTCCTTTTTTCGATTGGCACTCCATAAATCTAACTAATTTGAGCCATAACGTGGATATAATTCTAGAGTTAGGTAATGGAATTTCGCATTCAGATCAATATTGCCTTTATAACTGTGGAGAATGTAACCTCAATATTAGACTTTCATGATAAGAGAATCCATCACAAAGTATGTGGAAATAACCCATGACCTTACCTTCAAATTATTAAATAAGAAAATCTATCAGGAAATAAAAGACCAATAAAAAAAAATAAATAAAAAAAAGACAAAAGAGTGGAATCCTAGGTAAATAGAATTCAATTCAGTTTCCATGAAGACAATAAAATAAAAAGAAACACGTAAAGAAATCACTGCAAGTAAAATTTCCGTATGACACGATGATGACTCACAAGTCTCCCGGAGCATCCAAATTTGCAATATACTTCACTTTTTAGTGTGGGTGCATGTTATTGATTGTATGAAGTGTGTTTTGTGAATGTATGTGAACACTGATGCAAATTAAATGGTTCAGAATCATAATAATGCAACATAGTCACGAATTTCAATCTTTAATTCATAATTTTACAATAATACGAAAGGATTAAACAAACAAACCAGTGTTTTTCACACTTTTTTTCAAAGGTACCCTCTACACAATAAAATAGCAGACAAAAATGGTGAAATAATTTTCTATCAAGTATGAAACTTGCATTAGCCTCAATCAAGTCAAATTTAGTGTATGACATGAATTTATTAATTTCAGTTTGCGTTGTTTATTGTACGCATTGTGACTAAGGAATCTAATTCGGATTCAGACAATGTAATGACAAATCTTCATGGTGAGTCCATGTTCTTTGACTCATCCTGTTCTACCATCAGAGAAAAAAACTCCTTTCCATTGTCACAAATGCAGTTTTTAACACAACAGGGAAACACCCATAGTACTTTATCTCGCAAAAGGCTTCGTAGATTTTGTGGTGTATCCTTTGCATGAAAAAGACAAAGATATAAACTTGATGTTTGGAGAAATAGTAACATAGTACAAGACTGTTACCAGGGAGTTGTAAAAACATTTAGGTATTCAAATGTTTCAAATCGGAGTGCACAAATGGATGCATTGACAAGAGCAAGACTTTAAATCATGTTAGGTTAATTTTACACCTCAATCCTGAAGTAAGCCAAATTGTGGCTTCCAAAAACACCTGATGTTATGTGTAAGGTAATAAAATGGAAGCTAAAGAAACTCAAACAATTTCTGAATGGTTACCTCATTCATACAATTTGAAGGTCATAAATACTAAATGTTCCAATAAGAGATTAGCTTTCAAAAAAGTTTAAAAACAAAAAAAATTAGTAATACAAAACAGTTGTTAGTTGTAAAAAAAAAATATAAATTATGCATGGTAATCTCTATCAGACAATAACTTCAGAACAATATTTTTTTCAATTCAAAAAGGGAAATAAGAACTCAAAAAAAAAAACACAAACTAATTCACAAACTTTTAAATGATAAAGGACTATTTTTATTAGGGTAAACATCTGCACCTTAAAGCTCTTTCCGTTTTCATTATTGTAGCATCAAATTTGTTTCCTCACAATATCTTTTCCCAAATATCTTCTTTACCTTGAAGGCAAGAAAATAAGAATCCATCTCACTTGTACTATATGTCTTTTGAACCCGAAGGAAAAACTCGGAGGGGCAAGTAAATTTGGGATTGACTCTGCTCTGGTTCAATACCAGTTGTGAACCAAAACAATCGTTGTCTGTGATTCTGTCCCCTTTGTTCTTTAAGCCGAAGTTTTTTTTGTGTAGTATTTCGCATTATGCGACTAGTTAATCTTTAACGGCTACAACAAAAAATGTGTGCAAGCATTCATAGAGATTTAGATTCAAATAAAATATAAAGTATTTTTACGGATACGACGATTTTTAAAAATTTTGACCACAGCCTAATTGTTTTTAGTTGATTTTTTGGGAAAATTTAGGTAATTTTGCAGGGGAAATAGCCTTATCGGCTCAGAAGTTAAAAACACTGCAAACATACTTAACCAGATATGTTTAAAAAATGCCTTCAAGCACAGCCAAATTATAATAGGATTACGCATGCTGAAGCAAAATGCACATGTGACATATTCTACCATATTCATTTCAACTGCATTTAATCATTATTAAAAATTTTTGTTATTTTAGGACACTATAAATCAAGACTAGATACATTTAGGTATTTGTAATCCCAAATGGATGTTACAAGGCAAGACTTTAAATCATGTTCATGAAATCCTGAAATAAGCAGGGCTTCTTGAAATGTGGCTGAATGGTTTCATACTTTTAAATACCAATAAGTCTTATTCATGTAAAAAAAAAATATTCTGGTTCTCAGACAATCAGCCTTTCAAAATGGGAAAGGTAGGTAGGTATTTTATTTTTATTTTTTATTTCCAAATTATTGTTTATATACCTTGAAGGCAAGAAAATAAGAAGACTATATGTAACAAAAAAACTGTCTTTTATTGAGATCTCAGTGTAACTATTGTCTTGTTCACTTTGTTTTAAAACTGAAATATCAACAAAAATACATTATAGCTAAAAAAACATATATACTACAAGAAAATTAATTGTAAATGTATTATTATAATTATCATCAATCCTTATCATTACTATCTTTAAAAGCTGTACAAAATGTAATAACTATGTCTCTAATAATCAATGCAAATTCCAAAAGTTTCATTTTTGAATTAATTTTTACGGCTATGACTGTTTGAATGCATTTATTCAATACAGTTGGTTATTCCACATATACAGCCTACAATTATATAAAAATGTATTTCATTAAAACTTTTATTTACAGTGACTAATTTTACTTTTATCATTCACCTACAAACAGATTTTAAAAACAAACTTAGTGTTACATGTATCATCATTTTAACACATCCTGAAATTCAGTTCTGTTTGGTATCGGTTCTTTCATTTAAAACACAACTTCTGCTTCCTCCATAAACTGCAAGCAACAGCAGAAAACATACGATGTGTTCTGTGATATTTTCGGGCATGAGGTAAAGATTTACATTTTGAATTGTCAATAAAATAATTATTTTTGTTTCTAATTGGGTTTTAGAAATGCATTTTGAACTACAAATAGAAGGACATGGATCATTTTTGAAACTTATGGCTTTTGAAATGACCGACATTTTTACTTGCCGCGCGGCGGTGATTTTTTTAGGAAATGTGAATAAAATGGTTTCATCTGCGATTTCTTTTTGTGTGCAGCAGTTTCTGAGAACCGGAAGTATTTTTTTACTTGGCCTTACATGCAGTCAATGTACATAGTGTGTAGGTTCGTAGTCTTGCTGGAACCTTGACTCTGTCAGTTTAGTTGATCTTTTTTCACGTACATTATGATGTAACCAGGTGGCAGGTATTCTCAATTAATGAAAACAACTGGCACCACCAAATAACTAAAAAATTATTTTGTGGCATAAAATACCATGGAAAAAAAATAGCAAAGTCATAATTTTTCTTGATCATAAATTAGTACATGATGTAATATCAAAATATCAGACAGGAAAAATACTTGATTAAAGTAATTGGCATTTAAGTCGAAACCTTTAATCAAAAGACCTTTCAGAGTATCTGCAAGTTAATAATTTGGTGTGCAAATACCTAACATTTTGACAAGCAAATGATAAAGTCTCCCTAAAATAATATCATAAAACTTTGTTCCGACATCAACATAATGGAAAAAGTGCTGATTTTTGTATACCAAAAACACTAAATCCACAGTTAACTTGATAGGATAACTCTATGCTTTGATATCATCATCATTTATTACAGTAAAATTCATATATATCCTAGCGAGTTGGAGTCTTATGAACCCTTTCTTGACCTGGACAAGTTTAAATTTCAGGTAATAGAGTGTAACAACATTTAAATTAATTGTTCCTACTTGTTAAAATACCCATGAGTAACCAGTGAGGAATAAAACGCTTTTTAATGACTGAGAAGAACCTGGGGCAAGTTTTACTAAAAGTCTTAAGTACTAAATCTTAACTTATAGTCCTAACTACCATGGCAACGTATTGCTGAATGGTCAGTCCCATGACAATTAGGACAAAGACTTAGGATTTAGAACTTAAGACTTTTTGTAAAATGAGCCCCTGGTTACAATGTACCCTGGAAAAGACCAACAGCCATTCATTAGCAAGGAAACTAGCAGACTTTGCCAGTCAAATGATGTATGGACATATGCTGACCAGAGTCCTAGTGAACAGTGATAATACAAACAAGAGTTGTCAGAAGACAACAATGCTCGCCAAAATGGGTGAAAATTATCAAAACAGGTATTTGACCTACAGCTATCATATTTTAAGGTCACAGGACTGGTAAATATTTTGATTCCTTCAGTTTAGGTTAAAAATTTTGAATAGTAGGTCCAAATCAAAAGTCCAGGTACATGTACAAATGAAAGCTCTGGTCATAAGAAATCTATATCAAAGCCCTATCCATCATGGTTGAAAAGCTATAATTGGGTTAGAATTTTTGAAAAGTTGGTCAAAGTCAAAGGTCAAGGACAACAACGCCAAGGATTTGACATTAGCTCTCCAGACTTTTATCCCCAACCGGCGAGCTTACAAGGTTGATTTGTAATGGGGCCATTACAAGAATCCCCCCCCTCTTCCAAACAGTGGAGCAGAAAATCATGTACATCTGCCGATTATTACTCCAAAGTTTCATTAGAATCCTATGTACCATTATTAAAAAATGTTTCAGACAAATTTCAACAGACCAGTGGCCTTGGCAGCATTTATTAGGATCTAGCAGGAAATCATTTAGGAATGTGTCAGAAGGTTTGGTGGTCACATAGGTTGAACTATTGGAAAAACTGGACAAAAGGTACATCTGCAATTGTTTCAACAAAGTTTCATGAGGACCTGTTACCATGTTTTAGAGAAACTGGTCAGACAAACAGAATCCCCCCTCCCCCAATAACTGCGGGCCTACTAATTTCACCTACACAAAAATGCTTCCAGACAGTCTCAAGATGTTCCATACCCAAGGCAAATCCTACCCACTGAAAGACAAATCCTAACCTGTGTACAATATTATAAACATAATACCAAAGTTATAATGCTCAAGACGATAACATTTCTGTCAATTAGACTTCATCAGTTGAGTTCCAATTTGAAAAGCATGTGTGTTTTTAAAGATAAAGTGGTATCATACAAGGCCAAATAATATCTCTAAAAGTATAGCCGAAATCCATCTAAGAGTAACCACTGTAAAAAAAATGACTATCTTAGCTTTAGAAAATTTTCGAATTTAAATGGTGTTAACAGTGCCAAATACTACTTTAGTATAAGATGAACAGCTGGTACCGAAATACCAGGTACTAGGTTTATGTATACCCTCGGGGACTCAAACGGTCCACCAGCAGTGGCAACGACCTAGTGGTTATAAATATTATAAACATAATACCAAAGTTATAATGCTCAAAACGATAACGTTTCTGTCTATTAGAAAACTTTTGTAATTTGCATCAATTTAAACACAGTAGTTACATATATATGTATCTATTAAAATAATAATAAATTAATATAACACAAAATTGACTCAAATATTTTTTTTTTTTTGGCGGGCAACCAAATTTTCATGGTGAGCAAGCACAATATCAGTATAACACTTGCCCGGCTGAGCAAGTTGTTAAAAATGTTGATGTCACAAACTGGTTAAAATTTTTTCAAGTAGATATGACAGACCCTAATTTTAAATCTGGGCTCTCAGAATTTAAAATTTAGGAGCCTGTTTGACTCCTGAGGATTTTTTCTTAATTTCCACCCTTTTACATGTATGTGTACTTTCCAGTGACTATATCTTTAATAAATACTGTATTTGACCCCATTAATCGCCCACATCCCTATAGTATAAGTGCCCCTCCCTCTTTGTTTTTGCACTTTCATCCTGCTCACATTCAAATTCGCCTTCCTCTTCCTGTAACTCTATGTATAATTGGCCAGAAAGCTGTCATTTTCTTGTTGAGGTAAGGGAACCAGGTCATTTCAGCATCCAATTATTAGTATGACTTGACACCTGGAACAGGACGTTTTAGCACCTGGTGAACACAGGTTTTTTTTCTTTCTTCATTTATTAAGGGTCCATCTTACTACTCAGATGATATTAATTATTATGCATGTAATAAATAACAAACATTGCTGAATCAGCATATGTACCAAGAGTACTTCTGAATTTATTTCTCTTGAACATCATCATATTCATATTATCTACAATATCAGCAAAATTTGTCGACAATATCAGCAAAATTTGTCGTTATTGCATCACTAATTTCAATCATGATAATAGCTCTAGTCAGAAGAATCGCTCATCGAACAACACTGTTTGCCAATTGTATAGTGCTGTTGTGATTAAGAATTCATTAGTCAACTTGAGCAAGTATGCATCCGCAATGTAACCAGTCAGTTTGACCCATCAGCTTGTCAAATCAACTGGACAATGAGTATTTTTACCTGTTTTGTCGGTCGAACCAGTTAATTATCATTGTTATTATCATATATACTACTAATTTCAACACTTATGAATTAATTATCTCAAAAGAAATGAATTCCAAAATAATTTTGTTCTAGAACACAAAAATGTTTGTATAAAAATAAAACAATAATTCCAATTACTTTCAAAAATGCACTAATTTTTCTAGAATATCCAGTCTAGATTACTTAATAGGGGGGGGGGTCTCCTCATTCAATATTTATAGTCTTAATTAAAGGGAATTAGCTGCGTTTTTTTCTCTCAAAAATTTCATTTTCCTTTTTTACAACTGTAACAATAGCAAAAAGGAGATATACATCTAGACATAAAAATTCTTAGACACCCTATATATTTTGTGAAAATTGCTTGAGAAATCCAAGTTTGACACTTTTTCATGCAATTGATTAACTCAACCTTACTATTTGTATATGAATACCAAACAGGACCTGACCTTATTTTCGCAAGATATATAGGTATATACGATATTTTTTTCTGTGTATAGCTCTTACTTGTTATTGTACATCAAGTACAAGTAGTAAAAGTAGAAACAATCAAAATATTTGTTTGGTAAACAAAGCTAAAGCCCCTTTAAGTGAAGTTTTTATAAATTAAATAATTCTTGATAAAAAAATTTGTTTTTGAAATAAATACACATCATTACAGAAAGTTGCAAATTAGAAAAATATTTGCTTTTGATATTTGGAAGTCAGGATTAAAATTTGAATATAAAGTTAAGATTAAAAAAGATGCAGAAAGAATACTTTGTTGCTGCAAAACTACAAGAGATTTCTTCTAAATTCATTTCCATTCCATATTCTCTTCTAAATACAACCTTGCAACCTTGGTGCTAATTTACAATGTTGTTGCTAGGTAAACTTTACAAATATTTTATAAAAAAAATTGAAACTGAGTTTTTATTTTTTTTTTAAATATAAGTATGTTATGCATAATAATTTATCAATTTTATAAATTTTTATTTAAATTTTTTGAACTATTATAGATGTGAAATATGAAACATATTAATTATTATAAAACATTATTATCTTTATTCTCATCATATAATTAATAAAATGTAAATAATGAATAAATTGTCCCAAAACTTTCTCACTCCTAAATTGTGGGTCCAAGGGCCAAACAAATGAGAAAATATACATTTCTTAAAATTAAAATCAAACCAGATTTCTTTTAAATTTGTTCAAAAATACTTTATTCTGATATTCAAAATTGGGAATTAAGGCATTTTTTGTTTTTGAAAAGTCATTTTGCAACTGAGAATGGGTAATGTGACCAGATCAGAAAATGGCCTAGGAAAATCCATTCTCAACAAGAAATTAACATAAAATCAAATTAATTATTGTTGTGTTACTGATCTAAATAATTTAAGATTTAAAATAATGTGAGGCTGACTGGGATATTTTGGATGCACTTAACCTAAGTGTCTGAAATAAGGAATTATGATTACATTTAATTTAGCTAAAGATATTGAAACTTGAGAACCTGACCTATTTTCAGTTAAGATAAAATAAAATGTTGGTAATTACATCTCAGGAGTCATTTAATTGTTTAATCCTTTTACTTAAAACACTCAAACAAACAAAATAAAAACAGAAATTCAAACAACAGTATTTAATAATAATAATAATAATAATAATAATAATAATAATAATAATAACAATAATAATAATAATAATAATAATAATGAAAAAATAATAATAATAATAATAATCATGAAAAAAAAAATATTTAAAGATGTGTAATATGAGAATCTGACATTAAATCAAGATTCAACAAAAAATGAAAATCAAGTAGATCTAGTCGTATTCTAGATCTGGTTTAGATCTATTCAATTTCATGTTGTTCCTATCTATTATCCGTTTTGCTTAACAAAATCACACAACAAAATGATTAGTCACCTAATTTAGTGGACTACTACTGTTTTATTTTCTGCGCTCAGGTGTGGAAAGAACACGAGATACAGGTCAAAGTACCCTTTACATGTCATGACCTAAGTTTGTCAAATTTAGAATCAACGTGACTAATGTCACCGAGTGCTTAGATGTCGATTGCTTCACAAAATATGCAGTCTAATATACTGTAACACTCCGCAGTTGAAACAAGTCCCGGACTGCTAACAATCTGTCTGCACACGAACGTAATCGACCGGTAATCGATAGATGCATGTCAAAAGAAAATACTGGGGATAAATTGGGGGTGTTTCAAATAGTACAAAGATAAAAAAAAAGAAAATCTTAAAACTCTCATGAACTATGCCCCAATGCACGCATGATTTCTGTGCAGCGTTATGCAATGTTGATTCAATTTTCGCGCAGTTGTGCATCTACTGCTTCGGCTTCTGTGAAATCATTACGAGTGCATCGTCGGTTTTCATAATGCAAATTGATGCGCGTTTTGTAAACACGGTGACCTCAACTGTACGTGTGCATGAATACAGTGAGCCGAGACGGTGCACAAATGCAGTGTAATACAACAGCAGGCGATTACGCAATTTGTTTATAAAATGTAGGTTATATGCACACTGGACTATTTCCATTTATACGCGCAACAACATTATACAGAGTTTCGTCAGCTTAGTCGGATTCTAATCTATTTGGAATAACCGTTTATCTTACTAAATGATTACGGAATTTTAATTAAAATTTCAATGTCGATGCAATGGAGATTATAAAATGCAGTGCCTCGTCATCAACGTCTTTTTTTCTGTGTGGTGAAAATAAAGTGTAGATTCTAATCATAGTGGCTATTCTTGTGGATTATTATGTACAAAACCAATACCTCAATAAAACAGGTATGTGAAATAATTTATCATTTGAAATGGCAAAAAGTACCGAGTATGCTCCGAGGTGCATTTTGCCAAAAAATACCAAGCGATGGGATATTCAAGCGCACGTAAGCTAGGGCCATCGACATGAGCTTAGTTACGGCCAACTGAAATAGGCCTAGAATTTCCATGGAATATCCGATTTAATGGCTTACTTTCCTACAAGCCTCGTGGTTAGGCTACATATCACACACATGGAGTTTATAACGCAACAGAATATCGTCACAGATAAAAGGCAAAAATGGATCAGAATACAGTTCTTGAAATATTTCAAGCAAACCAGAATTTGTCACGTGTAAGCGAAAGTCTAAAATGCAAGTTAGATCTAGACCTAAATGTGTCAGTAAATTTGCATCGGAGCCATAGATTGATAGAAAAGAAGTTACACAGTTAATGATCATTTAGGCTAGGTCATGAAAAATGTAACGGAGAGCATTCTCACCTCAAGTGTTGTGTTAGCCCAGGTCAGTGTAATTCCACCAACGGTCATCTGAGGCCATCCTTTGTCCGGTTGAATAATCCGACCTCGAATGCCCTCAATTTGTAAAGATCGCGGTTTAACCGCCAGTGATCACCGGCACCTGAAGAGATACATAAATAAACCAGTATGGATTCAGATGATCAGCACAAATGCACACAAAAACGTATTCTTTGTATCAATTTTGATAAACGGAATCAATTATATAGCTTCCATATACTCGACATTTACGCAATTTTTCACGAAACATAACTCGCATGGGTATGCGAACGTTCAAGTAGTGTATTGACCTCATACTAAAGGGCAGACGAATTCTCAATTCTCCCAACCTGTGCTTCAGTCGACGATGACTAGGGCGGTGCATTACCAAGTAAGCCCAATTCGATTGGTTAAAAATAATAGGGTTATTGGGCGTAACGAAAAAGTATTATTTTCATTGGCTAAAATTGCAACCATGCTAATTTATCTCGTTCAACGCATTCAGAGGCTTACAGCTATTTATGGCATGCAAGTTATATTAAAAGACCTTTCTTATAAAAGGAGGGAAAATATTTTTAACAGTTTTTGATTTTTGCTATCTCCTTTACAAGCCACATGAAAACAACAAATTTTAATCAAATGTAATCGCAATTGAAAATACATTACACAACAACATATGCACAGCATCTGACAACAAAATCAAGCAGATGCCCCTTCTCGTCTTGCACAACGTACGCGCATTTTCCCGCGTTAACTGATGCAGTTGAGATTGAAAAATGCCAAGATGGCGGATACTTATTCACAGTTACTCTGCATTCGATGCAGAAATGGGAGTATCGTCATAATTAGAATACATTAATTTAATAGCTTTTCATTTAATTCGAAACAATACCCACAATATTTAATAACACAAACACATTTTAATAACTTTCCGTCTTAATTTGAAATTTATAATTTAGATCTAGATCTCTAATTTAGTAATTATTCTTAAATAGCAAGCGTAGGCGTTTGAATTGTTGTATATCGTACTTCATCGAACATATTTTTATTACATTATTGGTTAAAGTATTGGAGACATATATATTGTAGAGTATATACGTTCTTGATAAATACGGAACTTGAAAAAATTCTGATATTCTCGAAAGCTTTCGATCGATTACTAAACTTGTAAGAAGAGCTAAGAAAACGCCGATCATTTATTTACGTAGAATTTACATATGTAATATTAAAATCAATTAAACAATAATAAAATAATCTAATAATGATAACAATATTGATAAAAAACGAAGGGACAATATTTGATTGGAATAGGTTATGCCATCTGTTTCTCGATATTTTTCAAAGCGAGTGGATTTCCATTTATTTAAGATACATTTGTATATGCATATCGTAATTGTAATCAAATTGTAAATCATTTTAGTAAAGATCTATAAACATAATTTGTAATATATTACATAGATACATATATATACATAGATATACCCTTGATTCAATCCAGTTTTGAGACCGTTAGTTCGAATAATTCGGCCATTGCATGAAATAAACAACTGGGAGAATGGAGAGTAGGAATAAAGCATTGAATAGCATATAAACATAATGCCAAGGAAAATCTAATAGTTGAAAAGAAACATCTCTTTAGCAGTATATTATTTATTTATTTATTTATTTATTATTTATTTATATATTTATTTAATAATAATAATAATAATAGTAATA
Organism: Atrina japonica; assembly: GCA_030159075.1. Lineage (NCBI taxonomy): Eukaryota > Metazoa > Mollusca > Bivalvia > Pterioida > Pinnidae > Atrina > Atrina japonica. The sequence continues at coordinate 495,294 of BROG01000321.1, read as the reverse complement.
ATAATAATAATAATTTTTTACTAATTTTTAATTTGTAATAAATTAAAATTAGTACAGGACAATATTGTTTAATTGTATTTGTAATAAATTAAATGTGAGTCATTTTTAATTTAGTACAAATTAAAAATTAGTAATGGACAATAATAATGATAAAATATACAGTAACTATTTATTACTATATTATTAAAATATATAGTAACTATACAGAGTACAAGCAGATTAATAAAAAATATCTAGTTATTGATTAAATATTTTGGCCTTGATAAACATTAAATAATTGGGTGCTATTGTTCAAATTTACATATAAAAACAATCTTATATAATGGCTCCATGTTACAAGAAAAAGTCTTTATAATCTTATGGTGATTTCCTGCAATTTTTTTTAGAATATTTGATTTAGTGTATGCCTTTTATATTTATAATCTATTTATCTATCTATCTATCTATCTATCTATCTATCTGTCTGTCTGTCTGTCTGTCTGTCTGTCTGTCTGTCTGTCTGTCTATCTATCTATCTATCTATCTATCTATATATTATTGGGGGTATTACAATTATGAATATGCTGTATTGTTTATATTCTGTATACACTCAATAAGAAATTGATTGGTTTAATTTCTCTCAATTTCCCACCTCTATGTTAAATTCCCTTATTTTATATGTTTACTGGATCCTTGCTAGCACTCTTATAACATTTGACACAACAAAATTCAAAATATATCATTTTAATCTATTTATAATTCACCATTGTAATTGCTAAACAGGTATAAATAAATTGAGGGCCAGTTACATGTCATAGGCGTCGGAACCGGGGGAGGCTAGGGGGGCTAAGCCCCCACACGTTTTTTGCAAAGATAAACATAGGTGTTGAAAATTAGGGCTTAGCCCCCAGACGTTTCTGGCGTGTGTGTGTTTTAAGTTGGTTTAGCCCCCCCCCCCCCCCCCCCCCCCGCAGTTTCAACTTGCTTCCGAAGCCAATGTATGTAATTTAAATATAACTAGCTTGATGAATATTTTAGACACTTAAATCTCTCTCTCTCTCTCTCTCTCTCTCTCTCTCTCTCTCTCTCTCTCTCTCTCTCTCTCTCATTACTTTTTAATTGTTTAAGCATCACCTGAGCTGAGGGGGTATTTGCTGTAAGCATCAAGGTAACTTGTGTGCATTTTGCGCATGTGTGATAATACTGCCACGCAAAACTTGAAGTGGGTTATTTACATAAAAATAACTATTTGCAGCACTGTAAGAACACATGCATGTATGCACGAAAGTGTGGTACTTATAACTCTCTCTCTCTCATATTCGAGGTGACGAGGGTTAAAATACATGACCTTCCTTTTTACAACTGAAAACCAACAAAAGATGAATACATGTGTGAACGAGTAAAATGTTCTTGCTCATGCACAAAATAAACTTTCATGCATACGATCATGCATCTTCCCAAGTCAAGATTTTCTGATCCATTCCGTTACTCACACACGTTTTGAGAAAAAACGTGGATCAGAAAACGTTGACTTGGAAGATAATGCTCATGTAGAAAATAAATTCTTGTGGATAGAAGTAGAGAATGTAATAATATTGAGTCAGTAGATGATGTAGAATGTGTTGGAGTTGTTTCAGTAGGTAATGCGGAAATCGGTCGTATTTTTTTTTAACATTGACCTGAACTTATTGATTTTAGATTATACGAAATATATATGAATACATAGATTATATTTATCACTTTTTGAATTACCAGAGGTTTTAATTATCATGTTTTCACTTTTTGATAAAACCCTTGGTAAATAAAAATTAAGATCTGATGCTTGTCTTATGAATATTAAAGGGAATACATGAATATAAAAAGTGTAAAAATAGGTCAAGTTGAGTCAATACATAATGTCGTAAAAGGTTGATTTGAGTCACTAGATAATGTATAAAGAGGTCTTTTGAGTCAGTAGACGATGTATAAATAGGCTGATTTGAGTCACTAGATAATGTATAAAGAGGTCTTTTGAGTCAGTAGACGATGTATAAATAGGCTGATTTGAGTCTAGATAATGTATAAATAAGTCGTTTTGAGTCAATATATATGATGTATAAATAGGTTCTTTTGATTCACCAGATAATGTATAAATCGGTCGATTTGAGTCACAAGATAATGTTTAAATAGGTCGTTTTGAGTCTATATAGATGAATTATAAATAGGTTGTTTTCGGTCAATAGGTGAGATGAAATCGGCCGTATTGAGTCCGAAGATGATGTAGAAGTAGGTCATTTTGAGCAGCTAATACAGAAATGGGTCATATCGAGTAAATCGGTGATGTAGAATTAGGTCGTTTTGAGTAGATAATTCAGAAGTAGATCGTATCGAGTAAGTCGGTGATGTAGAAATAGGTTGTTTTGGGTAGGTAATGCAGAAATAGGTCATATCGAGTAAGTCGGTGTTGTAGAAATAGGTCGCTTTGAATCAATAATTGATACGGAAAAAGTTTGCATTGGAATGAAATAGTCTACAACACAACGTGTGGGGTAACCCCTGTCTTAGTCTCGTATTGAAAAATATCTTCGGTTTTCAAGGTATTTCGTTTAGCATATATTATTATTAACTTTGAAAACATTGGCCAGAGATTTTAATTTAGTACGGCGATAGGAAGCCCTCATTAATTAAATGCCATGTATATATAATTTCCAATGACTGACTCATTCGCTCTACTAACTTCAACAATATTGAAAAAAATAGATTCCAGCTAACCCCACACAGTTACAAAAATGAAAAAAAATTATACTAGATGTTCTGATTAACAGCGTAGATAATAACAATGTATTAAAGTTATTTATATCCAGCAAGATTATGTCGATACAAAATGTATATCCAAATTAAAATTCTTATCCTGATATGCTGTGTATACCAAAAAAAAAAAAAAAAAAATCCCAGTTCGATTCCCAGGGCTGGGTTAAACCTAATGCTTCATTGTGACTGATACTTCCCCATGCACTCGGCATTAGAGGAAAAAGTTACATGTCTGTCGGTTAGGGCGAATGGTGTAACACATGAAATAACCCTCACTACAATGACAACATTTCTTAGCAAAGGTCAAGTTTGTATAACTTCTTGTGGGCACGTACTTTATTTCTGTTAATGCCATTTCATGGATAACACAAGTGAACTCTATTTCATTAAAACTGACTTAAGAGCAATTATTGAAATTTTCTTCAGTTGCTGAAAGTAATTTATATACATGTCATTAATATATATATATATATATATATATATATATATATATATATATATATATATATATATGAACTGAATCAGAATTTCCATTGGAATCCTGGAAGCAGTCTCCTTTTATTTTAATTTCCTTGAGGTTATCAGTTTTCTTCCATGTGTCTTAGTAACTGGACCCAGCAAACTATTGCGCAAACTGGCAGTGTTAGCTTTACTACACCTACTATGATTATCATCTTATAACTAGGCTATAATCATTCTTATATATCTATTTTTCTTACTGTTTTTGTTAATAATAATAATTCTAATAATAATAATAATATAATGATAGCGATAATAAAATTATTATTATTATTATTATTATTATTACTATTATTATTATTATTATTATTATTACATGTATTATTATATTGTTGTTGTTTTATTTAAGATGATGTGACTCTTTAACGGGAAGAATGGGTTTTAAAGTTTAAAGATATTATCATATTATCCATATGTCTTATTTTTTAAATAATAATGTTATACAGTTTTTAAAATGATACATGCACTTGGGTATAATTCCTTATAAATACGTACCTGACAGATCAGATTTCATATTTTACATGGTGTTTAGTTAAATAGTATGTTGATGGATAGAGATTCACAAAATAATATTGACTCAGAAGAATTCCCAGAATCAATGATATATATATATATATATATATATATATATATATATATATATATATATATATATATATATATATATATATATATATATTATCTATGTACAATGTCTGCCTTTGAATTCCCATGAGTACGTTTTACGTTTATTTAACAAATGTGTCTACTTGCCAAGATATTTATACATAAAGTCACATGACTATTGTGCAACAGTCAGTAAAGCAATTTGTTTAAGGTGTCATTAGCTAAAATTTCAAATTTAAACCTAAAAGTTAGAAAATTACAGTTGTGAAAAAGCTAAGATACAAAATGGTGTTCATTTCCCATCGACTTAGTGGTCCCTAAACTGATTTCCTTATATCGGAAGATTGAAACAAAACGGCCTATCAGCTGAAATATTGTCAAGAGAGTGGCGCCGGTTCGCCAAACTCATTTTTATTGTTCCCACCAATCGCGTGATCACCGATCTTTCACTGATAGATGCAAACAACATGTTGAATTAGAAGTTTGCTAAAATATAGATGGTACTTTTTCGCACCTTGGTGACATCCTTGTTAAGTTATATTTTTGTTTAGAGAAGTAAGTATATGATGTTACCACATTGCCCCGGAATCATAACGCAGTGTTCTAAATTTATCATACATACATTTGGGGGATGAAGACCTACTGTTTTGCATGGTATTTGCTTGGCACTAAAAAGGGTTGCAATATGTAATACATAACGTCTTGAAACCAGACGTGCTACACACCTGACGCTTGTGTTAAGTTGTAGAATACGCCAAATATGAAAGTTTTAGATATAAAACCACCAAACAAGATGGCGGGATCTATATACCCAAGTAATTACATTGCACACAACGGAGGTCTTTCTGAAGATCTTCTGTGGTATAACTTTGAACATATTATCATTTGCTTTTTAATGTTCGTTAGTGTCAAGTCATGTGTTAATTATTCATTGCAGTACAGAACGAAGACAGCCAGTGTATGGAAATAAAACTATTCCATTTACAATGTTTATAACACCTAGAATAAGTTGTCTACATTAAGTATGTCCTTCCATATATAAAAACATAGTTCAAGTACACACTCATATACAAGATAGAAACGCTGCTATCCTTTAAGGTATTAAAATCATAACAATGTTAAATTATCTATGGTCTTTGTATAATCAAAAAGAGTATAAATCTAATTTAAACAAACAATCTCATTCAGCAAAATTTAGCTTTCATGGCCATAATACAGATATTTCAGTTTTGTGTTCATGTTTACCATATAGAACAAGAAGCCTAAAGGTCCTCAACTCATTCACCCCAAAATACACATTTAGACTAGCCTAGGTAATTGATTTACAGAAGAGTCCATTGTTAATGGTTACCTGAGTGAAATATATGATTACAGTGGTAAATTACTGATTACAATTAACATACTTACTAGTAGTTTTGGCCCTCTTTGAAGCCCATATGGGCACTATCCCCTGTTCAATCACAGACTTTATGTAGCCTTTCATGGGGATAATCCCAAACAAGTTTGATTTGAAGTGTCCCATTGGTACTTGAGAAGATGCTAAAAATTGACGAAAAACTTATATTTTCAGTTTACTCAGGAGCCCGTGACTTTGAAATGTTACTGCATGATTATGACCTTGGAACTTTGTCACATAGGTTCTTTGATGACCCCAACAACTTTCTCATGTATCTTTGTATATAAAAAGTCAATAGATTTTGAGTTTATGAACAATCTGTATAAAACTGTACTGCATGCCATTTGAAGTGCCCACTAAAAGTTTGATCACGAAAATATTTTGTTTCCTTTCACAAAATTTGTAGATAGTGACACCACAACCATGCATACCAAATATGAAAAAAATCTGATAATTGGTTCATGAGAAGATTTTCAAAGATGTGCCAGTTTTTACCCTCTTTGGAGCCCCTAAGGATCTTAGTCCCTTTTCATGTGTAAACATTGCGTAGCTTCACTCGGATTCTGGAGATGGGTCCTCCAATGGTTGATTAAAATTGAACCACTGGGTCTTGAGAAGAAGCCGAAAAGGTTTAAAGTATCATGTTCTCACTTCTTGATTAACCAAGGGGTTTTACCAAAAAGTGAGAAACATTTTGGTAAAACCCCTGGTAAATCAAAAAGTGAGAACATGGTGAAAGTGTCAAGGACACACGACGACAGATAAAAGACGATTGCAATGGGTCACTATGAGCATTTTGCTCAGGTAATCTAATAAACTTTGCTTTATATGCATATCTTTTTTTCCAAAATCGCATTGAAATTCAAAATGTTAAAATTTGTACTGGATGAAAAACGTAAGGTGCAATAGATTTGATAGACTTCCTGTGCACACCGCTGTTTGTAAGTTTAAAATGTAGGTAGTTTCAGTACGTCGTCATAATATACATCATGAAATGCTCTTTGTCTTCTTGCACCAAGGGGACTGTTAATGTACTGTAAGACTATATATTTCGTATGCCTTTGATCCGCGTGTTCAGTCTAAACATATTTTCGTTTCGATGACATCAACAGGAACTTGAAATATTTTCACGTATGTTGATGGTACTTTAACTTCCATACGAACCTCGTTTTTAATCAGGAACACTCTTTGGTACTATGACAGCATTTTGTTCATTTCTGTTTTGTCCAATCGAAAAAATTTAGCAAAAGATCAGGAGACATATCGATTTGGATTTTTGTCGAACTTTGTAATTATTGAAATTTTTCAAAAGTCCAATTCAATGAATATTTCTAATACATGATAATCTGAACTAATGTTAAATGAATCTGATCATTTTTAGATCTGCAGGTAACCCAATGTATATATTTCGACTTGGTAACCTTTTAAATTTGAACTCGTTTGGGGGCATCTGTGTTTGATAAACACATCCTGTTATCTGTTAACACTAGAAATAAAGATTCAATGATAAAACATCACATTAGCCCAACTTGATCCATATTTAACCTAAATTTTGTAACATTGCTAATTCGTCATTTCTATTACCAATATACGTGTAGTTCTTTCCTCCCTCTCTTTATATGTACACGCCCAGACAACACATGGACATAAAATATGAACTATTGTTATCAGCTGATTCGTTTTAATCTTTGTTCGGTGTTAAGACATATTTTGTAATATCTAGTATAATGTAGATACTTTTTAGTATCTACAGGAGAACTTCCTAAACCTAAAGCGAGACATCCCCAAAGGAAGGTCAATAAATCAAGTACGGGGAAACATTAGTACAAAAAACTTACATAATTACAAGGAAAGGTTACGTCGGTTCATTGTATTATCCAACACTAAATGAGATTTGGCCAATTTTAAATTTGACCTTCTAGAGTCAGTGTAACGAAAGAAAACCCATAAAAAGCTCACTAGCTTCACTGTAGAGCACCTATTGCGATTATGCTACATACACACAAAGGAAATGTACAAAATTACACAAGCGGAAGATGTAGACATTATAAGTTTCATCATAGCGCTTTTTGGGGGATAAAAATGTCTGATCTTGACGTCTGGTAATTATTATTTCGATCTGTCTTCATTTCCTTGACCTGATTAATAAGTGCTTCAATTTATTTCAAAAAAAAAAAAAAATCAACATTCTTCAGAAGTAAGATTTAAAAATATAAACGATGAAAGTTAACAAAGGATTGAAATAATATATTCTTATTTTGGTATATATTGATAAAATAAATGACATACATCCTTAATTCTAAATTATTGGTTATGTCTCCCATATCTTTGTAATTTATGGTTATATGAAATTATGTATATGGTTTTGAAAATTATAATTATGCCACCAAACATTAGATAGGCAATTTTCTTGTTTTCAAACCTCCACTCCTATATGTTACTTAAACTGTCGTATCATTGTATTTTCTGAAGTAGAATACAGTTTAAAGCAAACTGCCTAGTATATTCATATGTTAGATATAGCTTATGGATGGCAAGTTATATTAATGCCTTTACACACACACACACACACACACACGCATATATATATATATGTATATATATATATTGTTTTTATGAAGTATATTCAATTGAATATATTTATAACATTTTTGTGTTGCAAAATTCTGTAATTCTGTATAATTCATATATTTCATATAACTATTTTCTGGTTTGAGGTATCTTGAAATATATTAAATTTCTCATACTTTTATGGAATGATTCTAGTACTGTATTTTGGTAGCATTGCAGAAAATCTTTTGCGAGTTTGGTATATTTTGCCATTATTTACAAAGACATAAATTTATATCTATTCATTAACTACTATTCATTTATTTAGTTTAGTTTAGTTGCATTTAATTTAAGCATATTTTATTTCAATAAATCGTGAAAAGGGTTTGGGCAAAAAATTGTTTAACTGGGTCAACATCTGATATCATACATAATATCTGTGTATTGTCAATATATGTTAAATATGCAATTATATGAAATATCTAAATTTTTTAAAAATATTTTGTTAAGTTTCAAATTCTAGTGAAAGTTGCTTAATTTCATGAACAATTTATACACATTTACAAACATAGAATATGAATGATCTTTCTTGAAATAAAACATAAACCACAAGTTTCATACTTGTTTCAAAATTTGAAAAAAACGGAAAACAACACTTTAATAATTTTAGTTTATAATAGTAATTTATATGGTACAGGCGTACTTTTGATAAGCAAGATGCATTTGTTATCTATTTTTCGATTCTTATAATTTACATTTATTTTCAACATTTTCGACTTTTGATTAAACGACAAAAATATCTTTTGTGATGGACATTTCTTTCATTTTAGACACTGTCATAAATTATCCTTACACACAAAACTGCAATTTATTATTATATAAATTTTGACTTAAAAAATTCCAAGTTTCATGCATTATTCTCAAACTTAAGTTGATAAATAGGGTCAGCGATATATAAATTATTAGCTTTATATATCGCTGATAGGGTTAAACTTCAATCTGAATTTAGGTTATGCAATGGAAGTTTTGTAGATTTCTTCTAAACTTGATGTGACAAGTATCTGTTTACGTCTTTTTAAGTTAAAATAACGTTATAGCCTAAATCATGAAAGGGAAAATGAAATATTCCCTATTTGTAAAAGCCGTGCACATGCTTTATATTGAAATCCCTCGAGTGAAAGGGTAAAATATATAGTTATCAACAGATATTGATAATATCAAAAGTACTAATTTCACATAACTTTTAAAACTTACAAACATATCTCTAACAAATGATACGGTTCACTGAGTAATTAGAAGTATAGATGTAGTACAATATACCAGTAACGCTCAATTCAATAGCTATACATACAAGAAAGATGAAGTAGAACTAAGATGGCGGACGAAATTTGAGATACATTATGCAAACGAATGACAAAACAGTTGGAAAAATGTATAACAATACATGTAATATAAAAAATATTCAATACTTTATAATCCAGAAAAATACCTGTTCTATGTTCTCGCAGGAATACATTATTTCAGTTTCATCAAAGGTTATAGAAAAAGTAGGTGGAGCGCTAAAGTAAGAGAGCAGGAATGTCACGTGACAATAGCGTGCTTCATAATTAATCTTTAATGGGCGAAGAATGCAGAACATAATGTACCTTATGTAGTCCTGTCTGAGGACTAATCAATATTTTTACAAAACATAGTGAAAAGTTTATTGGAAAAATGTCTTTAATCTGATAAGGTAGACTTAGCATAATCTCTTAATCTCTAATTACTAATACCTTTCCCCTCTCCATATATATATATATATATATATATATATATATATATATATATATATATATATATATATATATATATATATATAAATACAGAATGCCACACACATATATATATACATATACACATACATATACATATACATATACAAAATACTTGTTATATATATATATAACAAAATGACTAAACGGACACACAATGCACACTGCAATATTCACACCCATGCATGGAAAGTTGAGTGTTAACACCCAAGGGCATATGGGTGTTATTGCCGTCTACTATGTTTAGGGATCACAATTCGTTAATAAAATCCAAATCGTAATGAAAGTTTAAAAATCACTAGAATATGAGAAAAAAATTGTATATCATGAAAAGATATCAAAACTGCATACCTTCCACTAACCAGAATACAAAAATAGATTCTAGACTAAATTTTAAAATTGTTCTCCATTTTTTGTGATATGTTTTGTGAGTATTAGATAAAAATAAGTGAAGCAGTCAATGTGTAGTTAAGCATGCCGTACTTGAAGTCAACATTCTTGTCGGAAAAAACATATTGTAAAACTAAATACTATATCTGACCTAAATTTAAAACAATATGGCAGATAATGCACCAAGTTGAACATTTTGAAAAGTCAAATAAATAAGGTGTGGAACACCATTAATTCTTAGAGCTGTTATAATAAAATATGCACATGACAATGCCAAATTGACATTTAAAAAAATGTAATATAATAATGGGTGTTTTTGTTTTATTTTAGTGTATTGCTTATGAATTTGTATAAAATACTACAGTTATTTTTTCATGAATGGTATTTATAAAAGATTTATCTAGTAAATAATTATATCGATAAATGAATAAATAGATAGATAGATAAATAAATAAATAAATAAATAAATAAATAAATTAATGATAATAGATAGATATGTAGCTGATAATGAGTATTTTTCTATGATAATGATGAAAACAATGATGTTGATGAAATTTTCTGTAATAAAGAAAATAAATGAATAATAATAATAATAATGATAATAATAAGTTATATTGATGATGATTAAGAATGAATGATTTAAAAGTTGTCTGTTTTTACCTATGTACCCCAAATTATTAACATTCATGTAAAAAATATCCTCACTGGTGTTTTGAAATTTGCTATTCAATTTGTAAGAAAAGTTTCCATTTATTTGTGTATTCATTCAATGATAATATAATGAATGATTAAAATATTATCGTTATTTTATTATTATTATTATTATTATTATTATTATTATTATTATTATTATTATTATTATTATTTTTTATTACTATTATTATTATTATTATTATTATTATTATTATTATTATTATTATCATTATTAATTATTGTCTTAAAGTGTGGACTAGCTTTCTTCCGTTTATATCAATGAAACAATAATCAATTCAAATATGATGTTTCTAGATGATTTATAAACAAAAATTCTCAATTTGTTTTGCTTTGCAATAATAAATACTTATTCCAAATACTTTAGAAAAAGAATTAATCATACATAATTCCTTCATCGCATTCCCTGGTTATCCGCAATCATATTTTTACATTAAAAAGTTAAAATTAATGTATGCTGCAATAAAACACTACACAAATAAAATACAGCCACATCAAAATGTTTATGTACATTATAATTCAGCGGTTAACCAGTATTAGCATGTTTCCAAAGACCCACTTAACACTCATTTGTAAGATTTAGATATTTAAATAATAATCAGACATCTTTCTAACCCCGGTACCGAAAGTACATATATTGCAGATCAAAATAGCAAGCTTAGATTATGACGAATTTTCCATGAAAAAGGGCCACAAGACGTAGCACTTAGTAACGCAACAGATAAATTCAGTCATTGTGAAATTTTAAGTGTACCAGCATGCAACATTGTCTACATGTTAAAACGATACTAGGTTACTCAAATCTTTATAACAACTATACATTTCATTAATCAAGACGTTAGATCTTCTTTCGAAACGAAAATAATAGATGTATCTAAATTTCTAAAATGAAAAGTAAACTAATTAACGAACTTGCGAGCACGAACACAAAGATACAGACGCATAACACACACACACACACACACACACACACACACACACACACACACACACACAAAACTGCTGGTACTGTATAATTTTAAGTAGATTTCATTACGTTGCATTAAATCAGATGAAGTTATCCTACGTGCTTTTCATACCGTTCGCAACGTTCATTTGTACTTTTGGTACTCTGATTCAGTGTTTTTAGATTTTATAGGATACAGAATACATAAAAAGGCAAAATGTGTCAAATTAGCACTAGAGAAAGATGTAGACAAATATTGAAAACATTGGAATAATTTGCATTAATTATCTTATATTCTTTTAGCCAGTTGCCGTATGTAACCAAATGAATAGATAGAATAAAAACAAAAATGAATATATATATATATATATATATATATATATATATATATATATATATATATATATATATATATATATATATATATATATATATATATATATATATATATATAAATATATACACAAAACATGGGAATGATACGCTTTATTTATCAGATATGCATCTATGTTTCACAGACCTTTTCATTTGCAGACTTAAAGCTATGAGAAATTTATCAAATGTTTAAGGTTTGCCTTTGATTTTCGAAAAATGCTTATAAACCATATCGAAGACTTGCGTTCATCATTTAATTTCCTCGATTTAATTAGCTTACAAAGTATTGATATAGTAAATTTGATAGAAAAAAGACAAATAATATTATGTACTGGAAATCTCTGAATTCTAGAAAGTTGTATTGCTTTGCCTTATTTATAATACGTTTTCATAATTACAAAACATAAAAGATGTCATTCTAAGATGACAATGTTACCGATGTCTTTGACTAGTCAGAAAGTTCTAGACAGAAAGTGTACTTCGAAAGTAGATGAAAGACATATGGCGATAAAGTATGGCACATATAAATGAATGCAATGTTTCATCGTTAATGATGTTAAAGAATGAGAATTATTGACTGTTAAATTATACAAACAGATATGTTTTGTAATAAATTTCTAGTGTATACATATTATCATGGGCTGATTGGATTCAGTAGATCTAAATTTGTGGTCGGATGCATCCGGGTAACTGTTTTATTAAAGTCAATTTTGGTTATAAGTCAGCTTTTAGACTCTGATCAAATATGTGTGTGTCTTTGTGTTCATTTTGTACGACCGTCAAACTGAAATGTACATACTACATGAAGAGTGAATATTACCATATAACAATTCGCGAAAATAAATATATGTAATAAAAACTCAAAACAGATTATTGCTGATTAAATATTAAACTATATACACCTGGTGTGTTCTGTACCTGTTAAATTGTATTTGCATTCTGTTTTACATTGTTTGTTTGACTGATTTTTATTGTTTTATTCGTTAAAATCTCTTTTGGCTTTGCACAAAGGTAACACTGGAGATGAGTATTTTAAGGAGTTCTTTCCCCTTGTCCACCTACTCGGTATTTTAGTTAGTTATTTAGTTAGTTATTTGATCAGTTCTTCATCATAATGTTTCTAATTGATAAACCAAGCAATTAACGACATTCTTGTAATGAATCATACTTAAGTAGTAAAATTTTCGAAAATAGAAAAAGGTAAATGAAATTTGTATAATGGAACTTTTAAAAAGTAATGGAAAAATTTGTTGAAAATGTCCGGTGTCGAAAACGAATTCAATTTGTTTCAATTCTTGAAATGAAAAGTGAAAGAACCGTATATGTTTGCTTTCAGTAATGATAGATAGCAACATAACATACATTATACATAAACCAATAGGTCGATATGCTGAAAGATAAATACATATTCATATATACTTACAGGCATTTAGAAATGGTATTATGACTTGCTTGTACATCAATTTACAATATATGTTGTTTCAATATCTAGTAGCAATATGTCCAATAGTTACGGTTAAATACTACAATATTGTCATATTCCGTTGTGTCAGAGTAAAAAATGCTGAAATGAACTTTACTTCGAGGAAAATAAATATAGGATAAAAGAAAAAAACTAGAATAAAAATTTACAAATTGAATTTTAAATCAAATTTAATATTTTAATTTACACACAGACACACACACACACATACAGAGAGAGAGAGAGAGAGAGAGAGAGAGAGAGAGAGAGAGAGAGAGAGAGAGAGAGAGAGAGAGAGAGAGAGAGAGATAATCGATTAGACTTTATTTTTAAAAATTAACATATATTTTCTCGAATGATTTGGAAAGCATTTTCTTTAAAAGTATATAAGATACTTTGAATTATCAAAAACTATTGGATGTTCGATTATATTTGTAATTGATGATGATCCTGCTCTGTGATATGAATAAAATAAATGTATAGAAAACCAAAATATTAAGGTATATTTTGTATGATGGTCTATGCCATGTTATGCCATTTTAATGCGGTTTTGAGCATTCGTTTCGGCACCTAGTTTTTGAAAGCTTTAACTGTGATATTATACGTATTTGAAACTGAAAATAAATAAATTAGACAAATCGTCATATTGTATATATATATATATATATATATATATATATATATATATATATATATATATATATATATATATATATATATATATATAAATATATTTATATTATCATTATTATTTAAATGTGATATTGATACTGATAATAGATTTGATAATGTATGAACGTTAAATAATATGAACTATATACCTTTATTGGCATCACAATATAAATAAATATTGACAAATTAGACTTTATTGATATCATTTATTGACGTTTTAATTTAACCCCTTTTTGTGGTGAAGGCAAACGATCATTTTACAAACAGGCATACATCATTCAAATGTTTAGTGAAAGTCATTTCGAAGTACCCAGAAGACTGAAAAATGAATTATTGTTCTGAACATTTGAATTAATGTGCTTAAGATGAAGAGAACGATATGCAAATTCTTATATTATCACTAAGCAATATTCTTTGATTTGTTCACTGGACAAAGATTCAATAACATTTTATCATTCTTTTGACAAATTCTTTCCCCGCAATAGTTTTTTTAAATGATCTTCAATGAACATCAAGCCAAGAAGCTGTGGATGCGATATTTTTGTCTATTTTTGTGAAGAAAAATTTAAATTATGGAGTGAGAAGACATGTTATTGTTCTCGTTTAGATCTACAGATTTTACTAGTAATCTGATTTCCCACCAACATATCTAACCACTTAACTAAAAGCTTTGTCTGGTGTCAATTAATTTTCACGTTAATTTCCGATATGAAGTGGTGAACATTGATACAAATCAAGCTTTTTATAAATCGTGTAAATATGAATGTTTGTGGTTTTTCTTTTAACATTTATATACCACGGATAGATGCGCTGCTTCACTAAAGCACAAAAATTCAGCATAATTATCAAGTAGTTATTCCACAAGAAATAACAGCATTCATATGATGGAAAAAGAAATTGATAGTGCGAAATATTTTCTGCTACAAATCGTCAATAGAATAAATTGCTGTATATTCATTTCTAGAAGTATTTTTTCATTGGATTGATGAGTATATTTCCAATTCATTTTTGTAAGCACTGACATAACCATCGGATGTTTTTTGAACAATAATGATAATAATAAAGATGACAATAATAATAATAATAATAATAATAATAATAATAATAATAATAATAAATATAATAATAATAATAATGATAATTATTATTATTATTATTATTATTATTATTATTGTTATTATTATTATTATTATTATTATTATTATTATTATTATTATTATTATTATCATACTAATTATGAAGCTGATAATGATTATTATACAAAAAATAATAATAAGGATGATAATAACAGCTATAATAATAATAATAATAATAATAATAATAATAATAATAATAAAAAAAATTATAATAATAATAATGATAATAATAATAAAATTAAAGATTAAATATGTTTGATATATCATGTATCCTATATTATCATTAATATTATTATTAATATTATTATTACTACTATTATTATTATTATTATTATTATTATCATTATTATTATTATTATTATTATTATTATTATTATTATTATTATTATTATTATTTTAATTATTTTAATTGTTATGATTATCTTTTTTAGTATAATTACTATCATTATTCTAATTATTGATATCGTATGGGAAGAATTGTAATTGACAAGGAATACTACTTTTGTACTATAAAGCGTGTATCAACTGTGTAGATATCATTATGACCTTATATGATGCTGACTAAATCATTGTTACACCTAAAGGTTAAGTCAGCGTTAAAATGTCAGACTGAAAAATATTTATACACAAAACATATGTAAATAAAAAATCATAAGACATAGTATTTATAGCTTCCATTTTTCTGATATCCTCTTTATATCTAGGAAATATCTTTTGGGTTTAAAAGATATCCACATTTCATATTTTTCGATATTTATTATCAAAAATGAATTTGATTCACCTCTAAGTCGTGAGTAAAAGATTGCAGTGAAATAGTGGAAACAACAGGAAAGAGTGTATTATTAGTTAACAGTTTTAGCATATACTTTACGATCGAACTATTATATTAGGGAATAGACCAATTAACAATTCATTATAATGCTTCTTTTTTGTTTTCATTCACCGATTTGTTACACTTTCGTGATATATAATTTGTAGAAGAAATAAATAATTTGTATAACATTGAAAATATGAATTAAACATATATAATGTTCATGATCCCAATGGTCTACAATGCAATGATTCGATACTTGAAAATGTACGTCAATGACGTCATAATGATATGTCTACACGCCTATTGTGATTGTCTTTCATGAAAAAGTTCTACCTCAAATGCGATGAAGATAAAAATATGTTTTATTTTTTAAGTGATCTAGATATATTTTAGAATGGTACCACGTGCATGTATTTCATCGTATATTTAAGCGAAACTTGTTATTGGTGTACACAACCATTACACCATATTCCATAAAATAGAAAATATCATTGCAAAACCCATCGTACATTACCCTACTTTTAAAGCTATGTGTCTTATGATGTAGTAACCTTTCGTAATTTGGAGTAAACGTCTCATTTTATCTTCACCAATAAACTTATGAAGTGATACATATATATATATGCATGTACAATCAAAATTTAGATAAATCAATCTTGAAATATAGAATTGGAACATAATTTGATAAAATCTGGAGCGCCGCCATTACTCCATAGCTTCCATGGAGATCGATTCGTAACGATAATTTTGTCACATTGCATGGATTGCAGTTTGGACAAGGTATCCCCACAGTGTTAGACACTATCTCCAAAGAATACATTAAGCAGAGTATTGAAAGTGAATCTTCACTGATAGTCAATGATGAACGAATCATTACTGTTAGTAAATTCTGTATTTTGTACGCTATGTAATAATGACAGTAATGATCAGATTTGTTATTTTCTCCTATGATGATAACGCACATGACAAATACCATGTTATTATGATTACACTTCCCGTATGTATTGTAGGAACGAGCATATTTCATTCTGATTTTTAACGATGTACGGGTTTACGATTTTGATATGATCGTAACTTTGATTGTTAATACATGAATTAGAAATATAACGAATTAAAATATTTCTTTAGTTTGTAATAAATTTAAATTTAAATAAACAACAACAACAACAACAAAAAACAAACGAACTGAAACAAAAAAGGAAATTTTTTCATTTTTGAAAAGCAATCCCACATAGTAAAAATTGAAATACCTTGTAAATTAAAAGATCAGGAATTATTTGTGACAGGGCAAATGAATCTTTCATTTTATCTGGCGATCGAAATAAAGATACATACCACTTTGTGAAATGTACTACTTGTATTATTCAAAATAGTGATAAACTTCAGGTTAGTGAAAGGTAGATTTCTGATAGCAAAACAAGGTCTTACATCCTGTAGTCTAGTTACGTGCGCCATATTCAATTCTAGTAGATGCGAATCGTTTGTTTTACAGATATTTATTACGTACATATACTGTACAAATGTTGAAAGTACTAAAATATCAGCTTCTAAGGTAGGAACGACAGTAAAACCATCAAGAAAAACGATATTTTGTTAAGTAAGATTACTTTCCTGGATATTCTGTTTGGGCTTTTCCTATCAATAGCAGGGCGACAAAAGTGAGGAAACGTGTATCTTTTCTCCATATATTTATATACAACCTCATTTTCTCAAGACATTCATAGAGTTCTATCTACCACAAAATGGATCAAATTTATACTGTAAAACTCAATATCTTACAAAATCATTTTGGTTTTGTTCAGAATGTTACAATGTTCAGCTTTCTATATTTAGGAATTTTATAAGAAAATCAAATCAAACTTTATCACAATTACCTATTTACATATATTAAAAAGAGACATTAATGCTTTTTTGCCCCGTAAACTTATCAGTACTGCCTTTCTAACAAAATTTTGATATTTGAATTTTGTATTATGACTATCTTTAGCTAGTCAAGATTAATTTTGATATATTCTTGAAAGTACTATAAAACGAAACAAATGGAATTTATTGCAAATCAAACACAGAAAGTTCAAAACATTAATACATGAAAATGAAAACTGTAGTGAAATTGAATTGGAAATGACATAGTAATAGATTATAATATGGTTTATATAACTATATAGATTTAAACAAAATATTTCCTCACTTTTGTTACCCGGTTATACTTTTTATCTATTGTTTGACCTAGGTCACAGAAAGTAAAGTGGTAGAAAGATATCAAAAAGCAAATGTTGAAAAATATATAGGTAAAAATACTAATACAGTAAATGATTCAAAAGATGCGTAATCCTCCGCGTTAATTTTATGCTTGAAGCAGATGTCATGGCAAAAAATGGCGAACCAAACAATCCATAATTAAACATACTCCAATTTGTAGAACCAAGCAATAAAACTTAATAAATTAAACTTTGACATTGCAGGAATAATGGAAATAATCAACAAAATGTATGTAAGATACAAAAGAAGATTAACTTATCTGTAATGAGTTTAAGTGGCATCTTATAAAGTAAATATAATAACGATTGCTATACAAAGAGTAAATGAATAATCCTGATTTTGAACAAAGATATATCTATTTATAAGGTTGTAATTGTTCTTGAATTATTTTTTTTGTACCTTTGAAACCTTTTTATATGAAAAACAACAAGTCTCCTGTGCACAGTTATTTTAACCTTTTGTATATGACAGGAAAGATTAGCAATGTTTACAGTTTTCGCTGTTAGTCCATATTAGATTCTTGCAATATTGCAACTCTAAAAAAAAATCGAATAAAACAATAATCATATGCGACAGAATCCCGTGCTAGTAAAAATATATATCATACCTTAATTGATTAAATCTAATCACAATATTTGAAAAATAATCATTTGATGTTAATTGTTAAAAGTATAAATAATTTTTATCATTTATTGATATTTTGATTTTCTAGCAAAGCATACAGAAAATGGAGTAAAATGCTAATTATTTCAAAATTTTATCTTATTTTAGAAAATCTGAGAATACCACGACCTTCGATATATCATTGTTTGATTGCATACAGAACTTGTTATAGAATAATATTAAAGAAATTAAATCATGAGAAATAGCACACAAAATCGAATTGATGTCTCCAAAAATTTTCAAAAGTATTGAAATGTGTGTTTCCATAATTGTCGCTGATCATAAATTTATACGATAAAAGCATCATACTGGTATTTAAGTTCCCTGTATTTTCAGTTTGAAATGAAAATGCTATCTGTACAAAATATTCTATGAAGGGGTATAAAAGTGATACCTAGACTTATAGGTAACACCCAGGCTTCAGATTAATGGACTATGGAACAAACTTTCATGCCTCTCAAAATGAATAAATTACATAAAATTATTGCATTGAAAATGCAATGATTTATTTGATTAAGAAGAAGATTATCAACTTAATTCAATGTTGTTAATTGAAATAGAACAATATAAGTCATTGCAAATTCGTTGTCATCATGAAATGATACAGTATAATCTAGAACGAAGAACATTTTTGCAGCTGAGCTTTGTTTCTCAATAATTTTATAAATTTGATGTTGAAAAAAAAAAATGAAACGGTTTAATTCGTCCCTGAGATCTTTTTATATCCTGGTGTATATTTTTTAGACGAAATAAGAAAGAAACATGCTGTAAAACTGGACATTTTGTTTCATCATTATCTTTCTACGGAAGTTTTTATATAGGATCAAAGTGACTGACTTAACGAGACCCTTATAATAACATTGTGTACAAACTGGTATGTCCAAGTTTTAAATGACCAGTAATGTTTATTTATACTATTGAACCCAGTTTAAACTGTCTAAAATCATCAAAGTACCGACTCTAAACAAAGATGTTTGATATTGAGAATACTACTTGAATTACTCCTTCGAATGAAAAACCACGAGAGAGACAGATATTAAAAGAGACTGTTTGTTCCAAAGCCAATAACATTTTAGTTACAGCAACTATAATTTTTTATAATCCTTACTGCTAATAATAATGCTACTGCTATTATTGCTACTACTGCGACCACTACTCCAGCAACAACAATAGCAACAGCAACAACAAAAACATCAGCAGCAACAAAAACAACTGCTACTACAGAACAAAATCAACAAAACAACAACTACTAGTTCTACTACCACTATTTCTTTTACTACTACTTCTACTATTACTTTTACTACTACTACTACTACTACTACTACTACTACTACTACTACTACTACTACTACTACTACTACTACTACTACAACTACTACTACTACTACTACTACTACTACTACTACTACTACTACTACTACTACTACTACTACTACTACTACTACTACTACTTCTACTATTACTTTTACTACTACTACTACTACTACTACTACTACTACTACTACTACTACTACTACTACTACTACTACTACTACTACAACTAATACTACTACTACCACTACTACTACTACTACTACTACTTTTTTTAAATATGTGTTGAAATTTGTCAGATTCAACAAAAAATCGTACATATACTGTATTTAAAAAAACCAAGGAAGTAATAGAAATAAAAACAAACTAAAGATACTTTATTCATACATGCTATTATATAAAGCAATTAAATGATTAAAACACACAGGTGATAAATTTCAATTATAACAGATTGAATATATATCTATGATTTGATTATTAAGATAAATTAATTTCTTTAGACAAATGCTCAGTGTTGTCCACGGAGTTTATTATTAATTTGACGAAGCAAATTTAATCATTAAAATGGTTTTGAAATGAAAATATTTTACCCATTGCTTATGCTTTCTGTACAAATTATTCCATGAATGGGGTATAAAAGTAAATAAATAAGCAAATAAATGATTATATAAAAGAAAAAAGATAAAAATAAAATAATAAGAATTGATGTTCAAATTCAGTCATATATAATTGAAACATATATTAAACATAAGTAAGTAATTATATGAGTGAATGAACAAAAGCATGAGTGAAACATCAATTAATTCAGCAAATGAAAACTTCATTGATTGAATCCACAAATGCAAGCTTCTTATTTTCGGAATACTTAGTGTCCTATTCTCAAACCAGAGTTATAAATATTTGAAAATTTTATTTTTCCTTGGCATCTTTGAGTTCTTTCTTATTGGATACCAATTAATTATTTCTGTGATATCGACAGTCCGTATAGCAGATTGTTATAACAATAGAATATCATACTTTTAATAATTAAAGTCGAGCTATGAATTATCATATGACTCTAGAAAATTTCTTCAACATTATAAGAATTGTTTCAAAATGGAAATTTTAATTTTGAAACTTAAATAGCTGTTATATACATTTGCCTTACATTATTCAAAATATGCTATTAATAGATATGATAACATTTTTATATGAATAATTTTTTTTATTAACATTTCCATCTTTAACTTTAACTCATAAGATTTCGTTGTCATTATCGTAGTTTCTGGTTCTTTATATTTTTCACAAATAGAAACTATGTTACCACGATAATTTGTCAAAATTATTGAATTAACGTCTCTAGAAGCATAATTAAAAAGTAATAAAGAATCAAATTTAATATTTATATTGGCATTGATATTGATAAAAAACAACGATATTTACATGTTAGTTTCAGACAGAATGAAAAATAATTATGCTATTTTACGATGATTTGAAATGTTTCATAAGCAATAATAAAAAACTGTTAGGGATTTGATTCCAAATTTATATATATATATATATATATATATATATATATATATATATATATATATATATATATATATATATATATATATATAAACAAAAAGATGAAAAGTATATTTGTTTTCAAATGATCACAAAACAGGCGTATACTTTCACTAGCTGGAACTTTTTTTAAAAATGTCAGAAAATATAGGAAATAAATTAATTAATTTTCTGTTAAAATTCGGATTCCAAAATTTAGAATGATTTTTGTTTCAACAAAATAAGAACTGTTTTCATCACTCGCAAAATATCATTTATTTGCTGTCTGTTTTTCTTATATATTTGATACAGAAAAGGAATGTTGAACGATAGATTTAATTAATAATTGTTTATCCAACTATGCCAGATTACAAAATTTCTAACGATGTATTTCATCTCAGTGCCTACATATTGGAGAATAAATTACTTCGACGAACGATATATATTTATATGTATATATCGATATATATTTCTATCTATCTCCCACAGTACATTATAGATAACAAAAACAGAAAAATTGTTCTTTCGAAAATAAATTCTGTCTTGGATAAGAACGTTAAATCGAATATATACTTGAATTTAAAGTAAATTGTTAATGAATGTTTTACCAGACTAAGCTGACATAATGTATTTATCACAATTTTCTCTTCAAAATGTACAAACACAAAGACTTTATTTCTTTAATGACACATCTCAGTGAAGTAGTTTGTAGTTACGGCATTTTTCAAAAGTACAAAACCTCTACATTTTTGTTACATAAACATTATAACAGCGGAGTAAACGGTAGCAAAATTCAGATATCTAATTTTGAAACATATTTTCGTTTATGAACCTAGACAAAAAATAAGTAATGAAATTAGATGGTAGATATTGTGCA
>BROG01000321.1:460000-467500 GCA_030159075.1 Atrina japonica | reverse complement strand
TTAGTATTGTGTAGACTGTTTTGAGTAGAAATGTTTAAATAAAATGTATATGTATTTTCGGACATACCAGTGTTTCAAGTGAACGTATAACTGTGTCTTTGTAGACATGTTCTAGATACCTGTTTTGACGGTGGACATATATTGGATAGATATGTTTAAAGAGCAGACATCTTGGATATCATTGTTTCTGGTGGACAAGACTGTATACCTGCTTTTAAATGGACATGTGTTGAATATACATGTTTTAAGTGGACATGTTCTGGATACCTGTATTTTGTTAACATGTACTGGATGTTTGTGTTTTAAATGGACATGTATTAGATACGTGTATTTTCGGTGGACATGTATTAAAAACATCTGTTTTAAAGTGGACATGGATTGAATACCTGCGTTTTAAGTGGACATGTACTGGATACATGTTTGCGGTGGACATATATTGGATGTTTATGTTTTAAGAACAGATACAATGGATACCTTTTTTCAGGGTGGACAAGATTGGATACCTGTGTTTAAGTGGACAGGTATTGATTGTATGTGTTCTTGGAGGAATCTAATAGTGGACAAGTATTTGAAGGTTATGTTTGAAGTGGAAATGTATTGCATACCTATGTTTTAAGTGGACCTGTATTGCAATCTATGTTTTAAGTGGACCTGTATTGCATACCTATATTTTAAGTGGACATATATTGGATACTTGTGTTTTAAGTGGACATATATTGGATACTTGTGTTTTAAGTGGACATATATTGAATACCTGTGCTTTAACCACACATGTATTGAATACCTGTGCTTTAAGTTGACATATATTGGATACCTGTGTTTTAACCGCACATATATTGAATACCTGTGTTTTGAGTGGACATATATTCGATACCTGTATTTTAAGTGGACATATATTGGATGCCTGTGTTTTAAGTGGACATATATTCGATACCTGTGTTTTAAGTGGACATGTACTGGATACCTGTGCTTTAAGTGGATATGTACTGGATACATTTGCTGTAAGTGGAAATGTACTGGACACATTTGCTGTAAGTGGACATGTACTGGATACATTTTCTGTAAGTGGGCATATTTCGGGTGTATGTTTTAAATGAACATGTACTGAAAATGGGCATAAAATGGATACCTCTGTTTTAAGTGAACATGTACTGGATACCTTATTTCAAGTGGACACATAATGGATACCTGTGTTTGAAGTGGACATGTACTGAATGCCTGTATTTTAAGTAGACATGTGCTGGATACATGTATTTTAAGTGGACATGTACTGGATACCTGTATTTTAAGTGGACATGCACTGGATACCTGTATTTTAAGTGGACATATACTGGATAACTGTATTTTAAGTGGACATGTGCTGGATACATGTATTTTAAGTGGACATGCACTGGATACCTGTATTTTAAGTGGACACATATGGATAATGGTGTTCAAAATGGCAGTCATAGTAAATTGATAACATATTTCAGTTTCACATGACTATAAACGTTGACGAGGACAATATAAAATGTCTGTAGAATTTCCACACAATGTTAAACAGTATTGTCTTTTAAAAATCAAAATAAGCTAGTTAAATAATATATATGCACATGCCACTACTGAGAACATATTCTTTGTCAGGCGACTCATCAGTAGTAAACCCTTAATTCACATGCACTTTAGCTGCTTAAATTTATTGATATTACTTTTTCAAAGTCAGATTGTATTACAGCAAAATTACCTGAACATAATTATTTCCAGGAATTCTTTTCCTTCTTTTTTTTGCCATAATTTGAGAATGATAATTATACCTAAAACAACAACTGCTGGTATGGTTTAATTGTGTGCCGCCGTGTGTTTTGAAACCAAATTGGGCAGGTGATTAGAACATAATTATACAAAATTCATGATTAAGTGCAAATATATATTTCAAAGAAATATTACAAAACCAATATGTTATATAATGATGATAAATGTTATACTGATAATATGAATAATGATTATGGAGATATTAATAATAATAATAATAATAATAATAATAATAATAATAATAATAATAATAATAATAATAATAATAATAATAATGATGATGATGATGATGATGATGATCATCATTCTACCTTTGGTTATTATTATCATTATTATTATTACTATTATTATTATTATTATTATTATTATTATTATTATTATTATTATTATTATTATTATTATTATTATTGTAATTATTATTGTCGTCGACATTACAGTTTTTACTATTTTTATTGACATTTTTGTTGTAGTATGTTATAATTTTTTCACATCAGATATATATTATATATATCAGATATAGATACATATCATATATCATATATCATATATATATATATATATATGTGTGTGTGTATATATATTTTCTGAATTAAGTCGAAAGGTTTTAAATAGATATTAATTGTTAAGTGGATCATGTTGCTATATAATGTAGTAATTATACTGGAATCAGCGATAATTAAATCATTCATTAAGCTTTTGTGTAGTCAAAAATTGTAATGAGGCAATACATGATGAGATTCGAGGTAATACGTATGCATTAATTTTTAATATATATCATTATAATATCAATAAACATAGAAAAAATTATGCAAATTCGTTTTCTATTGTGCTGAATATACAGCTTTTTTTACCAATTTTGGAATGATATCATAATTTTGTCTTACTAATATAGATTTTTATGATAATTTACATCAAATATGATGAGACATTTTGACAGAGATTTTGTATTTCATCTTTTCTGTCTGACCTTTGTGGAAACATTTAAAAGGACGTTAAATTAAAAATAATTCATTAACACCTGATTATATCTGGCAAATTGCCTAGATTTATATAAAATTACAAATACAATAATATTAAATTCTTTCACGTTTAAGTTTAACATTTTACAAATCTTAGATTGTAGGCGGTTTTTTGCCGATATTTTACTATCTGCGATTTCTATAGCTTTGTTCTATAGTGATTGTAGAATCGTCTTTCCTGTTTGTGAGTAGAATCTACACCTATTTGACTATGAACTTATTTATATGTTTATTTATACAAGGTAAAACCACTTTCGTCGCACCGGATCCCATCTGCCCCTGATTCCTTCTGGACTTTGTACTTGTATATTGCTACTATAGACCCTTTTATCTTTAAGTAGAAATGTCTTTCTTTACTTTGATTAACAAAGAAATATACATTCTGTTTAGATTACAGAAAGCTCCACGAAACAATAGTATTACGTCATACCTTAGGTATGTGTCAAATTATAATATGCGTACTGCTATATTGCTGTATCTAACAATAGCACAACGTCACAGCTTAGTTATATGTTATATAATAACTCTGCGTACTGCTATATTACTGTATCTAACAATATCACTACGTCACAGCTTAGTTATATGTCAGATTATAATATCCGTACTGCTATATTGCTGTATCTAACAATAGCACTACGTCAGAGCTTAGTTATATGTCATATTATAATATCCGTACTGCTATATTACTGTATCTAACAATAGCACTACGTCACAGCTTAGTTATTTGGCATATTATAATATCCGTACTGCTAAATTACTGTATCAAACAATCGCACAACGTCACAGCTTAGTCATATATCATACCACGACTTTGCGTACTGCTATATTACTGTATCTAACAATTGCACAACGTTACAGCTTAGTTATATGTCATATCATAACTCTGCGTACTGCTATATTACTGTATCTAACAATAGCACTACGTTACAGCTTAGTTATATGTCATATCATAACTCTGCGTACTGCAATATTACTGTATCTAACAATAGCACAACGTCACAGCTTAGTTATATGTCATATCATAACTCTGCGTACTGCTATATTACTGTATCAAACAATCGCACAACGTCACAGCTTAGTCATATATCATACCACGACTTTGCGTACTGCTATATTACTGTATCTAACAATTGCACAACGTTACAGCTTAGTTATATGTCATATCATAACTCTGCGTACTGCTATATTACTGTATCTAACAATAGCACAACGTCACAGCTTAGTTATATGTCATATCATAACTCTGCGTACTGCTATATTACTGTATCAAACATTCGCACAACGTCAACAGCTTAGTCATATATTACCACGACTTTGCGTACTGCTATATTACTGTATCTAACAATTGCACAACGTTACTGCTTAGTTATATATGTCATATCATAACTCTGCGTACTGCTATATTACTGTATCTAACAATAGCACTACGTTACAGCTTAGTTATATGTCATATCATAACTCTGCGTACTGCAATATTACTGTATCTAACAATAGCACAACGTCACAGCTTAGTTATATGTCATATCATAACTCTGCGTACTGCTATATTACTGTATCTAACAATAGCACTACGTCACAGCTTAGTTATATGTCATATCATAACTGCGTACTGCTATATTACTGTATCTAACAATAGCACTACGTCACAGCGTAGTTATATGTCATATTATAATATCCGTACTGCTATATTACTGTATCTAACAATAGCACTACGTTACAGCTTAGTTATATGTCATATCATAACTCTGCGTACTGCTATATTACTGTATCTAACAATAGCACTACGTCACAGCTTAGTTATATGTCATATTATAATATCCGTACTGCTATATTGCTGTATCTAACAATAGCACAACGTTACAGCTTAGTTATATGTCATATCATAACTCTGCGTACTGCTATATTACTGCATCTAACAATTGCACAACGTTACAGCTTAGTTATATGTTATATCATAACTCTGCGTACTGCTATATTACTGTATCTAGCAATAGCACTACGTCACAGCTTAGTTATATGTTATATCATAACTCTGCGTACTGCTATATTACTGTATCTAACAATAGCACTACGTCACAGCTTAGTTATATGTTATATCATAACTCTGCGTACTGCTATATTACTGTATCAAACAATAGCACAACGTCACAGCTTAGTTATATGTTATATCATAACTCTGCGTACTGCTATATTACTGTATCAAACAATAGCACAACGTCACAGCTTAGTTATATTTCATATTTTAATATGCGTACTACCTTATTACTTTGTCCTCCTTCTGAATATAATTTCATTGTTTTCATTGGTCAGTCGACGAAACATAATTAATCGTATGCCAGGTGTATATATATTTTCCATATTTACCGTCACGCGACACTATTTTAACGTGTAAAAATCCAAAGAAACGACACTGAATGGAGTTTGTCTGTGGCAGTGAAAAAAAATGAAGTTACCGGAACAAAGCTTGTGGCCTATTTCTATAATTTTCTTTTCAATGTTTAGAAAGGTGACCAATACGTTATACACGTTGTCATACGAGTGATACGGTTTCATGTCACATGCCGGATCGGGAAATACGGAACTCCGGCATGTGATATGAAACCGTATCACCCGTATGACAACGTATATATGTGAAATGTTGAGTTGCCTGTTAGATAGCAGTTGTTGAAACGTCTGTACCAATTGTGACGGGGATTTCTTCCTTGCGGATTTGACTGTGTATTCACGGCAGGTGTGACCGGTCAACAGGGGATGCTTACTCATCCATGGCACCCGATCCTACCTTTTTATTTCCACAGGACCATGTTTGTTTATTTTTTACCAGATTCGTATTTATATCCTGGACATCCTAGAAATTTATATTTATATACTGATAGTATCAAACAATTGTTCACACATGACACTAAACTGGATTATACTGTAGAACTGCATCACGCTAAAGTGCTGCATCACGTTAAAGTACTGCGACACGCCTAAGTACTTTATCGGGTCTAATTACTACATCACGTATTGTATCATATCATATTGGAACATCTGCTATCATTGATGTCAATCATATAAAAATCATAGTAATTACACTATACATATACATGTGTGTATGCGTGTGTGTGCTAGATTGATTGAAAATTCTATCTCTTAAATGGAAGATTTTGCTATACAATAATCATTTAATGATAATGGAAATTAGATGTTATACATCTCATTAGTAGCATTGTATGTTTGTATTAAATTCCTATTTGTGTTGTTGAACTATTTTGCTTTTGGAAATAAAAAGATGTTATTATATTTTTATCGTTTACTTTTTTAATGTTTCCCTACAACTATATATCCCTCTTATTAAAAACCACCATCTTGTCACAATTCAGGAATGATTTCCCCGTGGTTAATGTGTACAGCTCAATACACCATTATAATCAATTACTATTAGAAGTTCATAAGAATACCATGTTGTGTTAATTTATATAACCTTCAAGCGCCAAAGAATTCGTACAACATCAATACAATGGAGTTTACAAGTTTAAAATATATTTTGCAAATGATTATTTTCTGTACATTACCTGTTTAAACAGAAAGAAAAATTAGAACTAGATTGTTCATCAATGTGTTCTGAATTTATCTGTGCTTATGTTAAGAAGAAAAATTTAAATTTTTAAAGTTGTAAATGATTTCGATGACACCTTAGTATACTCATTCCTATACTTATTTTAGTTATATATCTGGGTCATTTCAACATATTAGTATGTCTACGATTAAGTAGAATGGCGATTACAACAACACTTATGACGTCATTACCACTATTGAAATGGATTTTATATAGTGTACATTTCAGAATATGATAAACTACATCAAGTGATGATGTTAAGGAAGATTTCTTAGGCTTCATTTTATGCGAAGATACTTTAAAACCTTTTCTTTCTTTTCATCGACATCTTACAACTCACCAACAATTCTCTTTAAAAAATGTCCGCAGCGCTGGCACACTTTTCCGACTGGACTCATTTAGGAAAGTGGCAACCTGACTCACACTTCCGGAAAATGTGCAACGCCAGGAAATTCATAATGTACAGTAGTAAAAACGTTTGCTAGATGATTCTTTTATTGTTCCTGTCGAGTATCTGTATACCATGGAACTTATTTTTACAAGATAAAGAACGTTCATATAACTTCATAAACGTGAACTTAATACAGACCGATTTAGGGGAATGGGCTATGAACATGTCAAGAGATAAAAAAAATTACTGACATAAGCAAGGAATTTCTGAAGTCATTTTCTAAAACACTTGCTATCCTATTGTTTGTTTACCAACAGATTTGTTATTTGCACACCTTTAAAATATGAATGAAATATGGGTACATGGGGAACTTACGTCATGCTACAAAAGTATTGATGGAAAAGGATAAATAGACGTTTCACCGGAATTAACAGATATAGGGCACGTCTTTCAAATCATTTACATTGATTAAAAATTGAATCACAATTGAATTAGCAACACACCGCCAATTTCACTGGCTGTCTGTATTACTTGGTGCATTGATGAAATTCTGCTGTTGTTTCCATCCTTTGTTCGAAGTTCGAAAGACGATCGATACTTCAAAAACAATTCTTTGACTAAAATTTACACAAAAAATACTTCTCAAAGGATCAAAAGGTTTACATATTTGAAAGCATGTAATTTAAAAAAAAATACGG
>BROG01000321.1:455000-457500 GCA_030159075.1 Atrina japonica | reverse complement strand
AAATGCATTGAAAATAAGAAACAACAATGTTTAAATTAATTACGTTGTACCACAAAGTTTCTTTTTTATATCAATTATACTATATATCTAGAATGAATTTCACCTTATTATGAATGACATTTATTATATCAACTGTATTACCAATTATTTGCCAAATTCATATTGTTTGTAGTTTTAAATGCATGTCTATAAGCTGTATTTGCTTTTGACTAATAATTTATACACAATTTCAAGCATCAATCAATTTATTATAACGTTATAACAAAGAAACTGAGTTTGAGTTTCATAATAATCTATCCATCTAAAACAACTTTAACGAAATATAAAACATGACTTGGTGTTTCACTTATATTTTTAAATTATCTAAGCGACAAAGTTTTAAACAAACAATCTAAGCAAAGTTTCGTCTAGGAAACACCTTGTTTTCCATTTCGTGTCAGACAATGTTAAAAGTTGAGTGTAGGAGCCAAACAGTTGACATGATATCCAGACAGCAGGAAATTTACCATTGGCAGCTATAAATAGACCTACTATTATGCAATATAACTGCCAAAGTTGTAAAACTGCATTACTTAATTGACGGACGCATTTCTGATTCATTACATGACCTAAAGCATATTATGAGTATTGTAATTCTCGACAACGGAGTAAAGTGAGTAAATATGTGTGAAAATGGAATATGTAAATTAACCTAAGCATACAGATTTGGAATATATAATAATTGGAAATAAAGAAATATCTGCGCATAAACTAAACGAAGGATATCAACAAATCTTAAAACATAGTGAGACATTTATAATGAGATATTTATTAATGTATTGGATTAATATACAGACACTCGTGATCTATATATAGAATGGATATAACATGCCTGGATTTGGAAGTGGAAACTTGCTCTCAGTTTAAAGGCTTGTTTAAATCTTAAGGACGTGAAACAATTTGTTTTTGTTTTAAATGTTTAATACGTAAATGTTTATAACGATTAAAAATAGAAAAGAGTTTGCATTTATAGAAAGTAATGGTTTTCGTCAATTTATTATGTTTTCAAATAAAACGTTGAAGGTTCCAATTTATATTATAAAACCAAAATACTGTTTGAAAGAAGGAACCTACCTTTGAATCGTTATTGCTTCAGAGTTGCACGAGTTATCTTTCTTCATCTGTAATTTTCTACAAGAAAATCAAATTAGACAAGTCAACGTACTTTTTCAAAAGATCACAAAATATATCAAGTGAAACCAAACAATTACCGACAGCGTCAGTAACACTTCTTTCACTATACTGCTACTAACTACACTACCCCAACTTGCTTCTACCAATAAATTACCCGAAACCTGCTACTACCAATAAACTACCCAAGCTGCTACTACCAATAATGTACCCAAACCTGCTACAACCAATAAACTACCCAAACCTGCTACTACCAATAAACTACCCAAACCTGCTACTACCAATAAACTACCACAACCTGCTATTACCAATAAATTACCCAAACTTGCTACTACCAATAAATTACCCAAACCTGCTACTACCAATAAAGTACCCAAACCTGCTACTACCAATAAACTACCCCAACCTGTTACTAACAATAAACTACCCCAACCTGCTACTACCAATGAACTACTGACACAGTGACTTCTACTACTACTATTTCTACTACTACAACTACTACTACTACTACTACTACTACTACTACTACTACAAATATTACAAATACTACTACTGCTACAGATGCTACTACTACTACTACTACTATTACTACTACTACTACTCACTTAACTACTATTGCTATTATCTATTATTTTTATTATTTTTATTATTATTATTATTATTATTATTATTATTATTATTATTATTATTATTATTATTATTATTATTATCATTATTATTATTATTATATTTACCGTTTTTGTTATATCTTCAACAAATTCATGATTTAAGGACCTCCCAGTTTTACCCGTAATAAGATACTTAGACAAAAAACATACTCGAAGAAAAGGCATGGAAATAAAATTTACCCCGTCACTATGAATTAAACAGCCCGGTACAAATAACAATGATGGGATACGTGGACCCCATATTAACGTTTATTTTAGTATATCTATGTATATTAGAAGATTCATTAAATGTCAATTATTTTTTACAAGTAGAATAATGGATATACGAAGCAAAATGAAATAGACACCTTATGAGAAAGGATCTATTATGAAAGGATCTATTATTTAAATGCTTTTGTATATGTACTAATTGTAGAGAAATAATTGATATACATGTAAATCGAGAGTTATAAGGAATGAGACAGAACGAATCTTTTAAGATGTACTAAATATATTAATTATTATCTAACTCTAAGTACTTAAGTTTGTAATGGAATGTTGAACATAACTAAAAGTAATAAGTTCCATGTACATACAAGGGAGATTTATTTTAACTCATAGCACGTACAGTCTTTTATTGAAACTATAGGCACAGCGGGTTTCAACTGGGTCGGGGTTCAGAT
>BROG01000321.1:422500-450000 GCA_030159075.1 Atrina japonica | reverse complement strand
GTCATATAGGAACAAATTAATATTCAATAAATATGAACATCGATTGATATAAGGAAGCGTAATAACACAAAAGATATAAAATATATAATATATGTAAATATGAAAAATACAGTTAAAAATAAATGTACTAAATGAATAACGCAAATGTAAAGATAAAATTCAAGACAAGAAATCAAGATAAAATTTAGAGACGTATATACAGATATAACATTAACCATTAGAATCACTACCATGTCCATGAACTTTGTATATGTAGGTAAAACTGTCATGATAAGAATTGTGTTTCAGATTTACATATTTTTATCTACTCCATAAACTATTATAATGATCGATAAAACAATAGAATAGATAAATTATAAAAATATACTTTTAAGATATGAAATAAATTCATCAAAACCAAGGTCAAAATAATCATAAAACTACATTGTTTCGTATGTAAAATAATTATTAGATTTATGACATTTACTTATATTAAAGAGTACAAGGCACGACATGTAAATTAAGAACGTATATGTTTCAACATGTAGACGAACGGTGATTTGACTGAGGAATAAGTCCAGAACCAGTTATATAGTTAATACTAAGAAAATAATGTAATGCAGGCAATATCAACAAAATTATGTATACAATAAAAACTAAAATATATTAAACGTTTGTTGTATCAAACAGGTACTTAGCGTTTAAATTTATATATATTTTGTTATCAAAAATTTGCAAGTACTTTATCCTAATAAAAACAATCTATCAAGTTTGGTGTATTGCCTATATTTTAAGTTTTAAACATGGAATAAAACATGTCAAATAAATTGAGTTTCATGAGACGAGAAGTCACATATCCTAAAATGTCATAAAACATTTTATAATAAAAAGATAATAATTAAAAACTCTGCATTGTGTGAGTATTTTCCCTGTCCCCAGTTTACAAAGAAAACATAAATAAAAAATTTAAATATGTCAACATTCAAATTAAATTGTTGTCATGTTTATTTACAAGTTATATCAGTGAAAAATCACCTCTTCTTAACGAACTGTATAGCGTTGAATTTGCATATTGTGTCAAATATATGTACTTTTTTGAACAAGGAATTGAATACGAAGGATCATTCAGCGAAATATACAAAATTTTCAATATTTATGGATGTGAAATTACTATTTTTAATTTGTTCCTGAATGTCAAATTAATTCTTGCAACGTATATATTGTCCAAGACATTCTATACAATGTTTTCCTGACATACAAATTATGAAATTTAATTTGAACGATAAAAATTGCCAAAATTAGAGAAATATATCATATTTTTAGTAGTTAATTTTATTGAATATAATTTTTGAAGGTAAGGGGTAAGGATTTACAAATAATATGTACACAGCTATGGTGCTTACAAACTTAATGAGCCTATGCAATGAAGACATAAATTGTTATATTTCACTTAGTTATATTCATAACACTAAGACCATGGCTATTCTAACGTTGATGGTCGATTCAAATACTTGCAACATATTTTTAAAACGAATTACAAATATCATAAGAGTTATAATTTAACAAAACAAATAATCAAGTCTGTAAATAAGACTTCATCATTTGAGCTTGAGTTTAATAAAAAAAAGATGTAAAAAATGGCATCATACAAGGTCAAATTATAAATTATCTGTGACTGATGGATGTTGAATCTTCAAAAGCCACCCAACATCTCAGATTCAATAACTTTATTGTTTCACTCCAAACTTCTTATCGCCCTTTGTCACTCTGATGTGAATATATATATATATATATATATATATATATATATATATATATATATATATATATATATATATATATATATATATATATATATGGATTAGGTAAAACAACATTTATAAAAGTTACGAAAATAAAGAATATTTGTCAGGCATAATTTATTATTGTTCAAGGATGAAATAGATAAGTTAAATTTTATCATATTCCAATCACTACCATTAACGGTGTATTAACATATACGCTATCAAATATTGCTTTAAAAGTTTTTACAAATGAGCAAAATACTTCAGGCGGTATACAAAATTAAAGATCGATAAGGGAAATTGAAAAATATTAATAATGATTTATATTATTTCAATTAATTGATTATTACAAAAGTGTAAACTATTGAAGTACAATCGTAAACGGATAAATAAATGTTTTATACAAACAGAAGAAGAAACAACTGAAATGATATCATATCAGAATATACAAATAAAAACCACATAAATATTCTTAATTTAGAATGACTCCCTCTCCTAACCCCCTCTCTTAATTCTGTGTAGAAAAAACTAAATATTTGCAATTGATTCTACAACATTTCAAAGATAATCATATTACACAATTTGGCTTGAGATAACACACATTTTAGTCCGTAATTTCTGTCAATGGGAAATCATAGTTTATTCTTCTAAAATAAAAACGATCATTAAAATATTGAAAATGTGCTTCTTGGTAGTAACTGTTAAATATTACCTAGATCTAGACTTTGAACTTGAAATAATTATATATAGGCGAATAATCTGGAACATTTGTAAATAATTACTGGAAGTTATCTTACTGATGATTGCAATATCGTGGAGTTAACACTTAACAATAATTTCATAAAGGACAACGATTTTTTGTTAAAGAATCAATATACTGAAAATAAATCGAAACGACTGTTGTGCGACAATGAGTGTCGTTGGTCGAATGGGAAATCGATCATGAGGCTTGTAAGAATACAGAATGTCAAATATAAATCAAGTTCTATTTTCAAAAATGAAATTGAGAAAAATATGAAAATCATCTTTGTTAAATTGTAGGAGGAATAATAGAAGCAATAATAACACAGCGTCTAATGCACGTTAGATTTGACTTATAAAATATGCCTATTAGTTCTCTACATATTTATAAGCAGAAGATATACCTGGCTATTGTGCTTACAAATCTTTCTAGTTGTGATAATGTTTCGTGCAGCTAAAGTTTCTAACTACGATTATAAGATCATTATTAAGTTAATTTTAAAGATTAGATTATTTTTTTCTCAATCTTTAAATCATGGATTAAGACGTGGCTAAAACCTTACATTCTTTCTATCGTCGCTCCGAAAAAGGTCGTCTTGTGGTGCGTGCGCAGATTGTGTAGGGCGTGAGAGGAAATGGTATCGTTATTTATGTAACATCTCATGTAAGTCTGACTATGCTTTCTTATGCTTGAACACTGGTGTATGTCACAGATGCAATGCATAAGTATGTAAGATGTTACGGCAATGTCCTTGATCCAGGTTAAAAACACAAATCAAAATTGGTATTGGCCATGATAAATGAGGTTATATAACTTCACGGAGTAAAGCAGAATCATACCGATGAAATATTCTTATAGTTATTTCTGCGGTAATGTAACATCTATGCCTGGTAATATGAGAGAGAAAGAGAGAGAGAGAGGAGAGAGAGAGAGAGAGAGAGAGAGAGAGAGAGAGAGAGAGAGAGAGAGAGAGAGAGAGAGAGAGAGAGAGAGAGAGAGAGAGAGAGAGAGAGAGAGAGAGAGATGAGAGAGAGAGAGAGAGAGAGAGAGAGAGAGAGGGGAGAGATGAGAGAGAGAGAGAGAGAGAGAGAGAGAGAGAGAGAGAGAGAGAGAGAGAGATGAGAGAAGAGAGAGAGAGAGAGAGAGAGAGAGAGAGAGAGAGAGAGAGAGAGAGAGAGAGAGAGAGAGAGAGAGAGAGAGAGAGATCCGTTTGCTGCAACCCATTAAAGGTTATGTGCGTTTTCAGGTTACTTTTCCAACTCGGATTTGTCTTATACCTTATCATGATGTTACATTTGAGATAAATTTCCCTCAACTTCAGAATCAACAAAGAAAATTATAGAGATTCTAACGACCTAAAATCTGTTCACTTGACCATTTTTCTTTTCACTATATTCTGAATAATACCATTCTGACTATCATAAATATTACATCCCCTTAAAGTACTCGAAAAATGTCATAGATTGTCAATATATATTTGAAGACGATACGGAATAAAGTCAATGATGAAATGACTGAAGCAATAATAACACTGGCAAATAAACATTATATCCCTACGAGATTGCTAGTGTTCCTTACTGGAAAGATATTAATGACGTCACAAAGCATACAATGTACTTAAATGTATTTCTTTGTAAAAATTCATTGAAAAGTTAAAAAGTATACACGAATATGGTTGAAATATCAAATGTTTAATACCATACTGATTCCCCCCCACACACACACACACACACACACACACACACACACACACACACACACACACACACACACACACACACACACACACAAACAAGTGCCAAAACGTGTTCTAGACGTGAATATTTCACATACAGAAGTAAATTACTTACTGTTAACTTGTCACAAAGATATTGGGAAATAGTTTTGATGTCAAATTATACGGTCGGTATAATGATTATGTTTGCAATTACAGTGTTTCATTAAATGAAATGCTGGATCGCTTGTTAAAAACAGTTGTTCCATCGTCTATACCATTTTGACGAGCGTTTATTGCCACGTGCAATTGCAATGCATGCAAAATGTGTAAAAGGGATGCTTACGTCTCCATGGGAACCTGATCGCACTTCTGGATCTTCCGGAAGTCCATGTTAGTGCAATTAATTAGGTCAGATTTGTATATTTTGGACCACCTGGCGGTTCATCTGGGCAATATGTATATGTTTGTCCAGAACATCCATTTGTCAACGATATTGTTTTTTGGTATTTCTATTTTTTGTATCTAAGCAACCATTACATAACAGGTTTATGTGCATTTGTATGTGTATATTTATTTGTTATTTATCTTTTATATTTCTCTGATTGTGATAAATGGTCGAAGTAATAAAATACCTTTTATGATATTAGGTAACTCAAATGATTTCGTGACTCAAACATTCCAAAGGTAACTAACAACGGATATCTAAGTCTGTTTTTTTCAAAACTTTAGTATATCCGATTTCAGTTCAAACAAACATCAAAGAGAGAATTACTGACCGAACTTGTAAAAATGTCATTTGTAAAATATGCAACAAAAGCTTTCCGTGATCAAATCAAAATATGTTAAATAATGCCTATTCTGTTTGTCAGTCGTCGAAAATAGAATCCATTTTATAGTTTTGTATTTCGTTAGAGTAAACGTCAGAACAAATCGATGTATTGTTTTATTCACACAGTTTTACCCTACTTTTGTTTTACTGTCGTTTTGTATGAATCAATTTTGCATTTTTTTCAAATGAAGATTTTAAGATAGTATTCATTCCATACATACTCTATAATAAGTCCATAACTAGTACTATTCCATGAATTTTGAACTTGAACTGACCTACTTAGTACCCCTGACTAACAGCAGGAACAGAACTATACAGATACTTTTGTAACTTGATTTTTGTTTGTTACTTGTGGTTATACTACAACACATTGTTGTTTACATTGTTTACAGTTAACTGCTTACGTTGTCCAGTTGATTTTTTACATTTAATTTGAAGAGATCATATGCAATAAAAAGTAAATTTTTACTTACACATTTATTCCATCCAACACCGGTTCTTTGTTTTATTTTTGTACGTCACGTGATACAAGACAAAGCGTGCAAGAAGTATCATTGACACATACAAATCGTCTAAACCGAAACTGCTGTGAACCAAATGTTTCCAAATTACCAAATTGCTGCTTTTTTGTATTAGGATTAAGAGAGCATTAATGTAAAATGCAAATAATTTCGCTTTACTATATAAATATCAAATGTATATGAAAACCCTTTTCAGAGAAGAAATTACGATATCCAATATTCATGCAGCACTCTGGGACTTACAGATGACATACAAAACAGTTTGACGTTTTCCTTGTTTGTAAGTTATATTTAAACATTAATAATATAATAATTAGAATAAGTTAAAAATATATTTTCTATTTTAAGTATACATTAATTAAACAAAATTAATATATTACATTTGGTTATATCAAATCAACCCTATATACAGGATATTTTTACCCCAGTTCTATTTACAATATTGTTACATAAGGTGCCTTAGGTTCAAATTATTTTTTGTGGTTAAAAGGAAAAAATGACAGATTACATATTGTACAGTAAATATAAAATCAATAAGAACGCATGTTCGTAAACATATACATTTAAAATAAAAACATGTCTATCACTTCAGGAAAAATAGGAAAACCTACCATAATTTTAAAATATGTTAAATAAAATTACACGTTTCCTTTGAGATTCGCAATTGTTCTTCCTGATGAGACCGTTTTAGACAATTTGCCGTATTTCAATGGGAATTGGAGTTTCGATTATCCATTGATACTTTTTTTCCTTTTTACCTTGTTTAATATAGTTTAAGCATTAACGGATAAATTTTATTTATTACTCTTTTTAAAGATTTATTTCATTAACTAGTTTAATTCAGATCAATACACTTTGGCCAATCGGAATGTAAATACGTATTCTATTTCTAAATGTAATCGTAATTTTTACATTATTCACCAGAAGCGTTCTAGAATCTGCGTTTTTTCTATTTATAGTAAGTAAATATATTTTGTAGATGTCTGAGCTACTGAATCTTGATTGCTTTTGTGTCTTTATGATCCACAGAAATAATTGTAAATTGTTTTTGTTATTGCTTGCAGTTAACTGTTTTAGACTGCTTCTAAACTTATATGCAGTTAATATGTTATGGTCTACATGGCGATATACATAATTACACTCGCTTATGATCAGTCAAACATATCTACTCAAATTTATAGAAACTACTTATATATATATATAAAGTATTTAGTGATGGCATCTACTTCATTTAAAGCTGTTCTGTATATATTATATACAATGTATATGAATCAAATGTGCTCGTAATAATCTTTAGAAAACTGACAATATGTATAACTATGTCTTGCCATCTAAAGTATATATATATATATATATATATATATATATATATATATA
Source organism: Atrina japonica (assembly GCA_030159075.1). NCBI lineage: Eukaryota > Metazoa > Mollusca > Bivalvia > Pterioida > Pinnidae > Atrina > Atrina japonica. Next base: position 443,051 of record BROG01000321.1, on the reverse strand, counting down.
TATATATATATATATATATATATATATATATATATATATATATATATATATATATATATATATATATATATCTGTGTGTGTGTGTGTTTGTGTGTGTGTGTGTGTGTGTGTGTGTGTGTGTGTGTGTGTGTGTGTTTACAACAGTATGAGAAATAAATGTTAATATTTTTTGAAAGTCTTTATTTACACAGTGTTACTGTACATGGAATCTGTATCATTAGAAATACATTTTTCGGCTAAAAAGGGAAAAATGTATATATTGTAGTTTTTAAAAGTACTTATTAATACAGTATTGTCACCAAAAGGCAGAATAATACATTAAATATTTATGAGTTCTAGATTTAGCATAAATGTGAAGCAAGTGTCACAAAACACAGAATCATATATTTTTTCTATTTCTGAAGAAAATATTTGAATATTTAAGTATGTGCTTATGTATAATGATATCATTGTAGTATAGTATTACAGGTCACATGACAACTACAAGATGAAGTTATACATATAATACACTAAAACATTTTCACGTTATCCAATCAATTTCAACTAAAAGAAATATGAATGGCACCTGATCCAACCTCTTGGTTTCCAAAGGTCCGTTTGTCCATTTTTACCGGATTTGTATCTATGTCCTGGACATTCTATTGATTTATACTTTGGTATCTGAGACTTTTTACAAGAATACGTTTTCTTTGCTAGTTAAAGTAGTTATCAGTTCTAATTTATCAAGTTAGTACCACATTGTGTCATCTGAAAAAGAATTTGGCTGCTGACTTGTTCTAGAGCGGAAGTAAATTGTTAGCTTACTTTGTTTCAAATTACCAATCACCTTATTTGCAACAATGTCGGATTATTTTTGGTGTTGTTGATACTGAAATGACACTATTTCGCTAGTTCATTGACTTTTGGTATTTCTATCATATTCCCACTTCCTAATTTACCACGGGTTTTACTAAGAGTAGGAACATGAAACCACTTTTTGGTAAAACCCCCGGTAAAGCAAAATGTGGGAACATTATAATTCGGTTTGCTACCACGTTGGAATATTTTTTTCTCCAGGTATACACACGTTGTCAATTGTAGTTATCAAATTATTCCTGTGTGTCATCTATTTTCCCACTTTATTCTAAACATATCCATCCTCTACATGATTTAAGGTATAGTAATTTCCACAATTCTTACCATTGTTATATTTAGAAGAATTCTGCTCATGGATAAAATTTTACAAATATTTTTCATAAAAAACATTTATTTATGATAAAATTGTTTTTCTTTCGTTTAAACTGATAGTTATCAAATTTGCTGCATTTCATATTCTGAAAATTCTGACAAAAAATTGTAAGAATTAATGACAGAATAAATCAAACTATAAGAAAAACATAACTAAATATGACAGAGAAAATATACCTTCATTAAAACAGTATAGCGATGACTAATGCTGTATTGTATTAAAAGTTAACATACAATTTCGTGTTCATTCAAAGAATTCAAATATTTTATCAATCAATCTGCATTCAATTTAATTTTATTTAAAGCAGAAAATTATTTGAAGACCTTGATTGTGCATCAGATCACTGGATCTACTTTATACATTTCAATATTTAATCAAAGCGACCATTAGATCTATTTTGTCAATAAACTGCATATATCTTCAAGCAATGATATAATTTGATAACTATGGTAAATTGCATCTTAAAACTTTTCCATAATATGAAATATGAATCATCATCATCATCATCATCATCATCATCATCATCATCATCATCACTGACATTACAATCAATGTATGTAAGATAATATATTTCAAAGTTTATGCCCTGGTACTCTATAATAATGACAATTGTCATTTTGCATTGTGGAACCGGTCCGTCTTCACCTTACCAATACATTCTATAACAGGTGTACTAGTGTCTCCACAATTTTTAAATATCCCATCTTTGGCCATCATACATTTGTTTGATGAGCATAATCGTAGAACTATAACATATTCTCTGGCTAGCAATTAAACACTTTCTAAATGAAGCACAAATAGTATACATCCACGAACCTAGCAATTCTGACTGTAATAAAATGAGACAAAAAAGTCTGAAATAAGTGTATAATTTTCATATTATCGATAAAAACTATGTTCGAAAGGAAAACAATAAATATTTAGTGAGATAAAGAAGGAGATAAAGTAGAAAAATGTAGAGGAAGAAAAGAAAGAAAGAAAGAAAGAAAAAGTTTGATCTTTTCCATGTAACAGTATTTCAGTTCCGTTAATTAAAGATGTTCCACGAAAAAGCTCCAGACAAATGTGAGGTATTGTAGCATTGCAATGCTTCTGTTCTGACTTTTATGTATTTTGTCACATGAACATTGACTGCCTTTATCTAGGGACGCCAGGGAACTTTTAAATCCAGAGAATATGATTTCTGGCTTGACCAATGGCGTACAACGCAACACTCTTAAAGCGAAACATTGTAATATATATCTCACCATAGAATCAGATGGTATATATAGATTTCTGTAATAGTTCACCATTACAATATTTCACCATTGTTTCAGGTGGTTTCTGTAGATTTCTGTACTTAAATTACCACAGTAATATATTGTCTATCTTTATTTCACCATAGTAACAGATTGTGTCTGTATAATTCACTATGGATATTTACTGTGCTTGCCACTGGCTCATGGTGGTTTTTCAAAACTATCTATCACTTTATCACCAAGCTATATTTTATCATTATTACTGGACTTGACACATGGAGAATGTGTCAATTGTTTGCTTTAAAGCTTTACGTCTATTTATACTTGTTTATTTTGACATTTTAATCAAATCCTTAAATCGATAACATCAGTTAACATCGAAAGTTTCGAAACCAAAACCGCAAAAGAATGTTTTGGCGGCCATTCAGTACATCAAGTAGACACTGATGCGGCTACGTCATATCCGGTTTAATGTGATCACCCACGTGTTTACTTAGATAATTGGCTTGCGGTTTATTTAATGTTTCTTGGTAATAATTCTTTTGTGGTATCATATCTAATAATCTAACTTGAATACCTGCCTCTTGATATTCCTACCGCAATGCATTTTATACCTAATTGCGGAACAATTTACGGCCATTTTTTCAGGGAAAATTACTTGTACGAATTCATCATTGGCTATAAATGTCCTAAAGAATATAATATCCCCTTTTTATTGGAATATCTTATGTATTTTGTCTCGCAGGAAGTCAGAAACTTTTATACGGATAAGTAATAAAGTATATATGTATTTATCTGTGTGTGTGTGTGTGTGTGTGTGTGTGTGTGTGTGTGTGTGTGTGTGATATTATTTGTGTTATTAATACAAATATTTCTTTTTGTGCTTTAAATAAATTACTCACAAATTATTTAAAATGTGTCACTTTACTCATTTCATTTCATTAACATTTCATTTCTACCAAACAGACAACCAGAAGAAATTGGTTTTTTTCTCTAGAGTATACCTATATGCTTGAAAGTACCATGGTATATTACATGTATACATTTACATGTAATATACAGATTGCTTTCGGCTTATCATCAGTTCATGATAGCCATATTTTTCTATAGATATAGGTGATGAGAAAGTATCCTACAAACTCTTTCAAACGGTCACAAAACCAGAAAATAAATTAAAATATTTTGTTTTTGTTGTTATCAAAGCAATATGCCGTAGATACAAATTTGATAGATTGTAAATTATGAATTTATTTATGAATTAAAATTTCACGATGTTTACAGAAGAACCCCTACTCATTCACCAGGACAATCACAAGCCTATTAAAAAGATAAAACATATGTTATATTTTTAGTTTAATATTTAAAAGTTTTTTAAAGCAGTTATCGTATTTATTTATAGACTTGATATTAAAAAAGAAGACAATTTATATGATTCACTGAAATTATCTTTAATTTCCATAGAAAAGCGTTTAAGATTTCATACTAACTACAATGTTTGTCTTATAGAACAAGGTAACATGTACATGATCTCAGTGTAAGTACATAAAAGGGGTCTTAATGTAATTGTTTAATTTCCATTTCAACATTTTTAAAAGTCACAACCACTTGATACAGACTTTTCAGAGCAATGTCATGACTTTGGAGTCACTTCTGTCTATATATAATTCTGTTCTGATTTTACTATAAAGTAATTATGGAATTAACATGAATGCCTACAGAGACTTATCAAGTGCTCGTCTAGTGTTTCATTTTTAATATTTTAGTAGATAACAAATGTTGAACATTTCTAACAACTCGAATTAAGGTACAGAGTATTTGTCTTCCGAAAATCGAAATTGTTTTTATGTTCATGGCTTGATATCAAAAGATGACCCAGTTCAAAAGTCATTTTTAAAAGTGAAATTGTTTCAATTATTTACGGTTTTACGTTAAAAAGGCGATCTAGTTCAAAAGTCCGTGTTTGTCCATTTTTCCCGGATATGTTTTTGTGTCCCGTACATATTAAATATTTATTTGTTTTATATTTTTAAAGTGTAGTTGTTTCCAATAATTTACGGTTTTATATTACAGAAGACGACCCAGTTCCAAAAATTATTTGATTTGTAAGAAAAAAAATAATTGATTTGTAAGAAAAGGCTTGTTTTCATATCAGATAGAATTTTCAAAGTTAATCAAAAATATAAATCCAGTACAGATAATTAAGACAATAAATCTATATTGGACATCTCATGGAAATAGACATTGACTTTGAAAATTGTTTTAAACTATTAGATTTTCGAAAGACATATTAATAATTCAAATCTATTTGGGTTCCTCTCACTCATCGGTAATAGGAAAAATACAAGCCTATAGAAAGTATTTTGATAATAATATATAAATATATATGTGTATATATATATTACAAATTTTCGATATGAACGAGAACATGAACGAGAGAAAAAATGTAATAAGAATATATATATATATATATATATATATATATATATATATATATATATATATATATATATATATATATATATAATGCGTAAAATTTTGTTTTAAAGGTACAAATGTTAAGCTAACAGATAACAACAACAACAACAACAACAATAATAATAATAATAATAATAATAATAATAATAATAATAATCGTAACAATAGATATAGTAATCCTAGCTGAAAAGGCAATTACAACATTTCATTATGTGTAATGGTTATTATGATGAGTAAAATATATGCAAGGAGAAAATTATCACTTTTACAAGAACTGGAAAATGATCAGATGATAGAACAAGGGATTCGTTAACATTTACGCAATTTCAGGACATAGTCCTGCATATAATTATTCAAAATGAATGAATTGTCATGTTTGAAGACATAACCAAGTATCGGAATCAATGCAAAATGCACCGTAAGTCTTGAAGAGTCACTTCCCTTGGCAGATCATTTACATTCCCACAATGCCGCGCAGCATGTCTGCTTCACGCAACCAATGAAATTGACGAGTCTACCACAGGTGCCCAAGCGAAAATAGATTTATTAAGTTTTGTCTGTCTTTGTTAAAATATGCTGAAACACATTAAGTTATTCACACAATTCAATTTTTAAAGATAAAAATATCTGTCTGGTAACCTGATACGTGTGAGAAGGATGAACAGAGACGTGATAAAGACCAACTAGAAAGGACGCATAATCACCAGATGCGCGCGCTTAAATTTCTGATCATAGCATTTTTTCGATTGGATGATAAACAGACCTATTCATTCTGCAACCAATCGAAAACAAACAATTCTTGTCTTTGTAGATAGAGTCTAGACATACATATGAGGTTAGATTTACACTGAGATGATTGTGCTAGAAATTTAATATCAAATGTATTGATTTTTACCCCGCAATGCCTTTTGAAATGCTTTTCTTTCAGAAAAAATAAAGTGAACGGATGGCAATCTAGCCAAAATTATATATATATATATATATATATATATATATATATATATATATATATATATATATATATATATATATATATATATATATATATATATATATATAATACAGATACAAAACCTTTCAGAAAAGAATTCTGTTAGTATGTTAAATGCAATCTCCGAGAATTTAAAACTTCACCTTCACAATTCAAGTAGAGTAAATTGCTTGGTAAAGATTTTGATATTGTTTTACTACACCTGGGAATTCTATTACTATGATAAGAAGAAAAAAATAACATTTGCCAAATATTTCAAATAATCACAATATCACATGGAAGAAAAAACATTTATTGATATAACAACACACACACACACACACACACACACACACACACACACACACACACACACACACACACACACACACACACACATATATATATATATATATATAATATATATATATATATAGTATATATATAGTATACAAGGCATGTCTATAAAAAATAATAAATACGTGTATAGTCTTTATACACACTTCAATATTTTTATAATGAAATAAGCGAGGAATAATAAATCCTCGTGACAATCGATATAGATTATTAAAAAACCAATGAACAGGTAACTAAACATTTCTTTAGTAAAAGTTTTTGATTACAAGCAAGTTAATCATACAGTTCGCAAATTGGCGAAATGATTTATATCTATATATATATATATATATATATATATATATATATATATATATATATATATATATATATATATATATATATATATATATATATATATATATATATATATATATATATAAATCGTTTAAGGTTAATCTACAAGAAACTTAGGTAGAGTGTCGTGTAAAAAGAATGTCTTAAAGGGGTTTGAGCTGTGTTTTAAAAAAAAATCTTCCATTTTTACTACTTGGATTGGTATACAATAACAAAAAGAGATATACACAAGCAAAAATATTCTTCAATCCTTATACATTTGGTGAAAATTGTTTGAGAAACCCAAGTATGACACTTTTTCAATTGCAATTGATTAACTCAACCGTACTATTTTTATATGAATATCACACTGGACCTGACCTTATTTTCACAATATATTTTAGAATCTAAGATTTGTTATGCCAAGTACAAGTAGTAAAAGTAGCAAAATTTGATATATATATTTTGTAAAAACAGCTATTGCTCCTTTAAATTTGAAAAATCAAGTCTGATTAAATAAAAAAAAATTATGTTTAGTTAATGACCTTTTACAATATTGATAGGGAATTTTAAAGAAAATGACACCATTACATTAATATATTAATTAAATTCACACATATTTAGTGCACATTTTGGTGAACGTGCCTTTTAGCTGATTACTTCTTTTCTTTTGCTCTTCTATCCAGGAACTTCCGGATATGCACAAAATAAGTTAGGTTACAATAATGAAATACTTTTATTGTTAATGGTTGGTGTATGGGTAATTGAGATACACTTACTGGATAGTTGTTATATATCCTTTATCCCTAAACCAATATCAAACCTTTTATGATCGTATCTGTGGTTATCTAGTTTACTAATCATTGTATATCTTCGGTTACTGACTAATGGACAGACAAATAAAATATACTATTCTGACAGCAATTTTTGTAACGGCAAACTGACCTAAAGAACAAGAAATAATCCGAAAGTTAAAGAAGAGATAAAATAATCCGGGACTTATCAGGGAGGAATATCTTTGGGAACATCAGCAAAGAAAATTTAAGGACTTTAAAAAAAGTTAAAATTATCAGGACTTACAGATCAGAAAAAATAATTAGGAACTTAAAGAAAAGATCTGGACAAATTTATAGGACTACACCATAACAAAAAGAAGGACGTAAAAACCTGAGAAATGTATTTGACTTCACAATCAAATTTTCTGAGTCTTAAAGAACAGACAAAATAATTAAGAACCTGAACAACAGACAACAAATCAGGGACTTAACGAACAAACGAAATAATCAGGGACTTAAAAACAAACAAAATAATCAGGAACTTAAAACAGACAAAATAATCAGGAACTTAAAGAACAGACCATATAATCAGGACCTTAAAACAGACAAAATAATCAGGACCTTAAAACAGACAAAATAATCAGGACCTTAAAAACAGACCAAATAATCAGGAACTTAAAAAACAGACAAAATAATCAGGAAACAGACAAAATAATCAGGAACTTAAAAAACAGACAAAATAATCAGGAACTTAAAAAACAGACAAAATAATCAGGAAGAAACTTAGGACCTAAAAAACAGACAAAAACAGACAAAATAATCAGGAACTTAAAAAACAAACCAAATAATTAGGAACTTAAAAAACAGACCAAATAAAGAACAGACAAAATAATCAGGATTATAAAAATCAGGACCAAATAATAAACTTAAAAAACAGACCAAATAAACAGGACCTTAAAAACAGACAAAATAATCAGGACGTTAGAAACAGACAAAATAATCAGGACCTAAAAAACAAAAACAGACAAAATAATCAGGACGTTAGAAACAGACCAAATAATCAGGACCTAAAAAACAAAAAAATAATCAGGACGTTAGAAACAGACAAAATAATCAGGAACTTAAAAAGAAACAAAATAATCAGGAACTTAAAGAACAGACCAAATAATCAGGAACTTAAAACAGACCCCTTAAAACAGACAAAAATAATCAAAAAAAAACAGACCAAAAATCAAAAAAAGAGACAAAAAATCAGGAAAACAACCATATAATCGGAACTTAAAACAGACACAGGAACTTAAAGAACCCCCTCAAAGAACAAAAAAAACAAAACAAAAAAAAACAAAAACAAAAACAAAAACGAAAACAACAACCCCCCCGAAAGAAACCAAACAAACAAAGCTAGAAACGTATAGAACGTAAAAAAATCAGGGACTTGAAACAGACAAAATTCAAGAACTTGAAGAACAGACAAAAATGATAAGGGACTTAAAGAAAAGTACAAACGAATTAATCAGAACCTAAAAGAACAGACAAAAGAATCAGAGATTTGAATAACAGACAAAATGTAAGGACGTACAGACCAAATAATCAGAGAGTTTAGGAACTGAGAAAATAATAAAAAAAAATTAACAGGAACGCTAGTAACAAACAAAATGATAAGGAACGTAAAAAACAGACAAAATAAAGGATAGACAAAACTCAAGACTTTAAACAACGGACAAAATAATCAGAAATTGAAAAACAGACAAAGGAATCAGGGACTTGAATAACCAGACAAAACATCAGGAACTTAAAGAACATACAAATAATCAGGCATATTAGGAACAGACAAAATAATCAGGACCTTAAAGAAGTGACAAAAGAATCAGAGACGTGAATAACAGACAGAAATCAGAAAGTTAAAGAACAGACAAAATGATAAGGAACTTGAAGAAAAGTACAAAAAAGAAACCTTACAGAACATTCAAAATAATCAGTGACGTAAATAATAGACAAAAACATCAGAAACTAAAAGAAAAGACAAAATAATCAGGAACTTTAAGGGCAGACAAAATACCCAGGAACTTACGGAACAGACAAAATATTCATGCAGGAACTAAAAGTACAGACAAAATAATCAGTGACGTAAAACACAGACAAAAGAAAACAGGAACTTAAATAACAGACAAAATGACTATTAATAGACAAAAATCAGGGCTTTATAGACAAACAATACAAACAAAATAATCAGCACGTTAAAGAACTGCAACATAATTAGAAACTTAAAGAACAGACAACATATTCAGGGACGTAAAACACAGCCAAAAATTAGGAACTTAAAGAGCAGACAAAAAAGGCAGGACCTTAAAGAATATACAAAATAATCAAGGACTTTTAGAACAGACACAAAATCAGGGACGTAAGCAACAGACAAAATAATCAGGAACATGGATAACAAACAAAATACACAGGAACTTACGGAACAGACAATATGTCAGGAACATAAAGAACAGAGAAATATATTATTTACTCCAATAGTAAAATAATCAAATTATTATGAACAGACATACATACATATATCACGGGCTACATCAAATAGATTTGGCAACAACATGGAAAATAAACACTTATTATTATTCTTTGTAAAACACTAGCAAAAATTCTGTCTATCTATCTATCTATCTATCTATCTATCTATCTATCTATCTATCTATCTATCTATCTATCTAGAGATATACACAGAAATAAAAATTCTTGAATACCTATATATTTTGCGAAAATTGTTTGAAAAACCCAGGTTTGACACTTTTTCAATTGCATTAGATTAACTCAATCTTACTATTTGTATATGAATACCACGCAGAACCTGACCTTATTTTCACGAAATATATAGGAATTTAAGATTTTTTATGCCTTTGATTAAGTTTTTATTTGTTATTGAACATCAAGTAAAAGTAGTAAAAGTAAAATGAAATGAAATAATAGTTTTTTGTCAAAAAAATAATGCTACATTAACTACAATTTATCTGTCCGATTGTGCCAAAATCGCTCTCTTATCTCTCCTATTGTATGTTGCACATCATAACGCAGTAAATGAAACAACTTTAAGTAACATTTTCACTCATCAATCCCTGGAAAAACAATGGACTCTGCTGTAAATTAATGAATTAGAATCATCCAAATGAGTTTCCAAGGATGAATGAGTTAAAGACCTTAACAATTTTGTTTATTAGAAATTACAGACCACATAAGGTATCAGCTTTTGATTTACCTTATTTTACAAATCGTAAACTGATTTGCAAACGAATGATGATTGCAAATAGAAAATATGGTTGCTTAGAAGTAACTAATCACACTTTATCAACGTATATAACACTGCATCTTATAAAATATAATGATACATTAGGATTTGAATTGAAATCTAATTTAATAATTATGACAAAACTGTAATTCATTGGCCGAAAAATTGGATATCATAATGAGTGGAAAATAATGAAGCTAATAGAATGTAAAGTTATTGAAATATATAAATAGAAATATTACTAATGTATTGTTATTTTATTAGCTTTTGCATTAGTGTTGTACATTTTTATGATTGCAATTTGATATACTTTATAAAAAAATTAACATTTCTAATAATGTGGTATTCATTTTTATTCATTTTATATATAATTTTTGTCGTCATTTTGTGCATCCAAATTGTATTAAAAATTGACATTATATACTTTGATTAAAAGAGTACTTTGAAAAATTACAAAAAAATTGTTATCTACTAGATCTAATGAAGTTCGAAACATCAAATGTCCGACTGCTTGGATATTATTAGATAAATTGTTATACACCTGTATTTTGATATACTACAAACTTGATTATGAATTACATAGCTCATATTTTTACGAATACCACACGTGCCCAATTCTCCATATTCAAGAATAATAGTTCTCCATAAATACCAACACTGCATTGAGCTTATAATGTTGTCATTGAATGTAATTTATTTTTAAACGTATATGAAATGGAAATTGAAAATAAAAATGACAAAAGATAACACATATTAGATAAAATATCAGTTTCAGTAAAATTTCGTATATTTTCCGTTACAAATATACAGTGAAAATCTAAAAATAATACACAGCACCGTTCAGAATACGCTCTTGAATAACAAAGAATATCATATATTATACTAGCATAACAATATATATATATATATATATATATATATATATATATATATATATATATATATATATATATATATATATATATATATATATATATTACGTTTAAAGTCAACATTTCGCAAATTGTACGGTCGATATAGTTACCTTGCTTGTAATTTACATATTTTCAAAAAATGAAACCTGTTAATTAGTTTTGGATCATCTTTATCGATTGCAACGATTATTTATTTCCTACTTATTTCATTTGAATGTGACATCTGGTGAGTGTGACTGGTTGAACTAAATCTTGGACAATGTGACGATGTGTACTTTGGAATACGCCTTGTATATACACGAACAAAATTAGTAACCGGATATTATATATATGTTATATAATTTAATAAATGCTTGAGCCCCACTTAATTATGAAAACTATATATATATATATATATATATATATATATATATATATATATATATATATATATATATATATATATATATATATATATATATATATATATATATATATATATATATATATATATATATATAAAGATATTCCTTATGGGAAGACGGCAGAAAACCCCAGTTTCATAACTTGTATCTAATGGTAAAGCGACATATTCTGATCATACGGTTATTGAAAAAAATACCATCATGATATAAATCAAACGTCTATGAAGAAAGAAAATGTACCTTCGTAAATCAGCAGTCCGTCTTCGGTGTAATTATATCCAAATTTCTGGCAAAATGTGCACTTTTAGATATAAAGCCCTTGATGAAATGCCAAACACAAGAAAGGCACAATGTAGAGCCATATTGAAAAGGTACATGTAAAATCACAAAAATATATGATATCTCATGCAGACATCTGACTTGTATAGGTATATTCGACACTCATTTAAATATGAAATACTTTACCTATATTTTGCAGACGTAACAACATGCATGACGGCACGTTTATTTGTTACAGTAATACCTAAAACATTGTCACAGCTGTGGAATGTTTGGACCTATAGACATGACATAATTTTACAGGTTGTAATGCAAATACACAGTGCATCGTCTGCAATTACTAGGGTGGAATGCAGTTATATTCCATGAGTGTTTTAAATATAGAAAGCTCACATTGTAGCAAAATAAATGTCAAATTACAAAGTTAATTTAGTTTTATTCTATTTGGCCACGGGGTACAGTCATGGAAATCTGATGCTGTTTTTCCTCTCGCCAAAAATATGTATACATATCATAAAGGCAGTTCAAGGAGCAGTAAAAAAAAATAATAAGATTTTAGCTATGTTCTCTTCCCAATTCAGTAAGGTATCCTGACATGTCATCTTTAACAACACATAGGACAATTGTAATTGATTTCGTCCTACAGGTGACAGTATTTAGCTAACTAAAAACCTTCTGGTACCAGAATACGTATCAATCACTTCACATCCGAAAAATGTAATGTGAGAAACACTTCCGGTGCCAGATAGATATGACTTACGTCACATTCTAAAGATGTCTTAAAGAAGCTATAGACACTTCCAGTGCTAGAGTACAAAGGCTTACGTCACATTCGAAATACATTTTGACAAAACGACATACACTATCAATTCAGGAGGTCAGAGGTCGTGGGTTCATAAAATATGCCTATCGAAATTGCAGAATCATTCGGATTTCAAAACAGACCACTTACTTTCCGGGCATGCTCAATCATGAAACAATACTCGAATGGAAATGTACCTTTACACAGAATTCCATGAATTTCTATTTCGAATAAATTCTTCATAAAATGCTTCTTAACACGGAAAAATATCATTTGTTGAAATTTACTAAGATTGCATTCGAAAGAAAGACAAGTGAAGGCATAGAATTAAAGCGTGTGAGACGCTATATGTCTTGCAGATACATATTACAGGGGTTTTTGGTATTTGTACTGTTTTATGTACTTCATTTAGTTGGTACTAAATTCATAAGTTTATGTAAAAATAAAAATTTGACCCTAAATAAGATAATCTTTGAAAGAATCCCTTTAGATTGATGACCAATCACATCACTAGAGGGTCCATATCAGAAATGAGACATAACATACATCTCACTCAAGATTTGTGTTCAGTTAAAATTGTAGTATCATAGACCCTCATGTGGGTGAAAAACAGCACAGCTGCTCACCTTTTATTCGCATCAGAATCAAACTTATAGATGACTCATCATGTAATGTGTTCAATTTGACACGCAAAACGTGGTTCTAGATTACATGGCAAAACAGTTCTAATTTGCTTTGACACCATTAAACAAATTTGCAAAAATTTATGCACTAAAGCATTATATATATATATATATGCACTAAAGCATATATATATATATATATATCTTCTGGAGTATGTCATTAAATATGTAACATTGTGTATGCTTTGTATGGATTCTGATCTAACACAACAACAAAGGTAGACTATGTTATATGTGTAATCAATTACAACGACGATCCTACAAGCTATGACATACGTGATATGGCAAATATTACAGTGTTCAGTCACACGTGGCATGTTTTTTAAATTAGGTAATGCTGGCTATGACACACGTGATATAGCAAATATTTCTCTTGTGAGTCACACATGGCTATGCCACACGTGATATAGCAAATATTTCTCATGTGAGTCACACATGACGTTGGTTCTTTGACAGGATATGATATATGTGATACAGCAAAAATTAATATTTCAGTTGTAAGTCACATGTGGCATGGGCTCTTTGACTAATGATATAGTGTGGAAGTTAATCTTCTCCACATTTGATATCCATTTCAATGCCTGTAATACGTGTCCATAGGCCCATATACACATAATCTATGTTAAATTGAAGTTAGCCATCTATTTCATACAATAAATCAATAAATTGTTTTAAAGTTAAGACAAAAAGTGATACGTGACATAATTCATACGTACGTTACATTGAGGAGTCAAGTATACTGAATCATACATGAGATGATTCATGCCTACTCCATGAACGATATATTGTTTAAACGTTTGACGCGAGTCATACGTTACATAAATATTATGTACTTCATGAACGCTAAGTTGTGCGAACGTTAAAAGTTAGTCACACGTGTCATGAATCCAACGTACTTCATGAACGTTCTACAGAGTAAACGTTCAAAATGAGTCATACGCGACATAAATCCAACGTAGGCTACTTCATAAACGTTATACTGAGTAAACGTGCAATGTGAATCATATTTTACATAAATCCTACGTGTTACATAAACGTTATTTTGTATAAACGATTACAGTGTGTCATACGTGACATGAATCCTGTGTACTTTTTGAATTTGAAAACGTTAAAAGGGAGTCAAAAGTGGCAGGAACCTACGTACTTCATGAACTTTCCATTGCCTACACGATAAAAGTGATTTATACTTGACATAACGTAATTGTATATTATATAAACGTTCAAAGTGAGTCATACTTGATACAAATTACATTATGAACGCTATATCATGCAAAAAAAACCAAAAAAACAAAACAAAACTCAGATGCCAAAATATAAGTCATTACGATGTCCAGGATATAGGTAGAAATCTGGTAAAAAATGAACAAACACAGACCTCTCGCAATCAAGAGGTGAAATCAGGAGCCATGGAGGAGTAGGCATCCCCTGCCGACCGGTCACATCCGCCGTGAGTGTACAGTCAAACGTTTAAAGCAAATGATTCTTGACACGAATCATATATATATATATATATATATATATATATATATATATATATATATATATATATATATATACATTTACATTGAATACACGTTTAAAGCGAGTCATGCTTGACACGAATCAATATATATTTCATGATGTTATATTGTATCAAACGATTAAAACGATTCATACTTGACACGAATACTTTATTTATCATGAACTTTAAATCGTGTTAACGTTTAATAGCAACTCATACTCATATATATATATATATATATATATATATATATATATATATATATATATATATATATATATATATATATATATAAAGAGTGCTATCTTGTGCAAACGTTTTACAGCAAGGTATACTTGACATGGTGTACTTCATGAGCGTTATATTGTATAAACGTTAAACAGCGAGTTATAATTATCATGGACTTTAATATGTATTTTTAAATAAACGTAACTTTGTGTAAAAGTTCAATGTAAGCACTGTTTGTTATGAATTTTACAAACGTCAAAATATTATATTGCCCAAACGTTTAAAGTGAGTCACGCAAGACGTGGATTATACGTAAAGATATATTTAAATAACGAATCAAGTGAGTGACATGGCATAGACCACGCACATTGTCATCCACTCGAGACAGAAGAGTCATTTTTAATTTGACATTCGGCTTTTCAATATACTTTTAGAAGTTGTATATCTTTTATATAATGATTTGATAATATTCTCTCTCTAAACCCACCATAGGCAGATTATAATTGAACTGGGATAATTGCTGACAGTCACACAAGTACATGTAATCAATTTACCTGGTACTAACAATTTCCAAAATACTATTTTTTTCCACACCTGTATGCGCAAGGTATATAATTTGTTATTATTCCAAATGTGTCAAAGTTCACCAATACTTTTGCTTGGAAAACAAAAATAATAATAAGATCTTGTATAAAATTCCTATTTTTTCTTCCTTATTTAAATAAATATAGATCGCTTATTATACCTTATGCGAAAGTCAAACGTCATCATCAGGGCCCTTATGATTTATTATCTCAGTACCAGTGACTAACTTTAAATTAATATTGTTGTCAAATTTAAATTTTCCTATGACTTAGTTTTTTGTATGTTATGTTGATGTTTTACATCATAATCAACAATGTTTCAGTTATAGACAATCTTTCTTATATTGAAGTTCACCTGATGAAGTCTAATTGACAGAAACGATTGTCGTGTGCATTATAACTTTGATAGTATGTTTATAATATTTATAAGGTCGCTGCCAGATTTCAATGGCAGAGAAGAGAACCAGTGAAGAGTGTACGGCTTTTTTCTTTTTTTTATTATTAAAATTTTATTCCCGTTTTTATGATTATGAACAATAATGTAATTTTTGTTTTTTTAAAAATTCAAAGTGATAATATATTTCAGTCAAATATCAAAATTAAAATCGAGTTAGAAAAGTTGATGACAAAAGACATAAATGGTGACTTTATTAATTTTTGTTGGTGGTTCCTAAAGCAACTTTGATATCTATCTATCTATCTATCTATCTATCTATCTATCTATCTATCTAAATTCACTGCTTTGTATAATTGCTTCAAAATGTCATCTAAAACACGTATTCCGATAACGATTAAACACAACTGATTTCAATAAATGTACACACACACACACACACACACACACACACACACACACACACACACACACACACACACACACACACAGAGATATATATATATACTCTTTAGAAAATAACTTTTAAATTGGAGCTCAACTGATGAAGTCTAATTGACAGAAACGATATCGTCTTGAGCATTATAACTATAACTTTATATAGTATGTTTATAATATATATATATATATATATATATATATATATATATATATATATATATATATATATATATATATATATATACAGCAATAAGTGTGCGCCTCTATATCTGAGCACATTTAAGTTGTGTTTTCAGATCTTAAAATATATCAGGCTTGCTAAGTTGACTTTTGAAAACGAGTTTCAGATGATTTTATACTTGTTCCGACTCTACCTATCAAAAATTCAAAATAAATCATATCGATGACTGTTAGCGTAGGTATACATAGAATATTGACCACAAACGCTACAGCAAATGCATCCATAGATATGACACGGCAAAATAACATTTGCGAATTCACCTTTGTTTCTGAGTTCAATCTAGTTTTCTCAATTATTGGAATTAAGTAAACAAAACTAGGTTCGACTGTGCAAAAAGCCCAAAAGTTAATTAAATCTAGGTTTTTTTTTAGATAAAGGTAGATTAACTGAAGAAAACAAGGTTTAATTGCACCAGAACACTATTAGATTTAAATGGAGGGTCAGATGAGTTTTATTTAGATATTTTCTTTTGGTACGAAATACTACAAGTGAAAATTCGAAGTAGAAATGCAACGGCAACCTATACTTTTGACTTTTTGTCATCTAAAATATCGATCTTAAGCACAGGGGGCTGATATGACCCAAATTTTATAAACATGGGAGTGACATTGATCTGAAGTATTGTAAATTAGCACTGAGGCCTAGTGGAACATATTTGGTGGTGACTGCTCCATACTTCTCAGTTAAACCTAGCTTCCCCCCTTTTTAAACCTAGTTTGGCACAGATAAACCTAGTTAATGCCAGTTAATTCTAATTGTTCCGCCAAGATATTAATGATTTAAACCTAGATTTTCTCCAGTGAATTTTAGTTTTCTCGAAACTTTTATTAACTGGAGAAATAGGTTTAACTGAGAAAAACTTGGTTTAATTGGATTAAGTCTATGATAAAAAATAGGTTTAAATCATTAATGTGCTTTTGGCTGCCAAATATAGTAACAAAATTACTTTTCGTCAGTTTGTACGATTTGTTTTATAAAGCTTTTTGGCAACTATTAATGTAAATATATATTTTACATTATTCAACCCTAAATGTAAAAATAAATAAATTAAATTCCTCCTAAATGTTAAATATAAGGGTATCTAAGATTGGTTTGATTGCGGTTTAATGTCATGTTCAATGATGTTTCAGCTGAATATTGACGGAACATTGTGTTCTAAGCTCCAATGATTTACTCCTACCTGCAGCCACAGGCACCAATACACCATAGACTTGATGTTCTAAGTGTCCGTCTCAAACCCTCTTCGTCACCTGCATATGATAAGTGAAGTACGCATTTCGTTCGCCTCGGCAATGGCTGAAGGGGATAGTAAAGGTAGCTTGTTTTCTTTGCTAGTCGCTCATTTCATTAACCAATCGAACCTATATTTTACTGTAAGAAATACTGGTTCAGCGTGTCACTCACAGGAATGACACAAACAGATGCAATGTCAATGTGGTGCTTACAACAGAGCACCACGGTGACATTCATAGTCCCCTGGAGTACCATTTGTGAGATCAGGTTCTAGGGAGGAAAAATCAGTCCACGTTTAGCTAGCTGCACCCGCCATCTATCACGAACGTCCGACATTCAGTATACAGAAATTATACGAGGCTGCAAGATCAAAAGGATGTGGATCGGCACCGTATGGAAAGTGTCACAGCTACAAAACGCCAGGCGAGGAAATGACAGTGAAAAACTTCGGAGGAAACTCTGCTACTAGCATGGAAAAGTGACATGTGCGAAGTTACAATTATCAGTGGTACCTATAGATGAGACCAGGTCCGTGGAAGGCATATGCATCTCCTGTTACCTTTGTAGGTCTTCTTTTGAAGTGGGCTTAACTTTATAACCAAGTATACTGAACCATTTTCGATTTAGGGATATAAACAAATATATATTTGTTTTAATTTGGAATTTGGTTCATAGTCCTCAGAAACAGCCGAACATATTGCTGACTGACACAATTTTCCAGCAACACATCGATGTATCAACTAATGTATCCCTATGTATCCAAACAAAGGTCCCCGTAAGTCACGGAATGGGCATGCAAGTCTATTTGCTGTATGCATGCTCATCCACTGTCATTTTGGTTGGTCATTACCATCCTGGATATTTCTTTGCATATATCACACCTTGACCTTTAAAGTTTGTTAATGTTGTAACATTCACCTTTCCCGCTCTTACCAGAGGATACAAACAGCAAATTATTTATCATTCTTCTAGTTCCCTAGTCCAGATTTGAGTTTAATGAAACATCAAACTCTTTGGTGAATTCTTTATATTACATAAAGAAAATATACATTCAATGTCTACCCTTAATATGATTATTATATTAAGAATATTTAAGATATTTCTTTACAAAAAAAATTGTTTGTATTAAGGGTATTTCTTTATCTTAAGGATACTTCTTTACATTAAGTATCTTTCTTTATATCAACCGTTTGCATTATGGATAATTCTTTATATTAAGGATAATTCTTTAAATAAAGGATATTTCTTTTTATTAAGGGTATTCGTTTACATTAGGCTATTTCTTTATATTATGGGTGCTTTTGAATTAAGGGTATTTCTTTTTATCAAGGGTATTTTCTTATATTAAGGGTAATATTTTAAATAAAGGATATTTCCTTTTTATTAAGGGTATTTGTTTACATGAGGATATTTCTTTCTGTTAAGGGTATTTCTTTGCATTATGGGTATTTCGTTATATTAATGATAATTCTTTAAATAAAGGTTAATTCTTTGTATTAAGCGCATTTATTTACATGTGGGTATTTCTTTATATTAAGGGTATTCATTAAATATAGGGTATTTCTTTTTATTAAGGGTTTTTGTTTACATGACGGTATTATTTTATTTTAAGATATTTCTCTGCATTAAGGGTATTTCTTTATATATTTTTATAAGTAATTATTTAATTAAAGGGTATTTCTTTTTTAAAGCTATTTCTTTACTTGAGGATATTTCTGTATATTTAGGGTGATTCTAAAATTAGGAATATTTTTGCATTGAAGATATTTCTTCACTTTTAGGGTATTCATTTTTATGAAGAGTATGTCTTTATTTTCAGGCCATATGTTTCTTTATAATTGTTTTTTATATACGGAATATATTTCATTGAATGTATTTCCATATATTAAGAATATTTCTTGGCATTAAGGTTACTTCATTATATCAATAATTACTTGATATGCGCTTATTTACCACAACTGTAAAAGTTTACATTAAAGATTGCAACACACAATTTTGTTATCGTTTCAATAAAATAAGAATAATAACGAAAAATATAGTTTAACGTCATCATTAATGTTGTGTCATACTCCGATGTCATGATGTCAATTTTGCATTCATAAGCCACCCGGTAAAATAAAATTTTATAACGTTATAACGTTTCACGTCATTAAACTATATACTACACACACACACACACACACACACACACACACACACACACAC
>BROG01000321.1:392500-420000 GCA_030159075.1 Atrina japonica | reverse complement strand
TTATTTGGTTATATAACCACATCCGGTTTCACTTTCGCTGAGATATGCTGATTATTTGACTTTTTCGTTACAGGGACATTTACTGTGTTTGCCATCATTGCTGGGCATTAACTCTGTTTATCCCTCCCTCAAATATATTTGGATTTTTCTACTTTTACTACTTGCACGTGATGTACAATAACAAATAAGAGCTATACACAGGCACAGAAGGTATTTTCTTGCTATATAGTTTGTGAAAATAAGGTCATGTCCATTGTTGTATTAATATACAAATAGTTAGGTTGAGTCCATCAATTGCAAGTCAAGAAGTGGCAAACCCGCGTTTCTCAAGCAATTTTCAGAAAATATGTAGGCATGTAAGAATTTTTGTACCTGGGCATATATCTTTTTTATATATCAATTTGAGTAGTAAATAAGGGCCATTTAAATGCCCCTTTAAGTATACTACAATTCATCATTTTAAAATATGTTATATACATATTCCTACTTATACCCTTGTGCACTACAATTCATTTTCATTCTGCTTTTGAAGTTTTGACTATCACGAACCATTCTGTCTTATCAACGCCTTTGCCTATATTATGTTATGCACCATATTATTTATCAGCGACGCACTTGCTAATTATAGTGACGTCATATATCCGTCTGCTTTTTTAATTTTTTTTTCCTTTGACGTCAATGTTTTCTCGCTGGGATTCCTGTTTTAAACACACTTTTAATCTCTAATGTAGCATAGGGACAGCAACAGGGGATATAAAACGGTTGTATTTTTGCGCCAGAAAAAAAGGACCTGCTTCAGGGGCAGCAACAGGGGATATAAAACGGATGTATTTTTGCACCAGAAAAAAAAGGAACTGCTTCAGTGACCAAAGTCCGGTCTGTGCGTTACTTCAACAATGTTGGGTTTATGTGACGTCACAGACATTCAAAGTTAATAAATGTATGAAAGAAAATATTTATGATTATTGGCAAACTTTCTCATAAGTAGATCTACGGTAACTATATTTCTCTGATTTCCATATCGTTTTTCATTTTTTGTTTGTAATTATTGACTTCTTGTACCGACTAATAACAAGTTTTGTGCATATATTATATTAGCAAAAACCTCCATATCAATAAAATCAATCCATTGCTGAGATATCCCGCTCGCATTGGTAAATCATTCACCTAAACATCGAGTATCCTGGATTTAATTACAGGCCCCGAAAATAACAGGGACAAGAAAGAAGGAAAAGAATGTCACATGTCTTTCAAATAGCACAATCAAAGAAAAAATATCGAACTTTTCGGAATGATGATGTGACAGAATTTTCGTAGTACCAAAACAAACAAACGAACAATTTCGATTATCCATTGGTAATTCATTTTTACTTACGATAACAAACGGTTTCGTTGGGTAACTACAGAGCACTATTCTACACAACTGTTTAGCATTACAATATATTATTGTTTATGTACTTTAATGTTGAAAAGATTTGCTTTCCACGTCAATATGCGATCCCACTATACACCAAACATTTATTAGTATCTTGTCATGTAATAGAAGAACTGTTTCATACCGACAAATCTATAGATGAAACGGTTTCCTATAATTTCATAGAATTCCATGCAATAAGTTATAGAGATTGATCAAAATATATTTATTTTAGTGAAATCGATATTTATTTTTATAGTTAAAAACCATTTAACTCATGCTGGCTTTGGAATTCTGACAGAAAATAAAGATCGAGTTGCAGGATATTCATATACACTATACCAGATTCAGTTTCTTTATATACATTTTCTTTAAATACTGGGAATATAAATTGATATATATATATATATAATTTATATACACAAGTATGATAATTTTTCGAAATTCTCGAAATTTTAATATACTTCTACGTTCTCGATTCTATTTGTTCACGAGGTACCAATATATTATTTATAGTTTAAGTGGTTGTTATTAAGTATATCTAGTCACCGGGGATAAAATACAACTTAAACAGTTAAAATTTTATTAACAATACCAAAGTTATTGTTTTACAAAAGAGGTCAGAAAAATGCTCAAGACGATCTTTTCTGGCAATAAGACTTCACCAGCTGAGTTCGAATTTGATCTAAATTCATGTTACGGAAAAAAGTGAAACAAAGAATGAAGCTATTCTTGCTGCTGAGAAGGGAAATAAATCATCAATCGAAATTGCAAGTGGGTGAAAATATGTATACGTACACGCTATCTGCCTGGATATGACGTTTATCAGGGATGGATTTAATTTTGGTTTAAATGATATTGGTACATTTGAGGATTAGATTGTCCGACATAATTACTAAATGTCTGTATGTACAAAGACATGTATTTAAAGCAGCAGATGTAAATCAAGCTGATAATATTGCTAAAACATGAGAAAACTCAGAGTATGCATGTATGCGCGGTGGAATGGTGGGTGTATGTATATGCGTGTGTTGGTGTATATGTTTCTGTGGGTCTATGTGTTGCGCTGTGTGTGTATGTGTGTGTGTGTGTGTGTGTGTGTGTGTGTGTGTGTGTGTGTGTGTGTGTGTGTGTGTGCAGGCATTGAACAGACACAAACAAATTCAAAGGCGATGAACACAGTATTTCTCAATCTCTATGAGTTAAGTATTTATCAAGCCAACTAATATATAGGAATATTCTAATTGAAGAATTGTAATTCATAGTTTGTTTAGTCCTACAGTTTCATTAGAACGTCAACATGACGATAATAATTTAGATTTACAATTTTCATGTTTAGTTGTAAAAGTCAGTGATACTAATATCAAGACAAAGTGTAACAGGGTCATACAATTTGTCATATGACATCAGAAACGTCGTGTCTGTGTTTAAATTAACAGACAAAATACTATGGGTTATTTTATATGTAACCACTTGCTTAATATTTATGTTAACGTTGAAAAAGAATCGAATTACTATGCTGACAGATGCTTAAAATATATCCTTCTATCGCCGACTTAAGATATATTTTATTGAAATACGATTCAAAGGGAAACGAATGAATGTATATATATATATATATATATATATATATGTGTGTGTGTGTGTGTGTGTGTGTGTGTGTGTGTGTGTGTGTGTGTGTGTGTGTGTGTGTGTGTGAATTTCACGGAATAGAATATTTACAAAAACAAAATTTGGTTTCTTTCATTTTGCATTAGATACTTAGAACGATGAACACATGAAAAAGGACAAATTGTCAGCAATTTCCAAAAAAAGTATATCAATTATTTTTGCATGTAAGCAGGGAAATCTCTTGGGCGGTATATCAACTCAAGTTGGTGGTGGTGACATGACGTTTTATGAATGAACGAACATTCTCTGCTGACCAGTCATCTAGTTGAGTGGAGAACAAAACAATTTGTGGTCAGAATTGACCTATTGCCTAATGCCCGACATGGCACCTTTTGCCAACTTTTCCATTATGACGTCACAATTAAATGGCCCGACAACACTTTTGTGATTATGACGTCAGAATCGAATGACGTAAAAAAGCACATGAACAGCGATGTGTCAGACACTTGGCGATGGAGCAATCAGTACACATAATCTAACAAGAACTGTGGAGGCAATAAATTTAAAGATTTGAAATGGTGAACTGTAGTATGGTTAATTATATAATGTAATAAAGCAAATATAGGATATTCACAACTTAATTATTGATGAAGTTACAAGGAGTAGTAATTAACCAGATTAATATACTGATTATAAAATTTACAAGGTATATGTTGTCGATAATAACTTATAATTTGACTTACATGTAGCTGATTGATATTTATTTATGACCTAATACGAAATTTTAATCTTTGTTAAGATGAATTTAAGTATACAACTGCATCGCAGAGTTAATATTTAACGTGGCGTGTTAACTTTGTTGGTATATTTATATCCTGGGTATTCATTTCACGATTGCTGCTATGTAAATAACAGTTGATGCCGTAGGACGATTGTGTCAAAACAAACAATAATTTTAGAGACATGTTAATTATATTGAAACCATACATAATAAACTTTGGACAAACATGGTCCTTTTGGAACGTTCAAAGGTGGGATCAGGTGCCAATGGATATTAAGAATTACTTAAGTCTAAAAAATTATTAAACTTTGGCTAATTCAGAAATCTGATTGGCGGAACAGGTTTAAGTGGAGAATATTCTAGCAAAATATATAAATATACTATAGATTTTGCGCTTTATAAGGTATCGGTCTTTTTTGCATATATTTTTAGTGCTGATATAGAAAAAATGTTATTTGAGGTGAAAATACTGTTTAAAAATGGATATACATATAGGGACAAAATGTTACCTTACTCTGTGTAATTTTTAAATACATTCTGTGGGTTACATCACGTGTTTTGAAAGATCTTTTAGACGTTGACAGAGATCGCTGAGGAGTGCAAAGACCGACAACTCTGTAAAAGAGATTGAAGTTAAGTATAAAGTTTTATGGTGCCGGGTCCAGGTGCTCAATCGTTACAACGGCTTTAGCAGTATAAGAATAAAATTTACCAGCTGTATCCTATATTACAGAACTTACTGCATTATTTGAAAACTTAAATAAACTTTATATCCATAATCAGAAATAATACCTCCAGTTTCTTCATCAATATCATTAAATCATAAAAATGTGCGAACACTAGTTGTATCAAAGTAAAATGAAGAAGTACCAATGGAGTCCATTAGAATACAACAAGTGATATATATAGCAAATGTCTTTACACAAAGAACAATTGCGAATCCCAAAAAGAATGGGACCGGGTGTCAAACAAAGCGAAGTTTATTGCTATACTAGATCGCATTCGACTAGTCCAACCAGTGAGATATTCTGTTTACATATGCTAGTTACAAGTACTTTGAAGCATTCATTTGCTCTTCTTTGTCACCATACAAAATACCCACTGTTTACGCTACTTCAAATGACCGTATAAAAAGATTTTTTGTCTGTAGATACTAGGGTATTTCGAATAGAATAGAAAACAATACCAACAAATAAGACAACGCTTGAATGGATTCAATAACCCTAGACTAATTTTTACAAAACAATACAATGATATCACGACAGCAACTTGTATGTTCAAATAGAATAATGACACTGCATACAAAGGCATCACCCTTGTAAACACAACCAGAATTATTTTTGAGAATACCTAATATTATTGGTTCTAACTTGTAACGTGATATTATGAATATATACATATATATATATATATATATATATATATATATATATATATATATATATATATATATATATATATATATATATATATATATATATATATATATATATATATATATTAACGTTTTAATGTACCACAATACGACAAGTAAGTGTATAGTCATACACTTCATCAAGACTCCACATACTTAGATTAATTACTTTATCATTCAGCGTCATACTTAATTTACATTATAATTCAAGGTAAATAGACAAAACTCCTGATTTAAATCATGCACCCGGGATTAGCGATACGGAAGAAAACCTCGGCTAACATTATTTAGATCCCCTGCCTGCATAAACATTTCGACGAAAACAATCTTGTAATTATTCTTGCACTACGCTTAACAAGAAATGAACTGTTTTGGAGATGGTGCATTTCCACTTATGGTGAGAAAATTTCTTCATTTTAGCGTGATGCACTAATTTTTAATTATCTACTTTGTAAGAACATGGCAATCATAGCACGGACAACAGTTAGGGGACATCATTATTGTTTCTTTCAACCCCCATTATGACTTTGTTCCTTAATCACTGCAACATTATTCACTGTTTATTTTACTATTTTTTTTATTATTTTTATTATATACATGCAATTCATTTCTATTTCAATTATTATAAGTTACGAATGAAAGATTCAATCATTTTTTTGGACCACAGCAATTATTATTATTATTAAAGAGGAATTATTAGAAATACTTAAGACACCAGGGCAATTTGAAAAAAAACTTCATTGTAGTTTTCTTAAGGAGAATATAAGAAAAAATTAATGTAGCTTATAATCATCATTACATTAATACATATATATTCACGTTTTGTAGTCAATTTACATTTTACATCTTTTTGCAATTTCCATAGAAATTAAACCAAAAGAATTCATATATATATATATATATATATATATATATATATATATATATATATATATATATATATATATATATATATATATATATATATATATATATATATATATATATATATTACCAAAGTATAGGTTTTTAGAATGTCCAGGATATACATATAAATCTGGTAAATGATATATAATATTTCGATTTGTAATTGATTGACCCAATCATAAATTATTTTTGTTTCAAAATAATAAAAATTATCGTATTCTGCTGATCATTTTCAGATACAAAATTTTCAGATGAAAATATTCAATGTTTTTACTGTATATATAGAAGATTAGCAGCTGAATGAAATCCGAAAATATTTCATTTGATTTCCATATCTTATATACAATTTTGATTTGTATAATTTATATATACAATTATGACTTGTTATCATTAAAGATTAAAAAAATCAAATTTTGATCATTTGAGACAAGAGATAAAAATTACACACATTACATTTTACATGAACAGTGAAAACGATATATGACAAATCAAGCCACAGTATTTATTTTACATCTTTATATTCAATTTGATATTCATATTTTAAGAAAATAATTCAAATTTCGATAACTAGAGATAAAAAATAAAATATACTTTAAATTTTGTGTACAAATGAACAGATAAAAAGATGTTTGACAAATCAAAACACGATATTGTAATTCCAGATTACCCTACAATTTGAAACTGCTGTCGATACTTACCACGCCATTTGCAATTTGGTAAATGAATTTCCTGGAGATAAGTTATCCATTTTAATAGTACATCCTGGTATGTGTATGTACACATTATAATAGTTCTTCTCACCTAGTAAGAATTTCTTTTGAAGTTTGTAGCAAGGTAATGTGATACGCCGTTTTGGTAAGATAGAAGTCTGTCCGCCTCATTTTGACTCGTCTCAATAGGAAGTGAGGTCAGTCTTATTCACGAGATCAGACTTCTGCTCTTTATGCAAATGAATGTGGAAGGTTTATTTAGTGTTGCAGACTATCACATTTGAATATATATAAAAATAGATCTCGCTTACATTGTGTCTGCGTCGTTATTTTGTTTTTGAGTGGTTTTATTCATTCAATTATTATCTTTGTATATGACATAGCCATTTACTTGCACTACATCAGAAAATCAGACAGCTATTTCTAGTTGTTGGCTGGTTACTGGGTGAAAGATAATGTATTGAGATTTATCTTGCCTTTTCTGCAATTTGCGAGATAGACCACAGTGAGACACATACATTGAGGATTATGAGTTAGTCGCAGAAAAGCTAACAACAATAAGATAATTAACATTAATTTTTAAACTTATGTAATTATGGTATACCATAGCAAAGTAGAAATGGAAGATGTCACAATATACATATACTAGTTATATTCTTGAATATTTTACACTAATAGGAAATAGACAACGAAAAAATACGACTAAACTAATTACCTCAGAGTTGTAATTGTCAACTTTATAACACCTTGTATCACCCGTATGTGATGTTGATGCCTCCCAAGTGATATGCCAGTTGCTGTACTACGTACGATCATGATATACATGGAGGAATACTATTTAGCGATAAGGCTTTGCTGTTGCGTTGTATTTCAATATTGTTTCACGCTTTTTATTGTCGATTTAGTTTTTTGATTGAATGCTGTTTTACGCTTCAGTCAGCATTGCATTGTTTCAGTTAGATAGCGATTGCAAGTTTTTAATGGTGAATGAAAGAACCGCTTCATGGTTTGAAGCGGAACCACTTTGTAACGGATACCCTTATATCGTCGTTACAATGAAATCAAATAACAGTTCCTCTCTAACCAAGGGAGATGAACAACTTGTAGGAATTTAGTTGTTAATATGCCTATGCTTGCGACAATACTCCCTCTTTTTTTAGGGCTGATTTGAATGTTTGTGGAAGATAATTTGTCGTCCAGGACATTCAGACGTCAATGTTGTCCACTGTCCTCGTGTTTAAATGCTATTTCATATTCACTAGAAATAGCTCAAATGTTTCCTGAGGATGAATTTCCTGGAATAATATTGACATTTGTTTGAAGTCTTATGGATTGATTTATATCAGTAATGTCTCCATAGAAGAAAAACACAATTGCGAACGACATTTCGAAAGCCGCTAAAGTAAATTATAATGTATATACTGTTTTCCTTCGCTGCTAAATTTTCAGTTCAATATAGCTTAAACTTCTACTGCTTTCATATAAAAGACATAGATTTGACTGAGAGTCATGTTGTGTACTTTTTCGATTTGTAAATTTGAAATAAAACAGATTTTATAAATAGCCCATATTGTTCATTTCCTGATTAAAGTGCCTTTACAACTGAATCACCGAATTATTTACTTTCGGTAAAATATCCAACGTTACATGGTCAAAAACCAAACAATATAAAAAAATAAGCGGCCAAAATGTGGCAGTATGGTGAATTTCATGATACCATAATCATGTATCTGAATCATAAGCCATAAACCTAGGATAGTCATTTCTGGAAGCCCTATAAACCATATCCCCCCTTTTTGATAAATGAATGTCGAGGTAAAGGTCCACTTATCTAGATATCATTACACGACAATGTAAAATAAATTATTATTTTTGTGCTTGTTTTGTTTAGTTTTGTTTTTGTTTAAGAGCATTTTATTTGGTGCTGTACATGAAATATATCAGGGACATACCCCTGATACTGCGTATCACTTGGGCTTTAATTTACAAAGCTTTATTAGCATATTTTAATTTAAAAAATGTTTTTTTTTTTCATTAGTATATATACAGAAATTATTCAATGAATTCATTAATATCTAAAAATCTAAAAAACAAATGTAAATGTAAAACAAATGACCATTTAGCACATTTTCTAGATTGAAAGAGGGAAAGAAATGGAGAAGGAATAAGGGGGAAAAGATCAAGTAGAGAAGTTTTTTCAGTTTTTAAGATGTAAACATAAGGTACAAGTGTGTTGATAGGATTGAAAATATAAGCTTATATGTATCAAGCCATATACAAATTGGTATTTTGTATAAATACATGTAAATAAATGCATACCTCTGTTTATATAATAAATCTAGAAAATACTTTCTTTGGTTTTTCTATTATCCATGATTATTTGATAAAATATTACTCTAACCTTGCCACTCTAGAGTGATGTTGGGTTTTTGATCTTGACATGTCTTAGTATACAAATAATATTGTGTTTCTAATATAATTAAATTCCAAATTTTACTATCCTGGCTTTGTTTTATATTTCCAAACATAAAACATATTTTATTCAATTCTACTGTTTTGTTTGTGTTTTGGAGTATTTTCCGAAGAGATTGATCTAGCAGATTTTTAGTAACTGTACAGTTCTATAGCAAGTGTTCTATTGTTTCATCTTCACTTTTACAAAATGTACACACAATTGTTTCACTTCTTCCAATTTTGAATAGAAAATGTTTCTTTGCAATTATCTTCTGATTTATTCTAAATTGTAACCATTGTAGTTTTCTACATTGTGTAATCTGAAAAGAGAGACAACTGAAGTTTTCGATTGTTCAGCTGAAAATTTTAACTTTGAATTTGTATCTGCAGAGTTTCACTTTGTCTTTAATATTGGATAAGTCCCTTTAGCACCCTTTGTATTTTGGTAAAACATATTTATCATATTTGGTATAAAAGGAGAATTTAATTTTTTTGTCAACTGAATTATTTCAAGTTTTTCTAACCATTTCTTTATAGCTGTTTTAATTCCTTCATATTCAATAAAATTTGCTGATAAATTGTTAAAATTTTTAAGTTATTAAATTCTATAAATGTTCCAAATTTTTTATCGAGTCATTAATGAATACAATTCCTTTTTCAAACCATCTTCTGTAAAAATAAGTTTTGTTATTTTTTTATTTATCATTGTAAAAGATAGGAGAGGAGAGGAACTGTTTTTCATTTTCTATTTCCATTTTAGGTATAATAACACTCCATGAATAAAGGACATTTTCCCAAAATTTATTTTCAGTATTTTACTTTGTTTCTAAAACATATTGTCTTCCAAAATATATTATGTTTTGAAAATTCATCTTCCTATTCATTTTATTCTGTCAATTTTTCTCTCAATTGTTACCACTTTCTGAAACCATGTTGCCTTCAGTGAATGAATAAAAGCACCAACATCTATCATTTTTAACCCTCCCATATCATAATCTTGTGTCATTATATGCTTTTGTCTCTATATGTTAGATCATTCCATATAAAGTAAAAAAAAAATCTAAATAGTTTATCTACATTTCTGATGTGTTTGGCAATGCTAAAAATAGTGTATAAATTTTGATAAAAGTAAAGTTTTAATAACTGTAATTTTTTCAATGGGTGTAATATTTCGTTTTTCCCACTATTTCATTTTTGCCTTAACTGATGTCAACATTGCACCAAAGTTTTCCATATTATCTAAATTTACCTAAAATGTTGTGTCCCATTTCAGATTACATTCCGGACACAGAACATTTTCTCTATATTTCTTATTTCAGATCCAAATTACTTGTGTGTTAGTCATATTTATTTTCAATCTTGATATTTTAGAGAATTTATTCAGTTCATTCAGACTTTCCTTTAAAGAAATTTCTGTACCATCTAGTATTACATATGTGTCATCTGCGAACTGTAATATTTTATATTCGGTCCTCCCTATTGAAATACCTTTAATATTTTAATTTTGGTGTATTTTTAATGATACAATTTCTGCACAAAGGATAAATATATATAAGAGGATAATGGGTCACCTTGTCTACACCCTCAACCTAGCTTTAAAATGGTGAAAATTTCTCTACCTGACTAAAAGACGAAGTTATCTTTGTATAAAAGACCCATACCAAATTTTAGATTGAATTACCAAAGTTAAAAAAACTATTTTTATACGAAATTCCTGATATTTAGTCAAATGTCTTTTCTAAATCTATAAGCAAAAGTAAGCCTGGTATATTTTCTTCTTCTGTGTATTGTAATATAATCCTTATCAAATTTATATTTTCTCCAATGTTTCTATTTGGTATAAAACCAGTCTGACTTTCATTTATAAGTTCATTTATTTACCTTTTTATTCTTATTGCTATTGATCTTGAGGCTATTTGCACAACTTTGCATATAACATAAATTATTTGTGTTTGAAATATTTGTTGGAGATGCCTATAACATGCATCCATAATTGTTGGTAATGAGTTGTATCTAGAATAATTATACACACACACAAACACACACACACACACATACACACACACACACACACTAACACACACACACACATGAAAATGTATATATGTATATCTCAAAAATATCACTACAGCATTGAATTTTTCCTATGTAAGTGGGATCATGTGGGATGCAAACCAAACTGTGATACAGAAATAGGTGAAATAGGTGTCTTGTTAATATATATATATATATATATATATATATATATATATATATATATATATATATATATATATATATATATATATATATATATATATATATATATATATATATATATATATACACAGCTGTGTCGGTAGTACGTAAAAATTTTGTTTCCAAGTTTTGTATCAAAGATTGTTGCATAGTCTAACAGATTATGTTGGTCTCTTCATACATGTTTAACACAAAGGCGGAAGCAGGCGATCTGTTACACTGTATAAAAGCGACATACCCGATTAATTTCTACGAGCATTTAGGTAAAGGTTTGCCTTAATCAAGTTTGTAATGAAATATACAAATGTCTTAAAGGTTATATTGAACAAGCCTGTAAAACATAGATGAACGTTTCGTACTTTTCGATCGAAAAAAAAATATTTTGAATTCTGTTATAGTCTTGCTTTCTCAGCAATTATCACAGGGCATTTATATAATGAAAATCAAGTTATGAAGTGCATTTTGTGACATACATGAATACAGACAGCGGAAACGGTAGTTCGAGTTTAAAAATAACCGAAAAATACATTATAAAATGTTCCTAAGCAAAATGTGTGATAATATTTCAATTGCTGATATTTTATGATGCAATTAAGTAAGAGGTTAATTTTAGAATTTTTAATAGACATGCATATAATATCAACATTTTTCTTCGTTTGAATTTCATATTGAATGCATTTTTAATCACCAGTATCGTGGTTTTAACCCACGCTTTTTAATTGCTATTTCTGTTTTTGCATATTTTATCCGTTGGTTCGTTTTGATTTTTGTACATCACATTTTCGTGAAATGAAAGAATTTGAGTAAAACTCGGAACTTCATCTTATAGCCACCTCACAAACTGTCAACCCAAAACAGTGGCGCTAGAGATGATAATTGACGAAAAATTACAAAAGTGCTTGATACAGCACTGATACAATGTGCATAATTGATCAAGCAGAAGAAACGTCATTTGTTTCTATTAATACATCATTATCTGAATTACTAAATATTATTGCGATGACTGCAGTCTTTAATCTAAAAGAGTATCTTTCAGAGGTCAATAGTGTGTATTGTAAATTTGACATGTGAAAGATATTTACTTGCATCATTTGTTTACGTTTACGGCATTCGTAAACTTCATGAAATGATCGTAGAGGCACAGGTTACATATCAATACCATATGGAAGAGTAAACACCATGGTTTTAGTTCAGAGTCGAAATCTTTAGATAAGTAGCCACATAAACTATGGAATAACCAATTAGACATTGTTATAGTACCTGCTGAACTTAGATAAATTGTAAAGTGCGTGTTCAAATAAGTGTTACTAGTACTTTACCGAATGTATACGCTGCACCTTCTTCGTGGAAAAGACAAAATAATTCGGTTTCGACTTCTGATAATGTTGAGCATGTCTTGTACTACAAAGTGTCCTCTTTGCATATTGAGCAAAATGTAATAGGAAACTTTCGAGTTAGCCCGGATTACCGTTAAAAAGCTTTTATTATCGCCATCACGTGATTCTTAAAAAATGTTCTTCAACATTGTCCCCGTTTTCGGAAATACATAGAAAGCCCCGATAGGACAATTGGTAAGATCGTCCTGCTAGTGCTCGGAAGGTCCTGGGCTCGATTCCCGGTCTATCCACAGATAATTTCTCTACCTGTTACATTTCAGACATTTGGCGTTCAACAAAATAACCCACTGTGGTATATTTTATGAGTTTTTCTTATATTTCTTTATACAAAATAACGTTAATATGCAAAAACAAACACATATATTTATGTATATATGATAGTATTATGATGATAGTTTGCAACAATTGTCGTTAGAATAATGAGCTATTGTTATTAGGTATATAAATGGAAGCTTGTTATTGTGCAAACAGTTGGTATAGTGTAATGATAGTTCGTAAGTAAATAATAAATGACTGATTTGCTATTTAAAACAATAAATGTTTTGTGTAAAGATGGAAGACGTGTATGATGACAGTAAAAGTAGTCAACATATTGTGTGGTGACAGAAAACCTGGGCCACAAACAGTATAGGTCCTATGTATAAGCAAAGCTATCTGATGTAGACTTGGATACAAGCAGGACATATCTTGTGTATAACCAGTAGACGTTTACAAAAAGTCCAGATGTTTTGTAGGAACAGCAGCCATGTCAAAAACTAAGAATCGACCTAATGACTAGACAATTTGGGTCTATGGATAATAAATGTAGGATCGGATGTCATATAGCGTTGGATCGGATGTCATTTAGTGATGGATCTAATGTTGTATATTGTTGGATCTGATGTAATTTATTGTTGGATATGATGTCACGTAGCGTTGGATCGGATGTCATGTAGTGATGGATCAATGTTATGCATTGTTGGATCTGTTGTCATTTAGTGTTAGATCTTATGTCATATAGTGTTTGAAGTAGACTTGGATACAAGCAGGACATATCTGTGTATAACCAGCAGACTTTTATAAAACGTCCAGATGTTTTGCAGTAACAGCAGTCATATCCAAAACTAATCATCGAACTGATGATTAGAGAATTTGGATCTATGGATAATTAATGTAGGACCGAATGTAAAGTAGTGCTAGATGTTAGATGCTAGATATTCAATGTCAGATCGGATGTCATATAGTGTTGGATCTAATGTTATGCATTGTTGGATCTGTTGTCATGTAGTGTTGGATCGTATGTCAGATAGTGTTGGATCTAATGTTATGCATTGTTGGATCTGTTGTCATGTAGTGTTGGATCGTATGTCAGATAGTGTTGGATCTAATGTTATGCATTGTTGGATCTGTTGTCATGTAGCGTTGGATCGTATGTCAGATAGTGTTGGATTGGATACCATGTAGCGGTGGATGTGTAGATATTTAATGTTGAAACGCATATTATGTAGCGTTGAATCGGATGTCACGTAGAATGGATGTGTAGGTATTCAATGTTGAACCGGATGTCATGTAGCGTTGAATCAATACAAAGTCAATGTTGAATCGATTGTCATGCAGCGTTGGATAAGTAGATGTACAAGTGTTGAATCGGATGTCATGTAGATGGGATGTGTAGATATTCGATGTTGAATCGGATTTCATGTAGTGTTGGATCAGTACATAGTCAATGTTGAATTGGATGTCATGTAGAGTTAGATCAGTATATATCCAAATG
Organism: Atrina japonica; assembly: GCA_030159075.1. Taxonomy (NCBI): domain Eukaryota; kingdom Metazoa; phylum Mollusca; class Bivalvia; order Pterioida; family Pinnidae; genus Atrina; species Atrina japonica. Next base: position 405,322 of record BROG01000321.1, on the reverse strand, counting down.
TTGAATCGAATGTCATGTCCATGTGTAGATGTTCAATGTTGGTTTAGCAGAGAGATAATGTAGTGTAAGTAATTACCTGTAGTGTATGGTCCAAGAGATAATATCCATCCATTAGTTCACAACGCTTGTTGGAAGTATTGATCTATGTTAAATGAAAAATGTGTATTCAAATAATTCGGATAATGACAAGAAAATGGAAGATATTGTGCATTTATCTATGATGTTTACTTACTCAGTTACACTTACACAGAACAACTCAGCATTCATTCTGATTATTATTACATTGATATTAAACAACTAACAACCTTTTCACAAGAAGTATACTCTTGTAAACATTTTTTTTTCTGGTAAACAATGACACCTGTAAAATGAAAACTGATTTAGAAATAAGTAAAAAGAATATGAAAAAATAACGTCTTATACAATTGAAATTTTGTATCCCAATGGTAACGAATAAACAGATTCTACCGTGTACATAATTTACAAGATTATATTATTCCATTTAAGTATATCCCGTGAGTGCCCCAAACCGCAAGAAAAATACAATATTTACACAAATTAATCGTCAGTTGTGGTTTTTCATATCTACAGCTAAATCTTTGTAGAACACACAACATCTGTATTGTGGTAAACCTCATCGATTATCAATATTACAGGTAGTTGTAAATGTTGCACAACGCAATACTAAGTCGGAGAGGAAATGCGTAGCAGGTGAAATTACGTTATCTAGTTTACATTGTGTCTAGACTATCATAAGTATTTATACAAAAATAATCTTTGCTGAGTAAGGCTCTTGTGAATGGAGGCATATAGAGGGTAAATAACACACTCGGAGAGAGAGAGAGAGAGAGAGAGAGAGAGAGAGAGAGAGAGAGAGAGAGAGAGAGAGAGAGAGAGAGAGAGAGAGAGAGAGAGAGAGAGAGAGAGAGAGAGAGAGAGAGAGAGAGTGAGAGAGAGAGAGAGAGAGAGAGAGAGAGAGAGAGAGAGAGTACACACACAAACACACACACATGTACACACACACGCACGCACGCACGCGCATACATTATATTCACCTGGTTTTATAAAATGCTGTACATAACCGTCAAATACAAATTCATATTTCCACATGCGGAAAAGAATTGAAGCCCAGTACAAAATATTCTTTACTGTGTTGTATTTATATGTATTAGGTGACAGAAAAAAATTATGAATATTCTACGAAATGCCTATTTAAAAAAAGTAGCGTATTTCTACCATTTTGTGGTATACCCGAACACCATAATTTACTCAATACTGATTATATTATATACTTCGTCTACTCAGCGAATCAAATTTAAGGATTAGCCAACGTTGAGCAAAAGTTTTAGACTTAAGTAATTCTTCAGTTTTATGATGACAGATCCTGGCATAATATTCCGGTATGATGCATATACTCACAATGGACTATAATGTCGCTTAATTGCAAAGTTCTATATCCAAATATATATATATATATATATATATATATATAATATATATATATATATATATATATATATATATATATATATATATATATATATATTATAAACATACTACCAAAGTTATAATGCTCAAGACGATATCGTGTTTAAATATTGATTATTTTGTCTACGCCAATTAGTTCCCCGAAATATGTCTTTATCAACTAGTCTAGCTATGTTTATATATATATATATATATATATATATATATATATATATATATATATATATATATATATATATATATATATATATATACATATATATATATATATATATATATATATATATATATATATATATATATATATATATATTATATATATATATATATAATATACTGTTTACAAAGCATTAATTTTTTTAACATGTCGACATGAAGTATAGAATTGGTCTTATCAGGGGAAGGCAAAAGACCGTTGAAACTGAATGACGTGAATAATATGTAAGGATTCCGGTCCCCAAGGAAGAGCATTAATTGTTCCTACACGTATGAATCACTAGAGATAATTATTGGTCAATACATATCTATTGATAGATGGCGTCAATTATTGCAGTAACAGTATGACATTATCACGTAACTAATTACCAGTTGTTGATAATTGATTATGGAGTTAGGTATATGTTTCTAAATTCAAATTGAAAGATGAAATTCTCTTAATTCTCCATTCCGCAAAAATAATTGTTAGTTACGAATTTAATTTATCGACTTCTTCTTGGTTTCAAACAGGCACAAAAATATTTTAAGATAAAAGCCAAAAATGTATGTTGCGTCTAAACAGGTGATAAAAATGTATGAAAATATTTGAAATTCCTGGTTTTCCAATGGATACAAGACATATCCCATTAATTTACCTAATTGAAATAGATTGGGAAACTGTTGTTTATATATGTTGGTATATAGCATATTCATAATCAGATATTGAAGGTGTTTTCTTACTTTTGGAAGTTTTGGAATTTTGAATAGTGTTCAACACAACACTCAACAATTTTTCAGTAAAATGGTAGCGTCAGTTCTTACAGCATTGTTCTAAATATTACTTTCCTATTGATGACGCTTTGGGGTAATTTAGAGATATACCGTATAAAACACTTTGGTAGTTATTTATACACGAAAACGGAATTTACAAACGTTACAATTAGTTCAATTAATCAATGTAAGTATGTACTACCTATCCAGCCTTTACTTAAACCATAGGTGTGCACGAAGGTTTGGACTTTGTACCTGGCAATCCAAGAAACAGAACCGAGATGACATATATATATATATATATATATATATATATATATATAATATATATATATATATATATATATATATACATATATATATATATATTGTGTGTGGAATACATACATTGTGTACAACATAATGACCAGGCATTAGTATTCTCGAGATGTAGAGAAATACGAAGAGAGGCAACTGAAAAAAATATGTGACAATAAAGTAAAATTCGTTCACAGTAATATGAATAATAACTTCTAACAGGGAAATCTCTATAATTATCATAAGCAAACATGTATCAGTTCGCCATGTATCTGTACAAGAATATGGTTAGATAAAATACAAGTAGGATGGAAAGAGACCGTGGTAATTAAAATAACAATTTACCTTTTGTACATTCGAAAATATGGACTTTTTATATTATTACATGTAAAATAGGCATCGAATGTTTTTATATATTGTTGAATTACAGTGCATTTTAAACACTCTTTTTGGCATATGTTTAGCACCGTGTAATTTCAGATTGATAAATTATTGTCATATCATATTAATTTCTGACACTGACAAAAAAACTGTAGGCACTACCTGTATGTGGTTAACCATAAATACTGAAATAAATCTGAATTCTTTAAATTCGTTAAGATAAAATAAAAATAAAATCTAGTGCACCGCATCAAGGCCAAATAACAGGTGGGTTTTTTTAATTTGAAGACTGGTATTTGGCAGTGTTATAAGAGTACAGGACTAAGCTCGTGCCATACATGTGCAGCCATCACCGTTTCTGATATACATAGTTCATACATGTGTAACAGTCACAGATTAAGATACATATATAGTTCGAATTGTACTTGTTTGTCCTTTCTCAATTTGATATTCATAATATAAACGACTCTAAGGTTAGTTACGTGCATTCGTATAACTACATAATTTGATGTCTGCATTGAATCGGTAAGTACGTTTAAGTTTAGATATTTGTGTATTCAATGTTGTTCAAATATGACACCAAAAAGAAAGTGTGATAGACCGACATTGCAGATAAAAATCAATATAACGTCTGGTGCACTAAATTCCAATGTAAATAAATCCCCTTTCTACCTTGACTGTGCACTATAAATGCACGATTGTGCATTTGCTGTTACGTAATTATTCGTTTCCTTGGTGCTGTTGCACACTGCACATATAACACAGAGCTGTCTGTGTGTTTGTATGTTGCATAAGAAAATAAAGGGTGTCATTTTCGTTAAAAAATGAGGAAATATATATATATATAGCTAAAATGTAATGATAAAAATATCAAGCTGACGGATCTTTTCTATTTCATATTGCTTATTTATCGTTTAACCGTAAAAGGATTACTCGGAGGAAAGGTTCTCAAGGTAGAGTAAAACTCTATGTTAATAAGATAAATGTATTTAAGATTAGTTATGCAGACATGACGTAACAAACTGAAATAAACACTTCATCGTTCCAAAAGTATATAATTCTAGATACATTTTCCTAGTTAAGTCCGGGATTAATCTTTTAAATTCAATTAGAACTCTTTTCTTTTTTAATTCGCACGTAAATGATTTTTGTCATCGTCTGATTCGTTACGGAATATAAATGTATATATACAATATTGATTTATAATCAGACACTGAACATACCGAAACCCAGACAAATCACGTGTTCTGTATACGTCTGTGACCTAATTAGGAAAGATTGTAGCTCCATCTTGTAAAACGAGACGATACTTTGTTTTGTACATAATTTTCAGCCTTTTGAAATATTTAGAACTTTATCAGACACGCTATATATGATGTAAAGGACAGTTTTTATATATTTATTCTAGTTCAGATTGGCGCAAAAATTAAATGCAGTTTTAATTTATGCAGACGATATGACATACGTTATTTTTCTGTTACTAAAACCGACTACAACAGAGCATGTTTTACATATATATTTAACAAGAACCAATTTATATTATAAAATTAAAAATATTGAGTAACTGAAATTAAATCCTTTTCATTTATAATCGACAGATCAATTTTCTGCAAGATATTTCTACTCACCAAATGATTAGTATCCAATCAGTTTATCTCTTCTCTAAACTACCTGGGATGGTATAACCTATCAGTTCAAAGACTCAAGCCACTTGGCGCGCGCGCGAACGGCAGACTTATATGTTGCTGAGGTGTCTTGTATTTGAATCCTTCATGGTTTCCCGTGGTATTGACCTTTGACCTTAGTTTTCCACATTTCATAGAAAATGAAAAATACGAACCTGTGGTATTTTCATAATTGGATATATAATCATCTAGACAGATTTGTAATACAAGATTTTCATACTTGTTTTTAGGAAATTTAGTTTTGAAATTTTATGAAGCAATAATATAATCTTTTGAAGAAGAGGGATATATTTTCAACGTATATAGGGACCTAATTCTATTTTGACAAAAGCATTAACGAAATATAAGGATTTGTTTTTTAAAAAAGAAACTGAAATAAATAATATTGACAATAATAATGATACTAATACCTCTACTTCTACTACAACAACTACTACTACTACTACTACTACTACTACTACTACTACTACTACTACTACTACTACTACTACTACTACTACTACTACTACTACTACTACTACTACTACTAATAATAATAATAATAATAATAATTATAATAATATTAATAATAGTAATAATAATAATAATAATATTACTACTAATAATAATAATGGTAATGATTAAGTAATAACAATTATGATAATAATAATGATAATGATAAGTTATAATAATAATAACAGTAGTAGTAATAGTAGTAGTAATAGTAGTAGTATCAGTAGTAGTAGTAGTAGTAGTAGTAGTAGTAGTAGTAGTAGTAGTAGTAGTAGTAGTAGAAGTAGCGGTAGTCGTTGTCGTCGTCGTCATCATCATCATTTTTATAATTATGAAAATGTTTTTAATCACAAAAGTGGTATAAGATGTACTATAAATGAATGTGTATTCTGATATTTTTACTACAAAAGTTATTTTTGTTGACCCATATTGTACCTAGAATACCCATATATATATATATATATATATATAATATATATATATATATATATATATATATATATATATATATATATATATATATATATATATATATATATATATATATATATATATATATATATATATATATATATATTTGAGTGGACTATTAAGGAAATAAGTCTAAACAGAATTTTATCATTTTTATAGAATTTATATATCCTTGTAATAATTAATTCTTATTTCAAAAGACAAAATAAAAAAAAACAATCAAAGTAGAATAATGTATTAATTTTCAACAATTAAGAACCTATTACAATGCATCGTTATTTTGTAGTCACAAACTACCATTTCAAACACTACGCTCTATGTACAGATAGTTTTCCCCTTATCAAACATATTATACTCTCCATGTAGAGATAGCTTCTAACAGTAAAGCAGTTGTTTTTACAATTTGATAATTAAATTCAAGAGATAATACAATGTTAATAGTCTGGTAAAGAACACACCAGATTGTTAACACACTTCTTCTATATGCATCACAAGAAATGAAAATTCCGGAAAATGATAACTCCGTATAATTTGATTTTTACGAAGCGAAACATCAGAATTTCATCTTATACGCTAACAAGAAATAGTTTTATCGCCTACTTCGATTGCAATATATATATTGTGTTATGATTTTTTTTTCATTTTTCATGTGATAATTAAATCTCCATCACCTTCATGTTAATGTAAATAAACATATATATATATTAAAAAATGATAAATTTACTACGTTTATTTTTGATGGTTTAAAAAAAAGAGCTTTAAGGATATTCAAAAGTCTACAGTTGCTTACATAAATGTTAGTGATGTGAAATTGAGTTGATTTAGTGTCATTTTTATCAATGGTTTACACAAAATAATGATCTTTCCCATTCTTGTCTATATATGTATTTATGATGTGTGTAGTTTGAAATACACACACACACACACACACACACCACACACTCATATATATATATATATATATATATATATATATATATATTATATATATATATATATATATATAGTTTGAAATACACACACACACGTGCGCGCATATATATATATATATATATATATATATATATATATATATATATATATATATATATATATATATATATATATATATATGCGCGCGCATGTGTGTGTATTTGTATAAAATTCATACAATTGTCAAGATTGATGCATACCATTATTCACCAGAATAACAATTAAACTTATTCTCTGAATCCTGGAACATTTCCATTTTTAAAACAACATATAATTTTAAATTGAATCTGTTACTGAATTTTTTTATTATCACATGATAAATAGTTGACCGGATTTGAGTTTGATGGTTAATTATTTTATTATATTTTTGGTATCTGCATCATGATGTATAATGTATTTTGCGTATTAATGTATAACATTTTAAAAAAGAATACATTAATAGGTGAATATTTACCTTCCTACCAACCTATATACATACGTATACGAAACCCACCAACACACTCACCCACCAAAATACAACCTACCTACCTACCTACCTACTTACCTACCTACCATCACACATACATACATACATACATACATACATACATTGATACATACATACATACATACATACATACATACATACATACATACATACATACATACACATACATACATACATACATACATACATACATATATATATATATCAAAGATATAGATACAAATCTGGCAGAAATAATCTTTTTGTATGTGTGTATTTATGTGTCTGTTTATGCGTATGTGTATTTCTCTCTCTCTCTCTCTCTCTCTCTCTCTCTCTCTCTCTCTCTCTCTCTCTCTCTATGCGTGTGTGTGTATGTATGTGTGTGTATCTGTGTGTGGGGATCACTATTTATATGTATGTATTCCTATGTAAATACATATATATATATATATATATATGTGTGTGTGTCTGTGTGTACATCAGTGTATCATGTGTATCTTCCTGAGTGACTGCCTGTGTCTGAATATAGGACTTCATATGACGTGATACGTAAATTATTTCCCATTAAAACAGTAAACACCAGATATGCCAATGAATACAGAAATATTTAATTTTATCAAAGAAAAAAAGCTTAGTTATGCTATTCGTCTGTCTAGCTCTATAGTTATCTTTCTAAATAATCAAATTTGGCAATTGAACTATGAGAAAATGCCCTTTGAATTACTCAGAGTCATACAAAGTCGTTGTCTGTATGAACCACTCAACATGAGACAAATATTCTTAACTAGGATATATGAAACCTTCAGAAAAAAAATCAACAATTAGTCTTCAGCTTTTAAAAACTTAACAATAAGTCAATTTTTGCTTAGGCTGAAAATAGTTTTTGCAACTATATATAGATTTTATTAAAGTTTGAATTTTTTAAAATTTCTAGGGTCTGAATCTGAAGTTACTGACATCGCATTTTCTATTACATATAATGTGTAAAATGATGCTGTTTCAGATTTTATTCGTTCTATTGCACAAAAATATGTATTGTGTTTCAAACATTATTTTATCTATAAATAAAAATGAAGAAGTACCAATTGATAATCGAAACTCAAATCCATTAGAATATGACAAATTAAAATTGATTACATTATTTATTTACCTGTAATTTGGTCTTTATATTGGTGATGTATTTGCTCTTATTTCATGTTCGAGGTATATCATATAAAAATTGTTAAAATAACATAAATTTTGTAATATTTAGATATTTTCAAATACATTACATGATATTTGGTCCAATTATACGTCTTAAAGTTAGTTAAAAAGTTAAAACTTTATACCTCGTTATATATTATAGTGTTAACATCATCATATTCTTTACGAACAAATGCGAGTCACTTAGTTTTATTAGCATGAAGCTCAACAATGCTGATAGGCAAATAATTGCAATTTTCAATTAATCAGTTTTCTTGAATAAAGTGAAATTCAGGGTAAAATTGCTCATCCTTGTTTTTTTACCTCTCTTTATGTAAATAGGCCATCCTTGTTATTTGACCTCTCTTTATGTAAATTTGTCATCTTTGTTTTTTACCTCTCTTTATGTAAATTGGCAATCCTTGTTTTTTAGTTCTGTTTATGTAATTTGTTCTCCTTGTTTTTTACCTCCCTTTATGTAAATTGGTCATCCTTGATTTTTTACTTTTCTTTATTTATTCGAAAAATAGAGTTCACAGAAGAAAAATACGTTTTCTTTTTTAATTATTACTACTCTTATTATCTTTATTATAGTTATTATTATTATTATTATTATTATTATTATTATTATTATTATTATTATTATTATTATTATTATTATTATTATTATTATTATTTTTATCTTATTATTATTATTATTATTATTATTATTATTATTATTATTATTATTATTGTTATTATTATCTTAGTAGTAGTAGAAGTAGAAGTAGTATTAGAAGTAGAAATAGTATATTTATTTTCATTAATATGCATGTTACATCGCTGTGTTGATCTCAATAGTTTAATAAATATATTTTCAGTATTCTGTTATTTAACCACATTTCTAAATGTTTTATAATGATTGATTTTAATCGTCTATATATATATATATGATAATTCCAGCCTTGAATATATATAAGAAAGCTGAAGATCAATTCGTTTATGAACATACTGATTTCACATCACTATTTAATATTGATTATTTTTTAAATTGATATTTCTATGATAATTCATATATAATGAATTTGTGTTAGTTGGAAAGAATAATTTAAGCATATTTAATGCTATAAGAACTATTATAAATGCTGTTTTGTTTGTATTCAAAAATATCGAAAATCAAAAATACTAAAATGATAATTATGTCTAACGATGCTATATATTTCAATTACAATCACATTAGTTGTCTTCCGTGAGTAATATAATATTAATCGAAAAGATTATTACATTGTCATCCGTCGTTTTTATATTGTTTAATATTGATATTAATGTATATTTTTTTTATCTCTGTTGTTTCCTTAAAACGATTATCACGCGCCTGTTATGCATATGCATATGCTATCTCCTTTACATTATTGCCTGGAATACAGAATTAAAGAGGTATTAGCTATATTTTCCAAAATTTATTTTGTTTTTTACTGCTTAGACTGATGTACAATAACGAATAAAAGATATACATAGACATAAGAATTCTAATTTTCCTATATATTTTGTGAAAATAAGGTACCGCCCACTGTCGTTTTCATATACAGATATTAAGGTAGAAAAATTAATTTGCAAATGAATATATGCCATACTGGGTTTCTCAAGCAAATTTCGTAAAATATATAAGAATTTCTGCCTGTGTATATCCCTTTTTGTTATTGTATATCGATAATATAGTAAAATCGAAGCATTTTATTGGAAAAACCACAGCTTATTTCTCTTAAAAGGGGCATTTTCTGTGTTTACAAAAAAAAAATATTTAGATTTTTCCTACTCTCACTACTTGTACTTGATGTACAATAACAAATAAGAGTTAAACACAGACACAAATAACCTTAATTGCATATATATTTTGTGAAAAATAGGTCATGTCCACTGTGTGATAAACAGTAAGATTGAGATAATAAATTGGTTTCTCAAGCAGTTGTCACAAAATATACAGGAATATAAGAATTGCTATGCCTGTATATGCTTCTTTTTTGTTATTGTATATCCATCTTATTAGTGAAACAAAAATGATTTTTTATGAAAAACACAGCTAATGCACCTTTAAGATTTTCTGCTGTTTTTAAAGACGGGTATCATACCATTAGGGTAGTAGCATGTCCTTCATTATATAGTCTCACAAATGTAAACCACATTTCACAGATTTCACCATTAGCATCATGAGGTATGGTTTATTTGTTTAAAGAAGTATGATTTAAAATTAACATTAATATCAATTAATCTAAGTAATGATATTCTAATGAAATTCCGGAGTTATAATTTTCAAGAGTACTTGGTAATTGAATAGATATATAACTGCATCCATAGTGAGTGCATCTATCTCTATTCATATAAAATATGTATCAAAAATATAAAATATAGGTCAAGTGAGCTTTTCACTTTCATTTCTGTGACAAAATTTCCCGACAAATGTGTTCACTTTTACGGAAACATCACTAGATATAGGTGAATTATCGCAAATCTGACGTAAGGTAATTCCGTGAGGGGTCTGTGAGGTGCCACATCTAGTGTGACACATGACCTCACTTTAAAGCCCCAACCCAAAGACCACGTGTTCTCCTGTTACGCATTGGTCTGGGAAAAGAAAGTCACTACCCTTAAAGAGGAAAGCTTAGATTCGGAATTCGAACCCGGACCATGCCTCTTGCGAAAGAATAGCTGAAAGCCACTGCGGGAATAAATTCAGATATTTCGATGGTAATCTATGAACAAATGAGTTTTGAAAGAATCGAAATTTGGTTTCATACATGATTTGTAAATAAGTTGATATGGATTAATGTGTCAAATAAAAACTTACTTATATATATATATATATATATATATATATATATATAAAATATATTTTATCAAATAGGGAAAGTTTAAGTATCAAATGTATTCAATTTGTATTATAAAAATGTTATATTTTATGTCAATAAAATATAAATGGAATGAAAGTAGAGAAGTTATTTATATAAATATACATATATATATATATATATATATATATATATATATATATATATATATATATATGTATATATATATATATATATATATATATGTATGTATATATATATATATATATATATATATATATATATATATATAAACATGTGAATATGAGAATTATCTTACCGTTTGCAGAATCTTTTAGGGTGAACTTTTGTTCTAAATATCTAAATATCAATTATCACAGACAGCAAATTACATGTAAATTATATATATTATTTTATATATGTTGAACTAATGAAGTTTACTTCAAATAAAATTATTAACAAATTACAATAAGCTATTTTTAACGTATACGAATTGATACTTAGTATAATCTAGATTTTATTAACATTAACTGATTTTCGCAGAAGTTCAATCTTATATTAATGTTCTAAACATATTCATTTAAAAAATGTTATATTAAAGTTAACACTCTTATAAAAAATGAATTCTTTATTAACAGTTATGTTGGAGCTAAATTATATGTAGAAAATAACATTGTAAGAATGAGAGTAGCTATGTATTTAAAAGCCATATTAAAACTGAAAAAACAAGATATAAAACACTGAGCGTTCAAAAAATACTACAAAATAACCGAAAAATAATAAATGAATTTTTTATATATTCTAAAGATGTAACAAGTTTCTATCGATTTTAATAATAAAGTTGATATTACATCATTTGCATGATAGAATGAGTTTGTATATATTTGTCTCAGTTTTTCTGATACGAAAGATATCAATAAATCGATAACGAGTCTGTTTTATTACATTTCAAAGTATATACATGTATATATTGATTTTTTTTTGCTATTTCATAAACATAACAATAATGATGATCTGAAAAAGTTGAAATAAATAAAACAGCAGGAACAGAAATAAATGTTATGATTTGAATAATAATAATAATAATAATAATAATAATAATAATAATAATAATAATAATGATAAAAGTAATAATAATAATAATAATAATAATAATAATAATAATAATAATAATAATGTCATTATTTTAATATATTCATAATTTCTCATTTTCCAACCACGTTTAATTTATTATATTCGAGATAAGTTCTTCATAGAAAAAAGTCATACGTCTTATGGTAAACGTAAATAAGAATTTGAAGAATGTAAATGCTCCTAACTGTATCATAGTCTACATACACGAGAGAACTACGGGGGGAAAACTTACTATCAGACGCTAAGGTTAGGTGCATCGGTCACTATATAAATCTTTATAAAGCTCGCCTTTATATATATATATATATATATATATATATATATATATATATATATATATATATATATATATATATATATATAAAGGTGAGCTTTATATATATATTGATTTGATTTTGATTTTAATATACATACATATTATGTATGTATGTATGTATGTATGTATGTATTTATGTATGTA
>BROG01000321.1:347500-390000 GCA_030159075.1 Atrina japonica | reverse complement strand
ATTTAGTTTCTGATTGCATGCGTATCTTAAAATGACTTCACGATGCCAAAGCCGGGTCAGACGCAATTATTTACATACATATATATATATATTCCAAATATCACCAATCCCAAAGTTACAAATTTACAAAGGAGTATGCTCAAGGCGATCGTTTTTTTTACTTTGAAATTGTAAATCGTACAACAAATGATCTTATACTGATTTATCTTTTATTAGCCATGACATAGATTACGAACAGTAGAATTGACATATATTGAAATTATCGAAATAATTATCTATAAAACGCACCGTTTACTATAATGTCAGATAAAAATCAAATAATACATTTTTGCATTGATAAGGTTTACAAATTACCTGAATTATGAAAACTGTGGTATATCATTTCAATGGGGATAAAACAATTATTACTTATATATTAAACATAATGCCAAAGTTATAATGAAACTAATATATATATATAGATATAGATATATACAGTGAAACCTATGGACAGGTGACCCTTATACACAGATTAAATTTAGTTTAAGTATGTAGTCAAGGGACTTGAAAGAACTGGGCCTTATAAACAGGTAATCGTTATATAGAGGTGGCTACTATAGCAGGTTTTACTGTAGATATATATATATATATATATATATATATATATATATATATATATATATATATATATATATATATATATATATATATATATATATATATATATATATATATATATGTATATATATTTCACAATGCATCAAGGTTTGATATTTGACCAGGTCACGAAATCTGACTGAAAGAAACGATCTTATTGAGTAATTATTATGGTCCTCATTTTTGAAAAATTGTTATAACTGTGTTTGTTATATTTACATTCACTGGGTTCTTCCACTGCTGGTAGACCCTTTGAGTCCCTGGGGATGTGTATCCCTTACTTATTTTATACTAAAATGATATTTGACAGTAACGTTGTTTCAATTCTGAACTCTTCAAAACAATATTTTATAATTGGACGGCTTTTACAATATTTCTAAACTACTGTTTGTCCTTGTTTCGGTGTCAGCTGAGAATCTTATACTTAAGAAATATTTGGCACTGATAACACCATTTATGTTCTAAATGATTCAAAAGGTAATATAGTCATCTTTTTACAGTGGTTACTCTTAGACGGCTTTAGCTATGCATATAGATTTATTATTTGGCCTTATATTATACCACTTTCCGTTTAGAAAATCTTCTTTTTTTTAAATAAAGAAAAAAAAAAAAAGAATAGGAGCGCAACTGATGAAGTCTAATTGACAGAAACGATCGTCTTGACCATAATAACTTTGGTATTAAATTTGTAATATTCATATCAATTTTTCAGAACTATTAATAATTTTGAAATTCGAGCTAAATTTTACAGAAACTTGTTTTTCCAATTGTTGGAGGAGGGGGTGTTAGAACATTACAATAATTAAACCACTGGGTCGTATACGTGCTGCTGGACGGTTATGGTCCCCGAGTGTTTATATGAATCCAGTATTTGGTATTTCGGCACCAGAAGATTATTTTACACTACAGAAATATTTCTTACAGATAGTACAGTTTATTAAATTAAAAGGTCCTCGAGGGTTTACTTGTGTATTTAATGTACGATTACAAAAAATAGCTATACATAGACATAAAACAATATTTTGTTCCTATATATTTTGTGAAACCAATGCCAGGTCGAATGTGATATTCATGTACGAAGAGTAAGGTTGAATTAATTAATTGCAAGTGAATAATTGCCAAACAGGATTTCACTAGCAATTTTCACAAAATATATAGGATTTTAAGACTTTTTAATGCCTTGATAGGTTTATAAAAATACAATTTTAGAGAGAAAAAAAAGAGTGACCGAATCATTTACTTTACATTTCATATTTATAACCACTGGGTCGTTGCCACTGGTGCTGGACCGTTTGAGGGTATACATAAACCTAGTACCTGATATTTCGGTACGAGCTGATAATCTTATACTAAAGTAATATTTGGTACTGATAACACCATTTAAAATTCTAAAGCTAAGATATCCATCTTTTTACAGTGGTAACTCTTAAACGGCTTTTGGCAATACGTTTAGATATATTATTTGGCCTTGTCTGATACCACTTTATCTTTAGAAAAACTATTTACAATTGTAGTTCAACTGAGGAACATTGTAACTTTGGTATTATGTTTATAATATTTACTTCACAAAATCCATATCTAGTGATATAAACTTGTGTCAGACAGATTCAACTTTAAATATTTCAGTTTTAAGTTACTGGAGTAGTAATATATTTGTGAAATACATAGGCGTCATTTGGTAACATTTTGATTTACTCATGAAAAACTTTATTTCCAAATCTTTATTTTTCTATTATTATTTCAAATACATGTAAACTTTTTTAAACAGGAATGTATTTTTCCCTATATGTGTGAATAGACTTAAAACCAGGAATTCTATCTTCACTAGCATCATCTGTTCGAGGTCCCCCTGAAACCTACACTGATTTGTAAGAACGTTTGCCAGCTTATTTTCTGAAGGCCATTTGTCTCTACTCCACTATTGAAGAATGTCCGACAACACGACAGACAAATTAGGAAACGACATTCAAACAAGCAAACGCAATCTCTTCGCTAGTCCACAGATTCAAGACTGATATATAATCTAATTATGTGAGAAATTTGCGAGCTTACTTGAAGAAGAAAAGTTTTTAAATCCCCAGATATATTGTAACTATTGTATCATACACAGTTTAAAGCTGGTACAATTGCAAAATTGTTGAACATTACGTAATACATATCGTCTTGAGCATTATAACTTTGGTAGTATGTTTATGATATTTACAAGCACTAGGTCGTTGCCACTGCTGGTGGACCGTTTGAGTCCCCGAGGGTATACATGAACCTAGTACCTGGTATTTCGGTACCAGCTGTTCATCTTATACTGAAGTAATATTTGGCACTGTTAACATCATTTAAATTCAAAAATGTTTTCTAAAGCTAAGATAGTCATTTTTTACAGTGGTTACTCTTACACGGATTTCGGCTATACGTTTAGAGATATTATTTGGCCTTGTATATAATACCACTTTCTCTTTAGAAAATACACATAACTTTTAAATTGAAGCTCAACTGATGAAGTCTAATTGACAGAAACGATATCGTCTTGAGCATTATAACTTTGGTAGTATGTTTAGAATATTATAAAACAAACAAAATCTAAAACATACTACTACCCTATTTCAATATTGAGGTTTTCAGAAATCAGTATTTCATTTAGTCGAAATAGTCTAACGTACGAATAGTCAGTATCAAATTAAGTGATGATGGTCCAGATGAATGTTTTCTACAAGCGTCTGATGTAAGAACGATCATACAAGCATAAAACTGTCTTAAAGTTGTGTTACCGAGCACGCAATGACCTCGCGTTCTGAAAGTGAGTGATGACCGTCAATAATGATTATGCGAAATGAACGCATGTGATTGAATTATGTATAATGTATTTACGGTATTTTGCACGTGTTATGCAATATTAGTTACTTCTCAATGAACATTTTTATAGACAAATAAACACATTTTTCTAAATTCCACAAAATAATCAGTGCGGTTCAGGTGGACAATTTTCTAGACGACATTTATGTCAAAGATAATCTAAAAGATACATTTTCCCAAACTATAACCAACATTCATATGCGTAAACAAAAGGTTATTTAAAGATAACCCCGAAGATTATTTTAAATGAATAATTAACCAAAATGTATGTTATCAAGAGAAATATGAGCAAACATAACCGCATATTACACTCAAAGATAAAAATAGACAATAGATCATTCAATGACATTGGAAATATACCGACTATAAGTTCTCACGAAAAAACAATTTTATTGTCAGTATAATGGCCTTGCTTGCAGGTACTATGTTTCACAAAATAAACTGTTGAGTTGGCTGGTTTGACTGGTAAACAGGAAATGCTCCCCCCTCCATGGCACCTGATCCCACGTCTGGATTTTCAGAGATTCAAGTGTGTTAAGTGTTCGTCTCCTGAAGATTATACTTCATTATCTATCATTTCTATATCTGTTGTTGATTTTAGTCGATGATACATATTCATGTGTGATCGTTTATACTAGAGTGACGTATCTGATTACAAATCGTTAATAGAAGACAATGAATGCAAAGTGAACAAGAAATAGTAGCGAGCTCGATTACTAATCAAATGTAAACCATAATGGAAGCTGTGGAGGACACACTTATATACACTTTCACGGATAGTATGAAATGATGACGTTATGATAAAAACACAATATCACCTTACTACAGACGCGATGCCTGACAGATTTAAAAGTGTTAACAATAGCGGAATAGAAGAAGATTACAAAAACAGATACCCTCAAATCCGATCAACGTAATAAGTAAGCATAAGTATGTAGTAAACACGGGACAAAACAGTTATAGTTATAATGAACATAGTAACAACATATTTATTCTTGGATATATAGCTATGAAGAATAGACTTTTTTCAGGGTTATTCCATTCTGTTCAGTGTTTTAGGATAGTCTTTACCCATATCACGTGACTTAAACAGGAAGTCGAACAACATCACTTCCGGTTTTATAATATTCACATCGACGACATCCATTGATATCTTAGTTCAGTTCATCTGCGAGGAATGAAATTAAGATAAATGTTTTAATCGTATAAATGACAAGTACCATAACTTTCCTTTTCATTGTAGCATGCTTTTCAAATTTAGCACCTATAAATGTATGTTTTCCATACTCTTGGTCAATCATACAATAAAAAACTAAACCGGAAGTGACACATTTTCTCTGAAGCTGCATACAACTATAAAGAACCGTACGGAACAGAACAACTCGAAAAACACCGATTGCAACGTATATGATTTTTGATCAACAATAAACAGTATAAAAATATGCCAAGAATAAAGAATAGCATTCTCGAATTTACAGAGGATAATTAAATGTCCGAACTAAAATAGTAATTCACATGTACAGATAAAAACAGATATCAAAGTATTAATCAACAGAACGTTGATGAGACATTTTGCAAATCAGGTGAAAATTGAACATACTGACCTCTGAAAATCTAGAGATGGGATAAGGTAAGAACTAAGCATTACTTGTCGATCGGTCACATCTGCTGTGTGTCCACATCTAAATTCAAATTAAATAATTGATGAAAGGATCCTCTTATAATCGGTAAACTTGTTAAGAAACGATTTAACATTCATGGTTTTTCGGTTCCAGCCGATTATTTCATACTATTAATTTCGCGGAATTTAATTTAAACGCGAATAAAAGCAATTATACAGTATGAAATGCTGATATATTGTTGGACACGATCTGCATCAACTGCGAGATATAAACATCATATGCAGGCGAAAAGGGATATTATTACTTTAACAAGAAGAATAATCTCGAATTTGACAATAGGAAAGCAACTGTGTCTAAGTAGGAAACATATGTATGAGATACTGTGGTGGTTTTAATTTCAAATTCGTCGGGAAATATCGCATTCAAATCTTCATTATGAATTGACAGAACGTAGCTTCTTCATTTGGTTCAACACTTGTTGTATTAGAAGGGACACTATTGGTTACCATTGGAATGCAAACGGTTGATGAAAGACCTGTTCTCTAATTAATACAGATATACACTGTCTTTTAAAAATTCCAGCATCTTTTTATATCTACTTCAGTGTATTTTTGTGTGTAATCAGATTAGTGAGATAGATATGTGAAATAAAACAGATTTATATATATATAGAAAAGAAAAACCTACAATTCACCCGAAACATAAATATATTATTCATATGAGAATACACTGTAAATAGACTCGCTAGGTGTAGAATGAACACAGCTGGACATTTTTCACTACATTTCTTATACATGTTTTACTCTTTGTTGACTGTTTTTTTTTCACACACACACAGTACACATACATTACTTGTATTTTGTAATAATAATAATAATAATAATAATAATAATAATAATAATAGTAATAATAATAATAATAATAATAATAATAATAATAATAATAGTAATAATAATAATAATAATAATAATAGTAATAATAATGAAAATGATGATGATTATATTAATGTTCACATTAGTAATATCTTCAGAAAATGTATTGCAAAACTAATTTAAATTTGCAATTTTGAGAAATTGAAAAAAAAAATTTTTTCTTGAATTCACAGGATCAACACATATGACTTCTCTACTCTAAAAAGACTTTTTAGCATCATAGACAACTGTTTTTTCACTAAAGGTGGTACCCGAAAATTTAAATATCTAGTGATTGGCTATCAGGATTCTTATTTTGTCAAACACAACTCTGATTCTACACATAAATACACTGAAGTTGATATAAAAAACATGCTGGAATTTCTAATAGATAATATATTTGTAATGTTTGGAGACGTGGTCTATCAACAAACTGTCGGCATTCCTATGGGAACCAATTGTGCCCCTTTATTGGCCGACCTATTCCTTTATTCATACGAAGTTTACTTCATTCAAAAACTGCTGAATCAAAAGAAGAAAACGTTAGCGGTGTCCTATAAGTTGACATTTAGATATATCGACGACGTTTTGTCAATTAATAATGACAAATGTCATACATATGTCAATGCCATATATCCCAGCGAACTAGAAATTAAAGATACAACAGAATCAAGCACATACGCTTCATACTTAGACATTTTACTTAATATAGACACAGACGGGAAATTGGCAACTAAGCTATACGACAAACGCGACGATTTCGGCTTTCCAATCGTTTCCACATTTAAGTCGTAATATCCCTCAGTCACCCCACATGGAGTTAGTATTTCACAAATCATCCGATATGCCAGGGCGTATACAACATATAACGATTACATATACAGAGGTAAACTACTCACTGACAAATTATTGACATCGCCTTTAATGTCAACGTTCCACAAATTTCACGGTCGGTATAACAGTCTTGTTTGCGATTACTCTCTTTCACTACTTAAAATGTTAAGTAGCGGTTGTTGAGACGTCTGAACCAAATGTGGCGAGAATTCGTTCCTCACGTATTTCATTTGGACTCACGGCAAGTGTGACCGGTCGACAGGGGATGCTTACTCCTCAATGGCACATGATCCCACCTCTTGGTTTCCAGAGGTCTGTGTTTGTCCTTTTTTACTGATTTGTATTTATAACCTGGACATCATAAAGATTTATACTATGGTATCTGAGATGTTTTATATGCACAAGAGATATGCACTCACATTAATGAGTTAAATCAAACAAGCACTACCTGGAGAAAAATAGGTTCAACAGAGATAAACTAAGCTAAAATCAAACAAAATATTTCATTATCAATATTGTTATTGTCACTGAGAGTATATATGTATAAAGATAAATAACATTATTTAGCCCTTCATATTTTAGCAGTGTTTCACATTCTGAAAATATTGAATTACTTGTCCTATTATGCATTTATACAAATTTTACAAGGGACCATATTGTATGTTATATCTGAACTTTAACATCTACGACTGATAAAACCAAAGGATACTCCATTCCACGTCACCTGATTCAAATTTTAGTATTTTCTGGAGAAATGTGATTATAACGCCTTGAATCTAATAAAACATCCGCTGTTTATGAATATACACTAGAGCAATTCAAATATTAGGCAACGTAATAAGATGTTACGACTACAAACGATTTCGAAATAATATGAAAGAAATCCCAAAATAAAACAAAACCATACCAATCACATAGATGCATGCACTTGTTTAATTTTGTGTTGAAGGGCGATTATGATTATATATATATATATATATATATATATATATATATATATATATATATATATATATATATATATATATATATATCCAAGTTGTGTGGGACATCGATCAATGACTACTGTCATAACCCTACTCATTTTCATTTGGAAGCTTGACAGTTACTTCCTTTGATAATCGTAAATTGATGTCAGATGAAGTGTATAAAACATCTGAATTCTCGAATCTTCGAATCAGTGGTTTGACTGCACGATATGTAGTTATTTTTGATAAATCTGACACCATGTAGACAAACCACAGCAGTAAACCGGAAGTAAACTTAAAGATACATATCCGACAACACGTGACTTTTTGCTCGTAAGTCGGTGCCTCCAACTCGAAAAAATACCGAACCGCAACATCCAATTTCCATTTTCACATGTAACTCTTTGTAAATGTATTACAATCTCGTATACCAAATTATTAATTGCCAGTATGTTTAGGGGACAACAAACAAATCTAGTGAACATTTCACAAACACATACCGCGGACAATCCAGAGGTAGAATCAATGGATGAATTAGCCTCCCGATGACCGGTCACAACCCATGGCATGTCCACAGTCAAATTCAAATGAAATATGTGAATATTGAAACCTAATGGATGGAGAGAAATTCCACCTTACAGACTGAAATAGAATGATCGATTTTGATAACAATACCAAAGCTATCGTTCTACATCAAGGGGGTAAAATGCTTAAGACGACCCTGTCTATCGATAGGAATTCATTAATTGACCTCGAATTTAATATAAATGAATTTTTTCGAAAGACAAAGTAGTTACATACAAGGTCAAAGAATAAACCCTACTGTATTTCCATATAACTAACGGAGTCAATAGGAATAATAACTAGTAGAGTTAAGAGGACATATACCTAACAGAATGAACAATTATGCATTAAAGTGGCTATTCTTAAATTGATTTCGGAACATGATGAAGAATTATTGACAGAAACGATCGTCTTGAGCTTTCATTGTAGAGCACTGTTTTGTTCAGTTTTGGTAAAACTATAATTTTGGTGTTATGTTTATTCAACTACGTACAGTGGTTCGTTGCCACTCTTGGTGGACAGTTATGTCCGTCCCCGAGGATACTATACATAAACCCAGTACCTTGTATTTCGGTACCGGCTGATTATTCTATATTAAAGTAATATTTCGAATTGGCATCATCTGGTGAACTGATGAAGCCTTATTGACAGAAACGGTCGACTTAAGCATTTGTTTTGGCATTTTATGTAAAACTGTAACTTTGGTATTATGTTAATACTATATACAGACAAGATTCAGTATAGCACACATTACAAATATGTTGGACAAGGGAACATAGATGATGACAAACTGCAGAAAAATATTTCACGGATGCAAAGTTGACTCTCAATATGTGGAGACGACCAAAGACTTTGATAGTATGGAATCATGAATCATATGAAAAGACAAAACGTAAAAATATTATCAACAACACCAACGTTATGAAATTACAAAAGAGGTCAGAAAAATGCTTAAGACGTTCGTTTCTGTCAATAAGACTTCACCAGCTGAGCGATAGAATTTAATATAGATATATATTTCCGAAAGCAAATGTGTTATAATACAAACACACATAATACATCAAAATGTATTACCAAATTCGTCTATAAGTACCCTCTGTAAATACGCATATTTTATCTTTTGAGAAGTTTAGAATTTAAATGGTTCTATCTGAGTGAAATTATTATTATTATTATTAGGGTCATCCGACTTTATTATTATTAGGGTCATCCGACTTTAGGTCGGATGACCCTATTGTTATTGCAAATATTATTATTATTTTTTTTTTCTAGTAGATTTTGTGTCAGCTCTAGAGCAAAAACGGCTCAGGCGATTTCGCTCAAATTTTCAGCGTTTGTGCACAGCAACAAGCTACAGATAGGTTTTTGAAATTTTCCCAACATTTTCTTTTCTTCTCGAGTTATCTCCCTTTATCACTTTTTTCATGTCCCATTTTGTGGGTCAATTTCTCCGCAACTACTGAAGCTAGAGTAAATCTGTTTGGATTTTCTGAAAGGGCAAAGACTGAAGTTGTGCAAGATTGTTTGATCAGAGTGTCCCGTGAAAAAAGCTCGCTATGGGCTGAAAAAAGGGCTCATATATTGTCAGCTAAAAATCAGACAAAAGTCAAATATCTCAGAAACTAAAAATCTTTACTATACACATATGCATGAGAAAGTTGATCAGCTACGTAATCTGCACAAGCTGAAAAACGTTTCAAGGTCACGTAATGTAAGGTCAAGGTCACAGAGACCTTTGAAAATTTAAAATCTCAATATCTCTAGAACTATCCAATTTTAGTATAGACATATACATGAGTGATATGTAGAGAATAGGCGGTTAAATATTCATACGAAATTTCATGGTCATCGGATAAAAGGTCAAGGTCACAGGTGAGTTTAAAAATTCTCTAAAAATTTCAATTGAAAATAGCTCGAAAACGGTGAAACTTTTATAATAGGTTAGTGTTGATGATTTGATGGGAACGAGCTAAAGAATATATGTGTGAAGTTTCAAGGTCATCCGATAAAAGGTCAAGGTCACAGCTCAAATTGAAAATTTCATCTCAAAATAGCTCAAAAACTGTAGAACTTTTATATATATAGGTTAGTGTTGATGATTTGTAGGGAATTAGCTGAAGAACATATATGTGAATTTTCAAGGTCATCCGATAAGAGGTCAAGGTCACAGCTCATTTTAAAATTTCAACTCAAATTAGCTCATAAGCTATAGATCTTTTGTATACATGTTGCTGAAGGTGATTTGTAGACAATGTGCTGAAGAATATTTGTGGAAAGTACCAAGGTCATCTGATCAGATGTCAAGGTCAGAGCTCACTTTCAACATTTCAACTCAAAATAGCTCAAAATATCAACATTGGTCTTTGAGGATCGGACTTCGGTCTCAGATTCATAGCTTCTGAGCTTTGCTCTGTTGCTCAGCTGAAGCTGTATCAAAGCTGTAGCGTCAGCTTTGGTCGGATGACCCCTTTTTGCTTCAGCAAAAAACTCAGCTCTAGTTATTATTATTATTTTTATTATTATTATTATTATTATTATAATTATTATACTTATTATTATTATTATTATTATTATTATTATTATTATTATTATTATTATTATTATTATTATTATTATTATTATTATTATTATTATTATCTAAATTATGTAAACTGGTCCTTGTTTTAAATACTTTGGTAAATATTTCATTTACTGCACCAAGCTGGGTTGAAACTAGATCCAGTTTTGTAATTTATCACTTTCAAACCAGTTTGAACCGGCAAATCAATCAATCTATGTCTGGAGGTGGTTTCATTGGTTTACATACAGTCCAAAGCATCCAAAGTTAAGATGGCGACAGCAGCAGTAAATGACAGGTGAATAACTTGACAGGATATTCCTTGTTTTATTAATAACGTTTTGAAAATATGTTTTAATAAAGGTTAGAGAGCCGGCCTGTCTTAGTCGGTACCGCGCTCGACTCTTGATCTTGAGGTCGCGAGTTCAAGTCCAGCCGGCGGCAGGTTCGTTTTCTGTCCTTCGGATGAGACAGTTAAAATCGAGGTCCCGTGTCGCAGTTGGTGTCGCACGTCAAGAACCCTCACTGCTCAATGGCCGTAAGTGCTGAGCAAAGGCCAAAATTTGAAGCCCTTCACCAGCATTTGGTGACGACTCCATATGAATGAAAGATTCCTGGGTGGGATGTTAAACAACAATAAACAAACAAACGTTAAAGGTAATATTATGTTTAAGATACTATAAATTCGACAAAATAACCACGGAATCCAGTTTACACAAGTGTACATAGCAAGTTCTAATATGTCAGTGATTTTGAAAATGCAAACCTGTCATTTACTGCATAACTGCAAACCTAACAAAACTAGATTTAAATCATGTTAAAAATCAGAAACTAAAACCAAAACGAGTTTCTTTCAATAAATGAATATTTTATATATGATGAATTTAATAGATGTCTTTTTTTCTTAGAAAATACAAAACTTGGTTTTAAACCAGATAAGTCTATTTCGTTCCATCATAGATTCCTAAAATAGAATTGTAACAAATATCTTCCTACCAAAACTTAACACACTTAACATTTTTATTAGAAGATGCAATTCATGTAATCTAAACTAATATGTACAAAAATAGATATGTGTGTCTGCATACAATAGTTGTTAACAAACATATTATTACCTAATGTGAGACATCATGTCTGTAATTTCAATAATTATTGAAAACTGAATTTCATCGACCATTAATACTCAAATCCAATATGCATATTCATATTAAGAATGATGGACCTTGTTCTTTTCTACATAAAATTTGCCGTCGCTCAAAATATGGTTTTAGAATTCTAGAATTTTCAAAAGTAACTATAGAATGTGAGAAATTACGCATATTACATCTTTATATGTAGAATGTGTAAAATATATACGATTGATTTTGGACAAGACATAATTATGATATTAACAATTCAATGTTCTGTCAAAGTAATTTAAAAGAAATACTTATAGAAACTAACAAAACTGCTGTTCTGGATTTGTGCCAAAAATTATGTGTACAGATAATGAAAAGAACATTGTGCACATTATACAGTGCTATTATCATTGTCTGTTTTAGACATATGTCCTTTTCTCTAATATAAAGCTTTCAAATATATCGATACAAGTGGCATTTTTGTGTTTTAAGTGGCACACCTGTGGTTTAACCGACATCCAGGTAATTAAGTACAATTTGGCGATTCCAATGACCATGGTGAGTTTGTGTGCACATGACTAAATTTCATAATTACAGGTGTGATCCTTATAGCGTTTTCGAATATTAATATACAAGTTCTGATATATTAAACATTTCAGATACCAAAGTATAAACCTTTAGGGTGTCCAGGATATAGATGCAAATTTGGTAAAATGGACAAACACGGACCTCTGATAACCAAGAGGTGGGATCAGGTGCCAAGGCACAAAATACTGTAAGTGTGCATATTTCCACAAACGATACACGTGAGGTATTTTACATGATGTTACACCTTACTGTGACCAGTCCTGATTATTCCTACCACAACTGCGGTACTGGTACGCGGGGGTTTGGGGGTTGATTAACATGACTTTTTATCGCATATTTAGTGTAAATTTCCACGTTTACAGTGATATGCTTGTTAATTTAGAACTAAATGCTGATTTACTAAAACACAATTTTAATTTGATATTTTAATAATAATCACCAATAACGCGTGACCTGCATGGTATTGCAAAATTTAGTGTTTTCACGTTGTACTTTAAATATTGTAAATTCTATGTCTGGGCTCAGACCTACCTACAAAGAACAAGTGAACAAAGGCTAAGTAAATAAAATAAATAAAGACAAGTTTCAGCGGAAAAATAGACTGACCAGTAAAAAATATTGAGAACCATTGAAATTGAATCAAGCAAAGACAAATAAACAAAAAATATCATTTAAGCATAGATTAATTGCATGCAATTATTGAAAAAGTAAGGAAATGATAATATAGCAAAAGCTCCTTATCGAGATGGTTTGCAAATGTAATTAGGTGAGATATAGGGAAATAACAACTACGTTCGGTACGATAAAAATATGTTTAGTAATACATGTATATGCAATGTAAATAAGATTTTTATGTTTTTTCTCCTGGTCATCTTGAAGATTAATACTTCGGTACCTGTGATTTTTGTTAACGTTATAGATATTACATTTGTCTGTGGAATAAATTTGACACGGATGGGAATCTATGTCTACATGTCATTCAGTCGTGAGTGACCTGTAGAATAAATCTAGTGGATTAAATTGTCCACATGTTGTATAATCCTTTGGGAGTGTTCATGAAAATGGTATGGTACTGTATGGATTATATGTCAAACATATAAAACATTCGTCCGAATATTTATTTAGATGGTAATGGTAAGCTTGATAAACTGACCATTTAATGTAAATTAAATATTAAATTGTTCTTACTCTTCTTTTTAAATTCCAGCACATCTGAACCGACCTGGCTCAGTCGGTATCGCGCGTCTTCATCGTGAGTTCGAGTCCAGCCGGGGTCCCGTGTCACAATAGGTGTCGCCACGTTAAAGAACCCTCACTGCTCAATGGCTGTAAGTGCCGAGCTTAGGCCAAATTTGAAGCCCTTCGTCGGCATTTGGTGACGTCTCCATATGAGTGAAATATTCTTGACTGAGACGTTAAATAACAATGAACAAACAAATAACATCCATCACATCTGTCTTATAGATAGAAATGTTCGTCTTGAGCATTTGTTTTGGTTCTGTAAAATTATAACTTTGCCATTATATTAATAATTTTCACAACAATATTGTCGTTGTCACAGCTGGTGTAACATTTTGTTTCCCCGAGGACATACATGAACCGAGTAGCTAGTATTTCGATAACAGCTGAATATAAATACTAAAGTAATATTTCGAATGGTTATCACTGTTAAAACTGTTAATATCCTCAAAAGTTATATTTTTACAGTGGTTACTCTCAGACGGATTAAGGAATACTTTGTTGGACTGATGGCGCCTTAATGACAGAAACAATCGTATTGAACATTCTTTGGCCTCTTTCAGCAAAACTATCATTTTGGTATTCTGTTTATAATATTTTAAATCACTCGGGCACGGACCGTACCCTGATATTATATATTTTTAGATTTGTATAAATGAACATGCACTTGTTGCAAATTGCTATCACATAGGTGTTTTACTTCGGTTTAAGTTTGATAACTATAAGGATCTTGACACGAACTGACTGAAATTAGTATAACTGTAATGGTCCTGGAAGATGAATATGTGGAAAGTGTTGTTATATGGGTGATTTGTACTTTGGTTAAACCAAAAAAAAAAAAATCAAGATCTTGATATGTGCTGACTAAAATCAGACACGGTATACGTTAAATATTCAGGATCAGGAATTCAATTTGAATGGCAATGCACTATAATGTGACATCACATACGTGTTTATTGATTCAAGGTAAGGGCAGATAACCATCTTACGCTTTATAGTATCTTCCAAAAATAGAATGTCTTTTTATAAAAAATTGTTTTGGAGAAGAATAACTTGTTATAGATTTTCGTTTGTACTTGTAAGATTTAGTGCCCTGAGGGGAAAAATCATATTTCTGAACATTTAAAATATATAAGACTTTATGTGCATTCATAATTAACGGCCCAAGAGATAGTATACACATTTGCTGAATATTGGACAAACAAGAACGTCCGAACATTCTATAATCAGGATCGGGTTCTACGGAGAATAAAACGTATAGAGCTGGAAAAGAGAATATAACATTATATTTAACAACGTCAAATTGTATTTTATGTCGCCAAATACAGCGATACTATTCCCTTAAAAATGACAACACTACATATTATAGAACAATAAAGAGCAAAGGTCCAAAGTGATGTAGATCGTGGGGGCTTTAGGGAGTAACCTTTCCATATTAAACGCCAACATCCGCCGTCAGTACGGATTTAGTTCACAGTAGACTTTTGATAATTCTGCTATAACAAATGATAGCATAGCTTTATTTATCTTTTAAGGAATAAAATAGCTTCATTTTAGTTGGTGATATAATAGAATTTCGGAATAAATACTTGTGACTGTAATTAATAATTGGAATAATGCAATAGACATGCAAATAATGTATATTTCACATCACATTCGACATTTAAGTGTTACTAAAAGCAGCATGTGAAAATGCCAAAATGTCAAGAGATATTGTTGAATTATATGCTAGTCATTAATGTTATTATACCGACATACTGCAAGATTGTACAGGAATTGGCCATTTATCATTAACCTTAGATAACAACTTGACCTAAGAAAATATTGTTTGCAATGACGTCACAAAATTTTGACATATTTGATTGCTGCATGAGATTCAGTAATAGTCTTAAAATCATTAAAGAAAAAATCCAAGGAGTAAGTTGATCTTTTCTCTGAATTCCATTTCTGTCTTTCGGTATATATATATATATATATATATATATATATATATATATATATATATATATATATATATATATATATATATATATATATATATATATATATATATATATATATATATGTATATATATTAAGTTTTAAATTGGAGCTGAACAGATGAAATCCAATTGAAAAGAAGAAGGGAAATATAGATTGATGTTCATGTCAGGCAATGCTAGTTTGTGACATGGAACATTAAGTTCGAGCGAGACATTTGGTGAATATTGTTAAAATTAATGGAATCTGAGAAAGAAAATTGAAAGTGACATGCTGTCATGATAAAAAGGACTTAAAAATTAAACCTAATATAATATATATTACACGCTAAAATCACACTAATGAGTTAAACCTAGTTATTCTCAGTTAAACCTGGTTTTTCTCCAGTTAATGTGGGTTATGAGTTATGTTTTTTTAATGATCCAGAAGTAGTAACTGAACTGGATAGGTTACATGACCAATATGTACTGGTACAAGCAGACAAAGCCTCAAATAATATAGTTTTTATTTGTAAGGCACATTACTATAATTGTTTATTAGAAGAACTTGGGTTTAATACGAATTCTGGAAATCCTACATACACACGTAGCTCACTTTCAAAGGACGAGATCCTTCAAAATCACATGTCCGTATTACACTCATTTGATATACCTACAACGGAGACAGATTTCGAGCTACCACATTTATACTGGATACCTAAACTTAAGAAAAACCCATATAAGCAAAAATACATAGCAGGATCCAGCAAATGTTCTACCAAACCTTTATCTTTACTCCTTACCAAGATATTGACAGCTGTTATGGAGAAACTTCAAAAATACTGTACAGTTGCTTATTCCAGAAGCGGTGTAAATCAGATGTGGATACTTAAAAATTCTAAACAGCTTTTAGAAAATTTGAAGGCACACAATTTTTTCTCGAATTCACAGTATCAAACCTCATGACTTCTCAACTCTTTACACTACTATTCCACATAAAAAATTAAAAGTAAGACCTGTTTTTTAGCATCATAGACAACTGCTTTTTCACTAAAGGTGGTACCCGAAAATTTAAATATCTAGTGATTGGCTATCAGGATACTTATTTCGTCAAACACCACTCTGATTCTACACATAAGTATACTGAAGTTGATATAAAAAACATGCTGGAATTTCTAATAGAAAATATATTTGTAATGTTCGGAGACGTGGTCTTTCAACAAACTGTCGGCATTCCCATGGGAACCAATTGTGCTCCTTTATTGGCCGACCTGTTCCTTTATTCATACGAAGCAGACTTAATTCAGAAACTGCTGAATCAAAAGAAAAAAAGTTAGGGGTGTCCTTTAATTTGACATTTAGATATTATCGACGACGTTTTGTCAATTAATAATGACAATTTTCATACATATAGTCAATGCGATATATCCCAGCGAACTAGAAATTAAAGATACAACAGAATCAAGTACACACGCTTCATACTTAGACATTTTACTTAATATAAACACAGACGGGAAAATTAGCAACTAAGTTATACGATAACACGCGACGATTTCGGCTTTCCCCATCGTAAATTTTCCACATTTAAGTCGTAATATCCCTCAGTCACCTGCATATGGAGTTTATATTTCACAAATGATCCGATATGCCAGGGCGTGTGCACAACATATGAAGATTTCATATACAGAGGTAAACTACTCACTGACAAATTATTGACACAGGGATATCGAAAACCGCGTTTAATGTCAACGTTCCGCAAATTTTATGGTCGGTATAATAGTCTTGTTTGCGACTACTCTGTTTCACTAAGTGAAATGTTGCCTTTTCGTTGGCGGTTGTTGAGACGTCTGTACCAATTGTGACGAGGATACATTCCTCACGTGTTTCATTGGACTTGAATGTGGACTCACTGCGGGTGTGACCGGTCGACAGGGGATGCTTACTCCTCCATGGCACCTGATCCCACCTCTTGGTTTCCAGAGGTCCGTGTTTGTTCATTTTTACTGGATTTGTATCTATGTCCTGGACATCCTATTGATTTATACTTTGGTATCTGAAATTTTTATATAATTAAACGTGATTCTTTCCAGTTAATCCTAATTTTTCTTGTTACCCAATTCAACTGAAGAAAAACTAGGTTAAACTGAGAAAAAGTAAGATTAACTGAGCCAAATTAATTTGATTGTGGCGCAGTAAACCTAGTTTTGCTCAGTTAAACAAGGTTTTTCTCGAGAAAAACTAGGTTTAACTCATTTTTGCGATTTTTTGCGAAATTAAATGTAATATTTCGCAGTTGAATTTAGATTTCTCCAGTTAATGTGTGTTACTGAGAAAATCTAGGTTTAACTGATAAAGTACAATGATGAGATAATCCTAGTTTTTCTCGAGATAAACTTAGTTTTTGTCAGCTAAACCTAGGTTTTCTCCAGTTAAAGTGGGTTACGAGTTAGACTTAATTTTTAATCATATGAATACTCATTAGTGTGATTGTGGATCAGATAAATCTAGTTTTTCTCAGTTAAACTAGGTTTTTCTCAAGAAAAACTGGATTTAACTAATTTTTGTGCTTTTGGCGCATTTAGACGTATTTTGTCTCAGTTAAACCTAGTTTTTCTCCGGTTAATGTGGGTTACTGAGAAATACTAGGTTTAACTGGAGAAAAACTAGGTTTAATTGTGAAAAACTAAATTTAATTCATTAATGTGATTTTGGCTTGCCATATATATATATATATATTGTGTTATCTATATATAATATGTGTTTGTAAGTATATGTGTCCGAATAATTTCTTGCTTTGCTCAATGTCTGTCAGTAATAGAGATGTAGAAAATGTTAAGATAATCCTTCATAGAAATATGGATGTGGATCCAACATATGCTCGTCCATACATTTGCCAACCGTCTTTTCCTTTGAACTTTCAGCAATGCATGCGGAACATAAAAAATACTATCAATGTTATCACGGTAAGAGAGGTGTAATCAGGAGTAAAAAATAATCGGAAATTTTATCTCAGTTAAATTGTATTGAGTCCATACTTTCTACAAAAATTTCATACTTCTACCAATATCAATTTCTATATTGGTAACAGCTGGATTACTGCTTAGAACTGACTGATCTGGAGGAAAAGTATAGCTTTTAGTTTTATTTGGAACTCCACTTACAAAATGGTTCTTTTCGCTCCACAAACTGAAGTATCAATATCAAAGTTACTGGAGGGGATCATCCATGGCCGAATGGTTAGAGCATCACCCTTTGAACCATGAAATATTACTTCAGGTCAGTGGTGTTCCTAAGAGGGCGTAAAGATAATTGTTTCTGTGGGGTTTTTTTTTTGGGGGGGGGGCAAGCTGATTTTTGTGATATTGTTTGCTAGTTTTCTTGAGGATGTTAATACTGTAAATACTGGCCACCACTACATAACTGAAAAATGATTGAGTTTGGCGTAAAACAAAAATCAAAATCAAATGAACTTACTGGACAAGTTAATATGATCCATTTTATTTCAGTAACTTGAAAATACCCTCTCTCTCTAAAAAAGAAGAAATCAACAACAATTCCCCTGCCTTCCGGTTCTTTTGCGTGTCAGACTATTTTGTAGGGTTTACCTACGGTATTTTGTTGACTCACAACAAGCTTCACTAGTATCAACTTATGTCCATGTATTTCCGCATAATTACACGGTATGGCGACATTTGAAATACCGAGGGAGATTACATGTATTGTGTTGTTGGCGGATAACGATAAGTGATGATTCTAGGTCATTTGGACTGTGGAAATGCAGATAGCTTTCGACATAGCAATCGATATTGACACCGACTTATTAAAAGAATAGTGTTAATGTTGAACGAAACGAAGTAGCAGGTATGGACAAAATCCACCAAATATTTTCCCAAAGGTCTCATTGCTAGTGGGTCAATTTCACCCCTATGTATAATATTATCTCTTTGATTTCACTTGATTTAACTTAAATGGCAAAACTATTTTTCTTTTTTCATTGAATGACCAATCAGCCTCCGGGCGAATTTCCCCCTCCGCACAATTTTGGGTGTCCAAAATGTCTGCACCAACGCTATAAACATAGCAGGTGTTTTTCCATAGATAATTAAAAAAAAGGAATATTTATCACATGTTGCAGTGATTTTTCAAGAACGAGGATATTAATTACTAATGCACTGACTCAAGCGTATCCAAGTGATATTTCAGTTATTTTCATATTTCGTAATACTGAACCAATTTTTAAGAAGAATCCAACCACAAAAATTATCTGATCTAGATGCTGTTAGCTTAAATTACATTGATGTTGTGGTGAAGGTACATATCCATTTAAATATTGTAAAACTTCAGCAAATTAAAAACTTTACATAATCGTCAGTACAAATTGTATATAGCTTAATTTGAATTATCTAGGACGAAGAAATAAGTCTTACGCGTATCTATTTGTCACACAAGCTTTTCGTGCGTTCACACAAATTCGACTTTTTGATGTTGGTGTCTCTTGAATGACAAAACTTTCCGGATGATCGTTTTCAAGAACTTTCATTACAGTATCTTATGGTTAAAGACATACTTACTGTCATTTTGATGTAAAATATCTCGCGATTTGACCGAACCTTTAATTAAAAGGCTGAATAGATATATTGCCATAGAATATTTTAACATATCACCCATATTTTGCCTAGAACGAATGATATATGCCGACGGTTGATACTCCTGCCATTCACGTAAGAATACAATATATATAAATCAAGAAACTTACTCTTTTGTACAATCCTCTTATATTTTGGCGTTCGCCCTCGTGCCTCCTAAATAATAGTACATGTTAGACACTGTTTAGTGTATGGTCATTTTCATATACAGTAGAATACTATGGTATTAAGTTCATAAATATCATTGTCGATGACGCGTTCATATGATAAGACGATTCTCTTTACCAGTTTAGTCTTTTGTAAGTTTTATTGTCGATATATATGTCCTGTTTTCCAATATCGTCTTTGCTTATGTACAGTTTTAAGTTACTTGTTCAATAATGTTGATAAAAGGTCAATACTGATATCGACTCTTTGCTCTCTCTCTCTCTCTCTCTCTCTCTCTCTCTCTCTCTCTCTCTCTCTCTCTCTCTCTCTCTCTCTCTCTCTCTCTCTCTCTCTCTCTCTCTCTCTCTCTCTCTCTCTCTCTCTCTCTCTCTCTCTCTCTCTCTCTCTCTCTCTCTCTCTCTCTCTCTCTCTCTCCATATATAAAATTGACTTCACTTTTGTCCGTGTCGTTAGTAATTTTTGTGCTTTATACAATTCGTTTCTTGCCTTGTATTTATTTGCTTACATCCGACACTCTAGATATGGTTATGAAGTGTTGTTGGTTTAAGTGCTTTATCTATATATATATTTATATACATTATATATATATATATATATATATATATATATATATTATGGATATTTCAACGACTATGTGCTAAATGCATTTTCCCGTAATTTGTGCAATTCACAACCAAATATAATCTTTTCTTTATGTGTAATGGAAAATCGTTGATTTGAACCGATGCCTGATTCACATTCAATTTAACAAAATCAATTCAAAATTATTTATGGGGTAATATTATCGTTGTATGACGTCAACCTTTTACGAACAATAGTATTTATATATCTATATAATGCCTTATGTGTATTGCTGTAATGTGAAGATATACATATGTAGAACATATTTTATTTTAAAACATAATTTGTTTCATCTTTAGAAGGCATCTTACACCCTTTTATAATGTTAATTTTTTGATGATGTAATGTTTACTATTTATAGATCTGTCACTACCAATAAAATGTCTGGTCTAGAAAATTTTTACCCTGAAAATCTGCATGGTTAATAACGTCGCGCTTCGGGTAAAGAAATATCACCATTGCATATTCAATTCTGTTTAATTCGATTTTGATTCCCTGGTATTTACCGTCCAGTAAAGATTTCATCACTTACATGCATACATCACCTTCTAGATGTTTCTCCACCCGCTAAGGATGGGTTTTAACATAGCTATGGTTATTTGCCACGCCGGTCAGGGTAAATGTCCTAAAAATAATATCCGAAA
Source organism: Atrina japonica (assembly GCA_030159075.1). Taxonomy (NCBI): domain Eukaryota; kingdom Metazoa; phylum Mollusca; class Bivalvia; order Pterioida; family Pinnidae; genus Atrina; species Atrina japonica. The sequence goes on along the minus strand of BROG01000321.1, from coordinate 368,076 downwards.
TCCTTTCACTTCACTTGCCGAGAGAACAATCATTATTTGAGTTAAATTTCTAATTCGAACCCAGACATCATTGTGTGTCAATGTTCTGCCATCAGACCACTACAAGGGTTTCTCTATTGTAATACAAATACTGGACATATTATTTAGCTAAACATGAAGATTGAAACTGGTTGGTCACTAGTACAAATTAGCAAACCATTGCGTACTTATATCATTTATCATATGTCCACATAAGCATTGTAGTATCAACTTAAATGTTGTGTACAAATGAAACTATCATCTAACGATTTTACAAAAGACAAAATCGACGAATTTCACACAAATTTATTTTATCAAAATAAATAAATACAATAAAGATATGGTAAAACTAAAATGGAGATACATTTTTCCCTTAATTTAAACTTATTCTTTTTCCGTTACTAATGTATATATAATTAATATTATAAACATAATTTCCAACATTATAGTTTTTCAAAAAAAGGAAGCAAAAGACAAATGGTGTCAATTATACTTCATCAATTGAGCCCGAATTTAGGATAAAGTTATGTAGATTTAGAAAGAATTTATTAGCATTATACAAGGCCATAAAAAGTTATACAGTTTTCCAGAAACCAGTAGAAGGAAATACAATTACTATAATGGTATCTACCCATTCCATGATTAAGATCAACAGGAATAAGCAAGTCGACACGAGTTATATCAACACCTTTTATGTAGTCAATGCATCATTTTGTAATTCACAGCAAAATGTACAATTCAAATATTTTTATAATCCATAATTACTTAAAAGGTTGATTGAAAACTGAGGTGAAAAAACACTCGAAACATTCATATACTTGGGTCTTTTGTTTCCAAATGTTTAGCAGCAATTTTGCAAAATAACCTTCGTGTAACTGTATTAACATAGAACCTATTATGGTTTTTTTTTCATAACGTTATACGTTATTTAAACGTTAAACTTAAACTACAATTGCATGTACAAAACCCTTAATTTTTATTATATATCTGTTCGCTCTAATTGTTGCTCAGAATAATACCAAACGATATAGCAAATATGAAAATAATTTGGCTATACAACTTTGCACAAAATGTTTTCATTGCGTGTACAAATCAATAACATGTCAGGACATACAGGGACAGATGTCATTTCGATATAGGCTCATTGTATATTTACATATAACATAAAAAATATTTCAACAAAATGCTTTCTTCATTACTTCAGTTATTTTTTTCCAAAAGTAAAACAATTTGAAACAAACCTATTTGATACGATTAAATGCGTGTAAAAAATAGATCGGAATATTTATCCATATTAATTTTTATTAATTATTAATATTAATTGCTATATTTATCTAGCATCTTTAAAAAAAAATAAGAGTATTGACAAAATAAGCATATAGAAAAGACTTGATATTGTTGTTCACAAATTCCGGTAACACTTATAATTGTAGTTTTACTGTGCTTAAATATTTGAAACCATTATTAAATCATTTTTACAAGAATTATTTCTCATTATTAAAATCTTGTTATCAATCGATCCGGTTCTTTTTAACGAACATTTCACTCGTCAGTTTCGCATCGGGCAGAATAAAATAACGATGGTAATAAATAGCTTAATCTGGTTAAATATTAAATGTAATTCAATACATAATTACTTACCTTATGACAAGCAGCAAGTCCAACGGTGTACTCTCGGTCAATACAGACTGTACATGATTGTCTTCTGAGAAACTGAAATAAGGACAGACTTCTTGCATTGTTATACCATCGTTACTAGACAGCGAGTACTTCCTTACTGCTGTACAAATCGTGATTAAATATACAGACACGAAACGTGTACGGTATATGTCAGTCTGTGTTAAAAAGTCACAATGTGATGTACTTATAGTCTTAGATTCCCCGTATCTGTATTTGGATAGAGATTTAGTATGGCCAGTTGATGATGAGACATTTCAAACTTCGGTATAAATTACAGAAAATATACAAATCACTGGTATTGCATAAAAGTATATTCTTATTATCGGTATATTTGTCCAAACAATCTTGACCCGACGCTACCATCTTATGTAAATAACGAGGCTATATCAGATTTCGATAATATATAGAATCACGTTATATATATATATATATATATATATATATATATATATATATATATATATATATATATATATATATATATATATATATATATATATATATATATATATATATATATATATATATATATAAAACGAACAGTTACAAACAATTAGAAGCCTTTTGTAGGTATATAATCTAAAGTATTTTTAACATCAGGACGAAATTCTAATAATTCGCAATTGTTCTTTATGTGGAATCTAGTTTTTTATATCCCAATTGTCGTATTCTAGTGGAGTTTTTATACCCTTTGGTACTGCTTCATTATCACTTTGCAAATAACAAAGATACTACAAGCATGTTGTGGGTACGCTCGTGCAAAAAGATAAATTTCGCTCCTGAGGAGACATGCATTAAAAAGAAAGAAGGATGGTGTTCGATTATGTCACGTTTTCGTTTTTAATATTGATCTTTTTAACTTTTAAACAGAATGATACATTATATATATATATACCGTATATATATATATATATATATATATATATATATATATATATATATATATATATATATATATATTCATTTTGCAGTTAGATCTATTATTTAATCACTAAAATGTAATCTTTAACAAAAACATTGCCATCTAGAAGTCCGTGAAAGAGTATCATTAAGCAATCTTTATCCAATAAAATCATTTGCCAGTTTTCTTGCGGAAGGTCGTTGGTCTTTACCCGGGTAACCGGGATTTCTCCTCCACCAATAAAAACTGGACGCCATCATATGACTGAAAGATTGTTGAGTATGGCGTAAAACAAAAAGAAATCAAATTATATATTTACATGTATACAGTAGAATCAGAAAATTTCTTTGTGGATTTAATTTCCTATGTTTCGTTGTTTTCGTTGATCAACAAACTTAATCCAAGACGAATATTTACATGGTAAAAGGTTACAATATAAACATCTATTTATCATAACGAAATTTAATGTCCTTGAATTTGTTTTATTAAAAAAAAAATTTAAGGTTTATATACATGCATACATTTTAATATAGATATAAATTTTGTCTCAATATTGTCAATTTTGAATTTCAATTTGGAATTTTTATTTCACTACTGTCGATAAAATACCATAGTGATGATTATTCAACTCGAAATTAAGTATTAAATACAAAATAATAAATTATGAATGTTTAATAAAAAAATATAAATTATAAACACATTACATGTTAGAAGTTCAGAAGAAGTTTATTTTAATGTTAGAGTTATGATGTAATAAAGTGCATAAATGTGGAATGATTCTTCTTTAGAATTGTTAGTTATTACGTGAAAAATCTTTTGGGACAAATAATTTAAGTCTTAATGTTCCTTACAACAAATCGACTTTGTCACCAAACTTTTTAGTCTGCACTAGTTGACATGTTGATGAAAGGATGATGGCTGTATTTTACTGAATATATTTGTAACCAATCTTTTCCTTCAACTTTTTAAAACATAATATATTTGGTTAACCTTCTTGTCTGATTAGTTTATGTCAGAAGAACCTGGTTTATTTTCCGTTCATCCGAGTTTTTCTCAGACAAATCTAGTCTTTATCTAATTAATGTGACATAGAAAAAGATAGGTTTAACTGGAGAAAATTGCATTTAACTTGGTAGAACTAGGTGTATATGCGCCAATTAATACACATTAATTGACAATAATACACAGTCGTAAAATAACTGCAGAAAATTTGAGTTTAATTGGAAAAAAAATTAGGTTTATGTAATTGATGCACTTTTGGTGAAATTAAACCTAGTTTATCTCCGATGAATTTGGTAATACCTTCATATTTATCATTTGCCCTTGTATAATTCCACCTTCTTTGTAGTAACTGTACATATTCGAATTTATGCTAAATATTACATAATACCAAAGTTATAGCTTTAGTAAAAACCGAGTCAAAGCAAATGCTAAGGACGATCGTTTCTGTCAATAAATAAGACATCATCAGTTTAGCTCGAATTTAAAATTGACAGCTTCAAATCCAAAACTGGTATCATATAAGGCCAAGAAATAATCTGAATGTAGATTCCTAAATCCACTAAGAAGAATCCCTGTAAAAGATGAACATCTTACCTTTAGATAGTTAAGAATCTAAAAGGTGCTATCCGTTTTAAATATTTCTTTAGTAGAAATAATCAGCTGGTACCGACATAGGAAGTTCTGGGTTTATGTATACCATCGAGGACTCAAGCGGCCCATCATCAGTGACAATGACCCAGTAGTTATAAATTTTAAATGATATCAAAAATATAGTTTGGCCAAAAATTTGACCAAAACAAATACTGAAGACGATCGTTTCTGTCAATAAATAAGACTTTATCAGTTAATTTCAAATTTAAAATAGATAGTTCTGAAACAATAATAGGTATCTTATTGACAGAAACCATTGTCCTAGAGGAGCATCAGCTGTGGATCTTTTTTTCGAATTCCCCTTCTTTACTACTTAGATTGATGTACAATAACAAAAAAGAGATATACAAACGCATAAAAATTCTGCAAATTCATACATATTTTGTGAAAATTGCTTTAGAAACCCAGTTTGGCAATTTTTCACATGCAATTGATTATCGCAGTTTTTTCTATTTGTATATGAATATTGCACTGGACCTAACATTATTTTCACAAAATTTATAGGAATAAAATATTTTTATGTCTGTGTATAGCTCTTATTTGTTATTGTACATCAAGTACAAGTAGTCAAAGTAGAAAAGATCTAAATAATTTGTTTTATTAACACAGCTAAAGCTCCTTTATGCATTTGATTTGTTGGTTTTTTTATGCAAAACTATAACTTACCCTTATTATGACCATACCTAGATTTTCTTCAGTTTAAGGCAGGTAATGAGAACAATTAGGTTTAACTGGAGAAAAACTAGGTTTATCGATCAGGTTTAAATAATTAATGTGATGTTGGCGTGTCACGAATATCTCTGCATTTTAAATGTGCGAGTAGAAAAATTATTTTGTTAAATTAGTTAATAATAAAATGTGCCTGTATATGCAATGTAATCTTATATATAAATTGCATGTAAAATTGTATTATATTCCCAATATTTCTCAAACAAAATAAACATTGGCAACACAAAACTGATCACTGAAAACATAACATAGTTAGATATAAACATTTTACACATTAACTAAACAAATATCAAATGTGTTAAATTCCAGCTTTCTAACATTCCATTTTCTTCTGGTCTAATTGCTGTCTGCATATATATATATATATATATATATATATATATATATATATATATATATATATATATATATATATATATAATATATATATATATATATATATATATATATATATATATATATATATATATATATATACACACATACATATATATATATATATATATATATATATATATATATATATATATATATATATATATATATATATATATATATATATATATATATGTGTGTGTGTGTGTGTGTGTATGTGTGTGTGCGTGCGTGGGTGTATTTATATGTGTTTGATGTCAAGATTTCTAAATACTCCATATATTAATTAACATTAAACTTGACCCCTCCAATTGCATATACATTTGGGACGTTACAAAAATGACTTCATGTGTTTTTATATTCTTTTTTTCATTTTAAGTATGATCACCTATTAAGGAATTATCATAGATATATGATATAACCTTAAGATTCTTTCTTTTTTTCACTGAATATACCCAAAACATACTAGTTTAAAACAAAAAACATGGGGCTATTTTTTATTTTTGCAGTGATGTGACGTTGATGTGTAATATCTATTCAAAACTGTACAAAAGGAAATCAATTTATCCAAATATGACACCATCATTTTGACATATTAACTAAATTTTGGGCATTGACAGATACAAAACTGATTTTTTGTTGGTCAAAACAACGATTTTTCTTAATAATCAGATCAAGGTATACCGTATAGAGCTTCGGTCAGCAAAACTGTAGCTTACTTTGGGTATCCTATATTGTAGTTTGGCAGAGGAAAATATAGAGCTTTATTTCATGTATAAAGAGATATACGAATGAAAAATATGTGCAAAACTAGTTTAACGGGTTTCTATTATTACTACATTTAACACATGCGGTATTTTCAAACGAAATAAATACCTGTTCATATTAGATTTCAATATATACAGCTTACTGGTACCCCATCCCCTGTTTCCCCCCCAAATTTGTGCCAATACATAAGTTAAAAGCAGCGGTGAAATAAAAATGTGTAAAACTAGTCTGAAAGTTTCTTTTATGAATACAATTTGATATATATTGTTTAAACAAAAATTGATATCTACCCTTGTTAATTTTCGGGATACATAACTAAGTAATACCCCTTCGTTTTTATAGAAATGTGTGCCAATACATGATTTTTGTGGTTGTGTAGCAGGTTTCTTTCAATATATTATTAATACAACATAATGTATGTTGATTAAACAAAAGAAATAAATATCTATACATATTGGAATAATAAATAGAATAAAAAGTAAATAAAATGTGTGGGTACATGATATAAAGAGCTATAAGCTATGATGGTTGCATATTTTCCCACTAACAACATAAGTGAACATACTGGTAACTCATCATAAACACTGATACATAAAATTCCCCATAACACTTTTTAATAAAAAAAATTAACAATATCAAATTCTTGACCAATCATAGGTGTTTATTTCGTTACCATGACTACCAATGCTTTCATTGTATTTACAGTTAAATTTGCAAGGTCAATGTACCCCTGTATACCAATTTTCAGCAAAATCTGAAAATAACCAATCAGTGGCTTTTATTTTGTTACCATGGCAACTGACACTTTCATTACCTCTGCCATTAAATTCGTAATACGAAAATACCCCTAGCTACCATTTTTCATGAAAATTTTGACAAATCACATGCTTTTATTTTGTTACAACTTTTCTGTAACATCTACCATTGACTTCATCATACCAAAATACCTCTAATTGCTATTTTTTTAGAAAAAATATCGACATACCTCTTTGTAGTTATTTTCAGCAAAATTTTAAAAATATCAAAATTGCTGTACTTAAACTTCCCTAATGTATCTATGACGTAATTCAACAGTGGATCATCCTTAACAAACATATTCCATTTAGAAAATATATAAGATTTGAAAGTCAAATTCAATTCAATTCAATTCAATTATATTATATTATATTATATATATATATATATATATATATATATATATATATATATTATATATATATATATATATATATATATATATATATATATATATATATATTATATACATGATGTTGGTGCTGTGAGTACAGGAATAAAATGTTTAAAAATGTGTAGAACATCAAATGCAATGTTTTACACTGTTTTTAACACACACATTTATATATACAGCGAACACGGATTTACCGAATTTACGGCTAAAGCGACGTGAGATTGATTTTCCGGGTAGATTTTTTAATACTCTATACAAAAATCTTTCGTCTATGGCAAACTATCTTATAAAAAATTGCGCTTAAAATGAAGTAATTCCTCATCCCCTTGACTTGAAATAGTATGCAAAATCAACTTTATATAACGAAGTTTTTTTAATAATTTTTTAAAGATATAATCGATTTTCACTGTCATACAATCTATATGGCTACATCGAATACAAAATTTCTGATGGAGTTAATGGTGATACAAAATAACAAACAATTTCAATGTTATTCACATTTGTTTTATTGTACACGTGTTACATTATAACTTTTTAATCCAAAGAATAATGCTATCGCTGAAGTCTAAGTTTTATATTTATCAACTTGTATGATTTTGATTTTGATAAACATGTTACATGTAGCATTTCATTCGTATTCCGGTTGTGTGTATGTTAGGGTGTTTTTGTTCGATTGTGTATGTTTGTGCTATTTATGCTTTTTAAAAAATTTTAGCCCTGAGAAAGGCACAGGTCTCCTGGAAAGTTGACTTCTTTTTTGTCCGGTTCGAAAGCTATTATAGTGCTATCAATGTGCCAAAATACAACGACACAGTCTAAGGTATGTAGATGTTCGACAGCCTGCAATGCAGGACCAATTTCTAAATTTACCTGGATACATTAATAATGTTATCTTTCATAGTTTCTGTATTAAATACATTTTTGACAGACCACTGAAACAAATGCTCTAGATTTTTATCCCCATCTAGTCGCGATGCTTTCTTGAGGTGTGGTAATTACGAAAGAGAGATTTGGAAATTGTGACTCAATGTTCGAGGTATCTCCCTTTGCGGTCGTAATATGAAGTTAACAAGCGACCGTTGGCTAATAGTTTTTCACACACCTGTTTATTCACCTGGTCTGGCGATCATGTCGAGGTATTTAACATGCATAAATAGTCATTGGTATAGGAGAATCAGCGGCAGATGGCGGCATGCGAGTTTGGCGTTACAACGGAAATTTTGTTCCTCAAGAAATAGTGTCGTTATGCGAGTTTAGCGTTATGTAAGGGCGATATATCGTAGATATATATATATATATATATATATATATATATATATATATATATATATATATATATATATATATATATATATTATATATATATATATGTGTGTGTGTGTGTGTGTGTGTGTGTGTGTGTGTGTGTGTGTGTGTGTGTGTGTGTGTTATCGACAGTGTATATCCCATATTAGGTCAAGCAAAAACTGTAAATTTAATAATTGTACGACTACTCTTTTTATAAGCTTTTCTAACTTTTCAAGTGAATATATACAACGATGTAGAAAAATATTCTATAGGGCCTACACAGTTTATTGTTTTTCAATGAATTTGCAGAATACATACGTCATTGATTAGATTTTTATTTTGACGTCATCAAAGGTCTATAAAGCAGAATATGGAATATATAACACGCAGAATATGGAATATATACCGTAATAATAAAACTACACGTTTAAATGTTTATATATGTATGTGTTAGCCAATTTTAAGATTGTCATATACAAGTCAAATTTTATGACTTCAGTTTTAGTACAGATACACACACACACACAAGCACACACATTTATATGATATTAAGGCACACACACATATATCACTCCCCTTCTGAATAATAATAAACGTAATCCAACATGAGCATTAAACTGGAAAATGACGCTGCAAAATATACTGTTTATTTAGAATACACATTAGTGATATTTAATTTACATCAAGAATGATGTTAAATATAAATCTAAAAGAATTTTATCAGCTGAACCATGATACAGGATCAAAACTATAATTATACTAAATCCTTGTTGCCGAATTTTAGAAAGCACAACGAATATCAAATTCGTATTAAAATAGATGAGCAACCACAGTTTCTATATTAAGTCACAGCAATCCAATGGACGTTTGGAAAGTTAGGTCAAGATAAAAAGGCATAAAAACATGGTGAAAATTAAGATATGGAAATCAACCTGAACTAGTTTAGTATTTTAGAATGATAGAAAAATTTAAAAGATGTTTGATCGTATAAGACATAACTTTTAGTCATGATATATAATACCGAATCTTTTCATATGACATAAAATTGTACAAACGATTTCAGTTTGTATACACGGTGTTGTGATATATACTGACATTATTATATTTAAATTTGCATTGGAACTGCTATAAAACAATACATTTTTATACTTTATTACGTTGTCAATAGTGTTAAAACATTTTTAACTCAGCTAATTATGAAATTAATTTATTTTAATCCAATTCTTGACTATATCATGGGTTTCCACGAAATGTTTATTTAAAAAATTAATATGACTATGTTAAAATTTTCATTGTTGAATTTCTTTTCCCTTTTTATTATTTTTTTTCAGGCAGCTCTGATTGTTTTATTTTACAAAATAAAATTATTCTACATATATAACTTTGAAATTTCTTTTTAATCCAGCTTTTGATATTGCCCTCCATTCTCATGACATTCTTATTGTAAATGTCCATTTTTTAAATGTCATCTTGTCTCTTAGATTTTTATGTATTTTTAGACAGATAACACTGATTGCTTTATCAGAAATACAGGTATTTGATTACTTTTTACAAAAGGCATGGACATATTTCATTCGATAGCAGAGTTGTGGTCAAACTTGTAGATAACATTAACTTTGTCAAGTGAAAAAAAAAACAACAACAACGACAAAAAAAAAACCAATATCTATTTATTTATGTTCTAATTTTAAAATGTTTATTTGCAAATAATGAAAATAATTTAGTTTGGAAATAGAAATTGTTGTATTCGATATAATATGGTTATACATTGATATATCACATATATTATGCATTGAAATAATGGACGCAAGATGTAAAAATAGCAATACATAATCGTATATAAAATTAGATACATATTTCAAATTCAACAAAACTGTTTATATGTAATTATTGCAAAATATAATGTTCAACTGTAATCTGTTGCTTTGTCATGATATGGAACATTTATATTATATAATTTTATTACACTTAATAATCCATTTACAATTTAGTACATTATCTTAGTGGTTTTCAAGTTCAATTTGTTGTACTGGAACAACGATATTAGTGAAATTCCTATTAGTTAGTCTGAATAAACACAACTACGACAATAAAATTTCAGTTCATTGCATTGTCATCATTACATATTCAATCTATTGTATTTTTACAATGAGACAAATAAAATTTCAATTTATTGTACTTTGATATTATATATAGTTAAAGTTATATTCAAGTTTACTGAATTGAAAAGACTATGTATATAAAATTTTAATTCATCATATGGCCACAATTATTAAAGATTATTTATAGACTTGCAACACATGTATAACTGTAGTACGTAAATTTATCATATATGTATCAAATCTAAATCTTCTTATATATATATATATATATATATATATATATATATATATATATATATATATATATATATATATATATATATATATATAAATATCAGATTAAGAGAATGCATTCAAATAAATATGCATTTATCTATATACATTTAAATATATATAAATCAGATTAAAAGAATGCATTATACTAAAAATATATTTATTTACAAAATAGTGTATTGCTACATTTGGATAGTTGAATTTTCTTAATTCATATTATGTATTCTGTAGTTGGTATACAAAATCACTGATCCATGTATATCACATCATATAAATGCGACGTTTTACGTCAGTATAAATGACGCTGAATAATATCACAGTTCACTCATGTAATCTGAATCCATTTACCTTTCAACGGACTAGATAATGATTGACCAAAAACTTAAAGTGAAAAAATACAATTTACTTACCATCTGTGTACAATATACAGCAATACGCATATAACGAACGAAATGAGATGAAGAAAACTAAATTGTCGCCAATACAAATGACGCCGTCGGAGGAAAATAGAAATGTAAATGCATTTTCGTATAGATAATCATCTTCCCATAGGTGTCAATGACTCATATAGTTGGGAATATAAACGTGCAAAGTGCGTCACGTGCACCTGTTGCCTGTCTAAAAGATACATAGCGAAAATGCAAGTGTCAATTAAAGTGAACAATTTAAGATTCTGTCTATGAAAATATCTCAGTGGAAAATTTTAAGTCTACAATTAAATGTTCAGTGTAGATGTATGCTGTATCTTGACATATATCATTCTTGTATTTTCAGATATTTTCTCCCATTAACAAATATACATTTGATAAAAACGAAATTAAAATTGTAATACAATACCTACAAAGCAATAGAAAGCATTTCCATTCCTTAATAAATCTCTCAAAATCTTTGTCTAAGAAGTAAACGTAAATATTTCACCAATTGTTTTTTGAAAATTAATAGTTACTTTCATAAATTTGAGTCTTGTATGCAGTTCTTTTTCTAAACTCATTTAGGGACCCCTGTAGCCAAGTGGTTAGAGCATCACGTTTTGAACCATGAAGTCTCTCACTTCCGGTCAGCACAGCTTCGTACCCCGCTGAAACTTAAGCTGATATTGTGAGAAAGTTTGCCAATTAACGTGCGGAAAGCCGATACATTATAATGGTTTTTTTCATCCATCATTAAATACTGGCTGCCACCATATAACTGAAAAATTGTTGAGTGCGGCTTTAAACACTGTTCAGAATTCAAATTAAAAGTTCAACTCATTTTATCAATTAATTCTAATAGAACTTTGCGTCAGGGAAATGTCTGGTAAACAACTGTCATAACCGATCAGAAGATTAGAAATCAAGTTATAGATATTGACAATGGCAATGGTTTGTAATCATAAACGTTTAACATATATTGCAAAGAAAATGCAAATATTGTACAAATACAACTACATTGCATATGCACCATTTATATAACAAAAATTAATTGACCTATCGCCAAGTCGATGACACACGGCTGTCCTAAGCATTTTGTGACGTCATTCGATTGTGATTTCATAATCACACAAGCGTTAAATTATGACGTTGTAATTGAAATGTTTGCCAAAAGGTGTCGTGTTGGACATTTGGCGAAAAGTCAAATGCAGGTCGTTCAAAATGGAGGACAACCTCTCCTTTTTCATGGATTCAATAAATTTGATAAGTTTTCAAAGTAAATTCATATTTGAAGATTGAAATAAATCTTTACACTTATGTACATTTGGTCAAGTAGTATATTAAGGAGGCGAGTGTATCTTTTTTAAAATCCACAGCAATCAATGGCAATGATGAAAAATTTGCATGTCAAATTCGTATTTCACAACATTCTGTAATTCTGAAACTAAGTTTTGATCCATAGGTAGATATATTGTCCTTTTTGTATTTGATACTATTGCATTTTTTATATCCTTTTGTCGGTCAAAATTATATCACTGGGTTGTCTTTATTACTTGTATCTTAATATAAAACAATCAAGTTAAATTATATATACACACACACACACACACACACACACACACACACATATATATATATATATATATATATATATATATATATATATATATATATATATATATATATATATATATATATACACACTCAGTTCTTTTTTTTACCTCATTTTAGGGGTCCCCATAGACGAGTAGTTAGAGCATCGCGCTTTGAACCATGAAGTCTCTCACTTCCTGTCAGGTTCGAGCCCGCTGGAACCGAAGCTTATTTTTGTGAGAAACTTTGCCAGTTTACGTGCGGAAGGCCGGTGGTCTCTACCTGGGTACATTAAACGGGATTTTCTCCGTCATCAGTGAAAATTGGTTGCCACCATATAACTGAAAAATTGTTGAGTGTTGCTTTTAACACTGTTCAAAATTCAAATTCAAATTTAACTCACTTATAAATTAATTTTAATAGAATTTTACGTCAGGACAATGTCTAGTAGACAACTGTTATAGCCGCTCAAAACATTAAATTTATAGACAATGACAATGGTTTATACTCCTAAACGTATTACATACATTGCAAAGAAAATGTAAATATTGTACAAATACAACTGCATTGCATATACACTAATTATATAGCAAAATTAATTGACCTATCGCCAAGTGGCTGTCAATGTGATTTTTGACGTCATTGGATTGCCATGTCATAATCACACAAGTGTTTAACGGACCATTTAATTGTGACGTCATAATTGAAAAGCCTGCCAAAAGGTGTCGTGTCAGATATTTACCGATATGTCAATTATGGGTCGTACAACTCAGAGGACAAACTCTCTCTTTTAAGGATTCTATAAATTTGGTAAGTTTTGAAGTAAATTCCTATTTGAAGATTGAAATAAATCTTTAAATGTGTGTAGATTTGGTCGAGTAGTATATTTTGAAGGTATAGGTAAATGTTTTTGTTCTTGATGTACATATTTTTTCATCAGCACAAACAAATAAGTCTTGAAATTAATCTCCTATTGTATTTATATTGCAGAGAGAACACTCCCTGTTTTCTCTCTGGACGGTAGTCTATCGACTTAAGTGAAATGGAAATGAATGAATCAAATTGTCTTGAAACAAACCCTGATATATGTTTAGAAATGTATTATACATTATTCTTATATATTATCTGTGAAAAGAATAAATCGCAAGGTTTTCACTTACATTTGTACTCTTGGAATATTTTAAAGTAAGAAGTACTTTAAGACATTATTACAAAGAATTTCAAATCCACAGCGCAAAAGAGTCAAACTAACAAAATTAAAACGGTTATTAAATAAATGACAAGATGAGCAATGGAGAGAGTTGTACTGTGATCTTCCATCCAATATCCTCTTTATATAGTGATATTTAAGTATTTTTTATTCTAGCGTCACTTGATATGTAATTGCTCACAGAACTCTTACATTTCTTTTTTCTTTCGTAAAATATTTTAAAAGTCATGATACGATAGAAAAAGTATTATCAAAAGCATAGACTGTCTGAAATTGAATGATTATATACAAAACTCTTTATTCCCCCCTTAAATAATGTAGACAAAACATTCTTAAACGCCTCTAATTACCGATAAGTGTAGCGTTTCTTAAAATGTATGTGATACCATTTCAATAATTACAAGGGTTTGCGTAAAGTAACACATACCCTCGAAGTAGACTTAGGTTATTTTTCATGTTTGCTACCTTTTAAAGATATGACTTGTCTTTTTTTATAGAAAGTCTAGAAGTAGCAGGAGCTCAGAATGGGACTTTCAGTTGGAATTAAGTTCTTTGCAAATCATTTTTCTATCATAAATATGGACAGACACCACCAAATATTTTCCCATAGGCTTCGATGGTAATTTACAAAACTTCAGGTCAATGTCACTCCCATGTTTATTAAGTCTGGGGCAAATCAGCACCTTGTGCTAAAAGATAAATATTTTGGATAAAAAATATGCAATCAAAAGTGTAGGTTGCCGTTGCATTTCAACTTCAAATTTTCAGTCGTTTACAACTCGTAGTATTCCTCACCAAAGGAAAATATTTATTCTCATCTGACCCCTTCCTTTAAATTTTCAGCCGTCAGCCCTATAATTTGAAAAGTACTACTCATATTCATTTATCTTTTTTATCACCTTAATTTAACTTAATAATGGCAAAACTATTTTTATTTAATGACCAATCAGATCGCCAGGCTCATTTTGGATGTCGAAAATGTTGCGCCAATGTTGTAAACAAAGTAGGTTTTTTCATATTACGGATAACACTGTTTAAAGTTCATAACTCCTCTAAGGAGAGATTGTTATCTTTTTACAGTAGTTACCATTAGACAAATTTAGGAATACATTATGATGATTTTTGTCCTTGTATTATACCACAGACCTCAACATCTATTTTAAATTCGAGCTCAAGGTATGAAGTTTTATAGACAGTGTTATTATACTCTTGAGGATTTATTTTCGCCCCTTTTTTGTAAATCTGTGTTTTGCAAAACTTTGTTTATTTGTTTTTCATCATTCGTGGAACTTGAAATAAACATTATGAACTTGATTCCACAGATGAACGTTGATAAGATTAAAACATATTTATGAGAATGTGTAATAAAATCGAATTTTGATAGATAATTTGTCAATGGTCCAGGGCCCGAATGCACCAAATTTACTCAGTACTCAAGCTCAACTAACTTTTTACGATTTTAAGGTAAAACATGCAAGTTTTATTCTGTAACTGAACAAGTTTATAGATTGATGGCATACAATTGTTAATAATGATGAAAATTATTGCTCATTTGAAGAAAACTTAAGAAATATTAAAAAAATGTTCGAGGACGTACCCAAATCTTTAGCGAACTCAACATATTTATTCGGTTTTTTTACAGGAAAATCATAAGTGTGACGCAAAAATTTATATGTAAATGATTAAAAATCATATGTTTTCTAATCACTAAAAGCCAAAAGTTTTATAAACACTTTTATAGGCAAAATAATGAAATAAAAGTTGAGCTTGAATATTGAGTAAATTTGGTGACTTCGGGCCCTGGTTCCTTAATTGCTTTTAAATTAAGAATTCGTTATCTGCAAAATGACATTATATAACAAATTTTATTTCGATTCTCTAGTGGTCAAAATTCCTATGTTGCGACTTAATATCTTTGTCGCTATAATGATGATTACGTGTCCTATATCTATATCCTGTACTCCCTAAAATCATTTCATCTACTGACAATCTATTTGGTAACTTTATGTTAAAGAGATGTAGTATTACGATTGGATCTTATTTGATTTATCAATACATATGTTTCAAAATTTTGACTGAATCTTCTACATTATATTTGGATCTTTATTTGGTTACAAAGGGGACCTTATGTCAGTAATTGCCCAGTTGTTTTATATATTGCTTTCAATGTCCGTTGTTATTTGTTTTCATGTTAGTTCTCACCATTGAGAAACGTATGTTGGTAAATTTGCAGAACTATACTTTTTGTATTATGTTTGTCACCTTTACAACTATTGGGTTGTTGTCGCTACTGGTGGACTGTGTGAGTCCTCATGAGTACACATAAACCCAGTTCCTCGTATTCCGGTACCAGCTGATAATTTTATACTAAAGTAATATTTAGAATTGATATCATCTATTAAATTCTAAACTCCCCAAAAGCTCATATTTTTATAGAAGGTAGCTTTCGTCAGATTTGGTAATTTATTTAGGCAATTTTTGGTCAGATTTTGGAATACATTTTGTGATTTGTTTGTATGATACCACTTTCTGCTTTTGAAACTCTATATTTATTTTAAATTCCACTTTATTTGATGAAGTCGTATTGACAGAAACTATCGTCTTGAGCTGTTTTTTCTCTTTTCTTTTGCAAAACTGTAACTTTGGTATTGTATTTATTGTATGGAATAAGTATTTGATGATTTGGGTTTAAAGTTCATATTACCAAAGGCTGTTTCACAATAAATGAAAATGTTTATTCAATGTGACTTAATTGAGAACGACTTAAATACAGAAGCAAACTACTCACCGATTGGTTGTTGTCATAAGGAAATTAGGAATCGCATAAAACATAAACTTTTTTTTTGCAAATTCTAAAGACTGGTATGATGACCATGTTCCCAATCACTGTGTTTCTCTAAATAAAATGTGAATTACCTGTTCGATAGAAGTTGTTCAGTAGTAGTTGTTGAATCGACTATACCGATTATAAAAATTATTTTTTATTCTTCACTTATTTCATATGAGTTTTACCTTGGACAACCGGCGGGTGTGACCGGTAAGCAGGGGATGTTTACTCCTCCATTACACCTGATATCTTTTCTGTATATTCAGAGGTCCGTATTTGTCCAATGTTCACTAGATTTGTCTCATATGAAACTGGACATCCTTATGGTTATAACGTTGGTATCTTTGGTTTTCATATATACAATGTAATGACAGAAAATTACGTCTGGAATCTGAGGCGTTTGGTTTGGTTCTACTACAAGGTTTTGGGCAAAGTATTCTTAGCATTAACCGATGTAAACTGCAACAATACACAATAGCAGAATTAAAGCTTAAAGCATTTCTTCAATGAGGTATTAAGTAAAGCAACCTAATCAAATTGAAGTTTTTCTTGCACCAGAATTACTGTATAGTTTCGTGAAAATTTCGTGAAATTAAATACCCGTGAATATAATACATTACATCTATGAAATATTAGAAAAACAATTCCTTACCTAGCTTGCGCGAAATTTAATATCCATAAATAAGATCATCTCATAAAAATATGAAACTTTCTCCCCATGAATTTAAACAACTATACAGTATCTAAACAATTGACAAGTAGAGCCAAAGATAAATGTATGCAAAAAGAACAACAAAAAATGACCAAGATTGTCGTTTCTGCCAGTAAGTCTTCATCAACTGAGCTAGAATAAACAAAAGAAGCATCAAGGGGGCATAGGACAAATATTATACCTTAATGCATCGTCTAAAATAACCATCGTAAAAAAGATGTCCATCTTAGTTTTTAGTTTTGAAATTTTGTCTATGAAATGGAATATTTCAATATTGATGCATGGAAATTTTCGCTCTCGTTTAGTTATCGCATTTCGATGAGAGAGCGAATTTTAATATATCTTTAGGATGTCCAGGATATATAGATACAAATCTGGTAAAATAGACAAACATGGAACTCTGAAAATCCAGAGTTGGGATCAGATACTACGGAGGAGTAGGTATACTCTGTTGACCGGTCACACTCGCCGTGAGTACACAGTCAAATCCAAATAAAATAAGTAAGAAACAAACTGAAAGTAAACTTTTACATGTGAATTAATTGAAGCGCAGACATACATGTCATCTATGGGGACATGGTGATTTATGGAGAATTACAGACTAAGGGAATATGTTTTCTGTCGTAAAAGGGCAAAAAAAATAAATGGCGAAATATCCAGGTACACAATATGTAGTGACGTCACAAGCATATCAGCATGTCCGGCGAGAGTATGTCGAGAAGCACATATCGGTTTTCAACCCCATCTAAAAAACTTTCACTTCTGCCTAGTTTCATGTCAAAAAGGAAAAGTCGCTAACTGTTTTTTGAAATCCTTATCAACGGACACCACAAGAAGTAAATGATGATGCCTAGAATAAAAAGCAAGAACCCTATATACTATAAACTTGAACAAATATAACATACACAGTGCATTGACGATGAGTACATAGTACAGTTACCCATATTCCCAGATAAAAATAAACATGTATATCCTTATAAGATCAAAGAAAAAACTAGTTGTAAAATAAAAATGTTATGCTCGACTTACAATATTAATCACTCTGCCGTGGATGTACAGCATGGTGCCAAGAGTGAGTCAACTCATTCCCCATAGCTTTCTATGTGAAATCAACCTTTAAAAAATAATTGGCCAGACTGAGATACTAAATGAAATATTGTAAACTTTCCCACATTTGTGTTGGGGTCTTTGGACTATCTTTCTAAATTGGTTTGGAATGTGTCAATTTTTTCCCCATGAAAACTACAATTATATGTAAGTGACCAGCAACATTTGCAGCAGCTTTTTCTTGTTTGTTCATAGTAAGTGGCGTCAACTAAATACAACAATGACAAATTCTTGCTTCTCAAAAGTTTAAAACTTATATCAGATGACGAAGAATATACTTTTTATATAGACATATGAATTTAGACAAGAATTGATGGAAGAATTACTTTGTGTCAGGTACTTTCATTTTGCATCTTTGATATTTGATATAATATTAAAAAGATGATAATTTCATGATATTGGTTTGACTGGTATCTGGATAGTTATCACTGGACCATCATTGTGAGTGTAAAATATGATTTTCTCATCACGAGAGTGAGTATTTCTTGAGTTTGTACTAGAATTATAATGGTATCATTTTAGATACCTTTTGTTGCAATTACAAGATTGCAATTCAAATTTGTTTCAATACATGTTATGCAACAGTAGAAATCGATCTTCAAAATTTAATTGCTTAAACATATTCATTTGCATATTTTTCAGCAAACGGATTGGGGACAAGTTTTCAAACATATTAAACTCTCTCCGTGTAGATTATAAAAAAATAATATACATGCAAGGAACAATTTCAATAATGCACAAATAATGTCTGAAGTGAGTAATATATATATATATATATATATATATATATATATATATATATATATATATATATATATATATATATATATATATGCCATAATTCTAAATTTCTAAATTTCTTCAAAACTAAGATAATTTTTCTTTGAACGGTTTAGATATGACATGTCGGCTTAGAGTTTCGTCTGATCTCTCGGTATCTTACCCTCTGGGTATATATATATATATATATAAGCGCTATTAAACTCAGGTGTATAGAAACACGTTAAGGATATTTTGTCAAAATGAATATGTGTATTAAATCACGAAATGTATACGTATAATTATACAAACATCTTTTATTACAACACAAATAGAAATATATTATGTTAAGTGAATCTAGGGTAGCCGACCCGAGCACCAACCACACTATGAATTAGTCTTGGTATCAAATATAGATTTGAAATGAAAATATAGGTTAGACAAGAAAAAAAAACTAGGTTTAACTCATGAATTTCATTTTGACGTATCAATCTAAATTAACAGGATAAAAACCAGAATTAACGAAAATACGCATAAAAGTGCTTTTGGCGCATTTAAAGGCAGTTTTACAATGAATGATTTGATTTTGGTAAGCTAATTCTACTTCTTAATCAGTTAATCTAGGTTTTTCCCGAGAAAATACGTTAAATTCATTTTTTGTTATTTTGACCCAGTTAAACCGAGTTTTTCTCAGTTTTACGTATTGGCTTCCAGTTATTGCAAATTAGTAAGTATAAACTGGGTTCAACTGATGTGAAACTCCAAATTAAATGAATGAGTTAAATATACTTTTTTTCTCCAGCTAAGTGTAGATTTCATGTTATTATTTTTAACTTCAGTTAATTTGATCCACAGGACAAATCGTTTTTGGGAGATAAATTGCCATAAAAGTTATAATGGGCCATACTGTACATTTTTAAAGTAAAATTGAAGAAATACCAATCAATAATAAAAAATTCAAGTCCACTATAACACGACGAATT